>RXPK01000076.1:379276-810810 GCA_004143645.1 Protaetia brevitarsis
AAAACAAAAGAGAATATTTATCGAAGTTTCCCAAATTTCCTGCAAAGGCGCTCTATGCTCCTACAAGAGGAAAAATTCCCGCAGCTGGTCGCCCAACGACAACAACTACATCACGGAAAAATTGCAAGCCTCCATTCACGACGATAGGAACTGTAGAAGCGACATAAACGAGTACAGTAACGGCAGAAACAAATTAGTGAGTATCCTGCGACATTTACTAATTGTAAGATATTGTATAGTAGTTTTCGTCGCAAGGTAAAACTGGGTAGGCATAGAGATATACGAAGATCAACTTAGAAGCGTCAAATGGAGCGACTACAGAAAGTTGACGAGAGGTTTAGCGACCATACTATTCAGCCCTGCGGAACTAGCAACTTGTTCCGTTACGGGACAACGGTGGAGTAGAGCTGGGAGTGGCGAAAGACCTGTCAAACCCGCTTTAAATAAGGCGAAAGTGCAAGCATCATATGTAAGTTTCAAATTTCAGTATGAATTATTTACATGTATACTCAATTTTGCATATGTTACTACGAGATTTCCTACGATAGAAATCAGTCGAATTAAGCAAGTCTTAGCGTATAAATGCAAGGAGAATTCGACAGCACTAAAGATGAAAGCCGTTCGTTATTATAAGTACGTACACTCGCGTAAAAAATAAAAAAAAGTTCAAAAGGACACACTCTTATTCGACCTTGGTATTTTAGCGATCTACCCAAAGATATGGATAAATGAAAAGAGAGTTTTTACAGTGTACAGGACCGTAATGAAGTGTAGATATTTTTATTAGCGAAACAATGTGTCAAATTTAAACGTTTAAACAGATTATTTATTTATTTGGGGTATATTAATCGAGTGAAAATTTTATTTATATTAACTTGTTTGTTACATAATTATTAATTATTATATTATAGTTATATTATTTATAATTGAAATAAATTATGAAAATAACAATCAAATGGAGTGTTCAAATTATTAAGTCATTTATTTTTGCACATGGCTATATGTTAATTGTGTCAATTTTTCATTTACTTGGACTTTGTTTTGTTCGATCTATATTACGATAAACGGCATATGGCATTTAGGATATATGGGAGTCTATTATGGTTACTTTTTAAAATTACGTTAATATTACACAGGGTGTTTCAAAAAAAAATCTTAAAAGTATCAAAGATGTGGTCTTTTAAATGGAACTCTGTATATTATTACAGTTCTGGATTCTCCGATCAAAATAAGTTGTGTTTTAATAAGGTTTATAATAATTAACCTTTTGTTTTTTTTTTAAATAATTTGACTTTATGAAAATCTAACCTAATCTTCATGTTTCAAATATTTGAAAAGTATTTAAGTTACATAATCGAAATTTACATTGCAGTATTACAATAAGCCATATTTTGTATTCCATTATAATGCAATTGCCACTTATACAAGGTGCTTAAAAATAAAATTAATCACATAAGAATTTTGAGTGGCTATAACTTGATTAATTCAAATAGAAGCCATATTTTTTAACTTACTGGCAAATGTACTTTTTAATTACGCATCGAACTGTCTTTTTTTTCGGAGAACGGCATTTTTTCGTATTAAAACGAAAAAAAGGACTTTTTTGTAGAATCGGCAGTAATTTTTTAACATTTCTATATAAAAAACAATAAATTACGACATAAATAAATCTGTACTATTCAAAATACAAAAAATTCATCATGAAGTGGTAACATTCGGCATTTATTTCGAAATTTTCGTAGTAACTCAATTGTCAATGTTGTAAAAGCAATTATGCATAGTAGAGCAATAGAGTGCAGAGCAACGTAAACAAAACATATCTACCTGACATAGACCTAACTTAATATAAGAAGTACCAGCAATAAACCAAGGTATGTACTTTTGTGACATTCAACTGTTTTTTTTTCTCTCTCTTTCTCAATCTTGTAAATTGTAAGTAATATGATGTATAGAACTTAACATAGATATTTCTGCTTTGACACTTTGGCGAAATTTTCTGCTAAGATGCTTTTTGCCCGTATTTTAATAACGAAGTTTTTATTTCGTAGAAATATTAAGCCTCTTAAGATGTTTATTGTTTCAAGGTAGTTGGAAAACTGATACACATGACAAGGCAGGTGTAATATAAATGAAATGCCTGTGGACATAAAAGTAGTAAATAATCCCAGTAAAGATTGCATTGACTTTCCTAATAGCAATTTAATTTCCGCATTATTATTTAGTAACTTCACGTAAGGCATTAAATAAACTATCAATGAGTAGAAATATACGTAATTTCATGTTTTCAAGCGTTTGAGTTACTAAGAATAATTGCGGGCAATTTAAATTTGGCTATGTCGGCAATTATGTCATTCTTTTTTTCTAGTCTTTCTACATTTTCAATTTGATTTTTACTTTGTTAATGAATTCAATATCATAATTCAACAAATGAATTATTTGTCTTATTTATAGATTTTTATTTCGGAAATTTAAAGTTTTCATTCATGTAGGCAAGCTGTATAATCTTTCTTGCGTTCGGATTAACTATATCAATCACATCTAACACAATTTCTGATGAGTCGTTATGGAAATGTGTTTTTATGTGACCGGCCAGAAATCAAATTTCCTGAAAATTACTCCAAAAAAGAATGTGGCCTTCGCTTAAAACTTAAAAATAATGGACACTGATGTATATAATCCTACAAATATTTTAAACTCATTAATTCCTTTAAATTTTTAAGATTATATACATAAAGACATTCTCAGGTGATTAGATAAACAATAAATACGTTTTATTTTATTTATTTTTTTTTTCTCCAAAATCATAAACGATTTTATTTTAGACGAGGATGAGTGATGGTGTTTTTAATTGTGCTAACAGTTATAACTACAGGTAAGTCATCTATTTCAATTAACACCGTGTATTATAAAATTATAGTTACATGAGACACGATTTAGAGCATGAATTCTAGTTTAAAAAAAAATAAGTTTTTTCCAACCGTTTAGATGCCCCACCCGAAAGAAAAAAATTATTTTTTTAGTAATTGAATTCTTTTCTATTTCTCTTTTGGTAACTAGACAGGTAATAAGAAGTAAATTAGATCCAAATGATCATTGTCACTAAAGTTTAAAATGTTATCTATAAATATTCATTTTTGATTAAAGTATTTGAAATTAACATTCTAGTAAAGAAACGTTCTTTTCTGCTTAATAATGTTTGTTGTCAATAAATTTTACCATAACCTCAAATTTATCGATTACTAAATCATTGACCAAATGTGATCAACCTAAACAGTTCTGCTAAATCTCCCGTTAAATAAATATGATTATAAGTCCACCAGAAAGATTATAAGAATGTAATTAAATCATATTTTATACGTATTCCAGTCTATTCTCAAGTTACTGAGATGACGTCGAGTATTTCTATGGAACAGCCGTACCACTAGGGAAAGATTGTGGAACAATGTATATGGTCATAATATAATTACCAACGCCCTGTGAAGATACTTATGCACGGGTGGTCGCATGACATCACTTCTTTCTGGTACCCTTTTACTATTGATACTTATGTAGGTACAGGGGTTAATGTCATCGCCTTGGATTGGTCCTCAACTGCACAATTGCCTCTTCCTATAGCTACGGATGTAGGTCGATTGGACGCGTTGAGTGTTCACATCGCGAGGTTCATTATAGGTCTTTCCGAGGCGACTGGAATTCCTTTAAGTCAGATGCATATTATTGCGCACTCACTAGGAGCTCCATCTAGCAGGATTTACAGGTATATTTAACAACATATTTACCGACTTATTCGTGGCAAAAGAAAACTAATATAACCCCAAAAACCAATATCCCAATTGCAAACTAATTTCAAACTGATTCAATTCGTTGAACTCGTTTAGACATTGCCGTCTAGATATTTGTATTTTGTTGGCGTAAGTTTACATTCCTGTTACTTTAGCAGCGGTAAATTTCTGGGCGCTAAATTCAAATTTTAATTTACACTTTTGCCTATAAAATACATAAAACAAGTATGCAAATAAATTACATTTACTTCGTTTAAGGTGACAATATTCTGCGTATAACTGGGTCGAGAATTCGAAGAATTACTGGATTGGATCCGGCCGGTTTGCAGTTCACGTTCTTCCCAGCCAGAGATTGCTTATCCTGGACATTTGCCGATCAAGTAGATACTATTTTAACCGACGCAGGTCCCACTGGAGCTGGAATTCCCCTTTCTATAGGTCACGTGAACTTTTGGCCCAACGGTGGTATTGCAATACAACCAGGTTGTGCTTATTGTAAGTGCAAAAAAGAATGAAAGAAATTGAAGTTCTAACATGATAAATTTCTTTCGATCCTTGCAGCCACAATCGAGCCTGTCATTATTTCAACGAGGGAATTACGAGCAATAATTTCGTGTCTAGAAGGTGTACCACTCATGCAAACTTCCTACTCGGCCTTTGCCTTGCCAATCCTCAAAATATAATGGGTGAAAATGTTAATTTTGGTATTACTGGGGATTTCTTTTTGATCACTAATATGCAGTCACCATTTGCTCGGGGTTAAATATTATTTATATTGTTTATGTAATTTTAAAAAAAATATATGAAACCAAATATAAATAAAGTTGAAAACAAGCATATATAAATTTTCTGATTTTTATTTACTGAGTAGTGTTATTTAATTTTATTCGCTATGTACCATGATTTAAAAAAAAAAGTTATGTTAACTATATTTTATTGTTACAATTGTTATTGCACTTAACGGATTACAAAGATAATAAACTATAAGCTTAAATATTGTTAGAACTCTCGCGTCCCACGCGTATATCCTATTCCGTAACCGCCGCGTACCCCGTACGTGCTTGTTCCTTACTTGTCATAATGCCAACCCCTCTTTTTCCCTTTTGTTGCCAACTGTATCATAATTGTTTTACTGTCTATTACATTCGGCCAACCTGACAGTATTTACCCCCTGGTAAATCCTTAACAAATTATAACCGAATTAACTTAATTCTACAAGTACAACATTATCGTAAGTATATTCACTCTAGCTCATAGTCTTTATATTGGCAGGCAATCTTCTTCGCGCGAGTCCCTTTCAGTGGTAACGTCTGGACTTCTGGGGTTTTCGTCTTCGAGCACACAACTCTCTCTCTCGTTTCGGTTGTTGTCCTCGAGTAGTCTTTCTTCATCATCTGTTCCCATTAATTCCAGATCTGTGTCGTCATCTTGAATATCTTCATCTTCGTGTTCTGGTACAATCTTAACTGACTCACGTGTGCTGTGGTACTGTATGGTCGCGTACCATCTTTGGTGAGACTTGCAATGCGGTATGTATCGCCTGGTAATATCCCTACTACAACAAATGGCGCTTGTATTTTGGATTGTAATTTGGTTGGTTGCCCTGTCGCTGGCGTTGCCCCACTTCATTGCCACAATGTCTCCCTGGTTTGTAGTTCATCTGGCACCGATGTTGGTCATACCGGTCCTTGGTCTTCTGCTGCGCTACCTCACATCTACTTCGGACTTGGTCTTGTATCGCCGTTGGTTGTACCCAGTTTTGCTGGCCCGTAATGTCCTCCCACTGGTTGTCTCGAAATTCCGGGTTGTAGCCATCACGTATTTCATACGGAGTTTTGCCTGTGGTCTGATTCACTGACGTATTCATGGCCCGTTCCACGTCAGGTATCTTGGGATCCCATTGCTCCTCTTCACCTAACGTTGCATTAGGGATGGAACCAGTGGTCTTCATGACCCTCTCTGCCATTCCATTGCCTTGGGGATGTCTGGGGATATCAGAGTATGCTTACAACCAATATCATTGAGATATTTTGCAAAATGACCAGAAGTAAAACTTGTTCCGCGATCAGTCACTATACGGTTTGGTATACCAAAAGTTTGTACGAACGACTTCAATTTCTTTAATGTCACTTCGTTTTTTGTAGATTGACCGGATACAGTTTAACAAATCGCGAAACGCGTCGATGATCACTAACACATGCATGTTACCACGTTTGCTTGGGATAAAAGGTCCGCAGTGATCTAAATGTACTCTATAGAAAGGTCTCTTTGGAATAGGTAACGGGTGCAATTTGCCCGGTTGCCTACCTCCCGGCACTTTCGTAAGCAAGCACTTAATACACGAACTTACATGTCGTCGCACGTATCGCCGCATCCGAGCAAACCAAAATTTCGATCGTATTACTAGTCAATGTTCGGTCTACACTAAAATGTCCCTTTAAGTCGTGATGTTCGATGCACGTTGATTTCGCATAGAGTCCGGAAAAACATAACGCAAGATTACACTATCGTTTACATTTACCTTTCGATATAACCTTCCATTCTCTAATTGATAATTCATTATTAAACTTTTTTCATGCGGGTCTCTTTCTGAATCATCCTTCTCCAGTAATCGTATTAATTCCAGTAATCGCTTATCACTCCGTTGAATCATCAAAATTCTTTCTCTTCTGTAAGTATCTGCATCACGTCTAGCCGTTCATATAGGTGTAACAAGGTATCATCTCGATCGTTTACTGGTGCGCGTGATAACGCGTCTACGTGAGCCATCTTCTCTCCCTTTCGGTGTTTTAATACAAAATTAAATTCTTGCAATAGCTGGAACCACCTTGCGATTTGTGAATTCTTCGTTTTCTGGGTGTTCATATGTACTACAGATTCACAATCCGTCACAATTACAAACTCCATACCTATGAGATAGTGTCTAAATTTCTCCAGTGCATAGGCTACAGCCTTCAGTTCCAATTTGCACGACGCATATTTCGATTCCGTATCGCTCGTCTTTCTGGATGCGTAACACACAGGTCGTACATCTCATTCGCATCTGCTTGTAATAAAATAGCAGCCAAACCAGCTTGCGACGCATCTGTATGCACTTCCGTTATTTGCGCTCTCGGGTTAAATAAACGTAATATCGGTGCTTGCGTCATAGCACTCTTCAAACCATCAAACGCTTGCTGTTGCTCACCATCCCAAATAAATGGATTTCCTTTCCTTGTCAGATCTGTGAGGGGTCTACTCTTCCTAGCATAGTCTTTAATGAAACGACGAAAGTAATTCGTCAAACCGATAAATCGCTCAAGTCGTGAATGTTAGTTGGTGCTGGGTAATCTTCAATGGCTTTCGTCTTTGATCCCGGTTTCAGTCCATCCTCTGATAGAATATAACCTAGATACTCCACTTTCTTCTGACCAATATAACATTTCTTCAACTTCAATGTTAAATGTGCTCCTCTAATGGCTTTCAGCACCATTCTAGCTTATGTAACATTTCTCCCCATTCCCTTGCCGCTATCAGGATATCATCTAGATACCAACGAACGACATCTCTTCCTAATGGTCCCAAAACTATCGACATCAGTCTGGAAAACTCATATGGTGCATTACATAGTCCAAACATCATTCTATTAAAATGACCAGTGGTGTCGGGTGTTATAAAAGCGTTTTTCTGCTTAGCTCCTCTGTAAGCGGTATTTGAAGGTACGCATTCCCCATATCCAGCAACGTAAATACCGTATGACCATGCAAACCTTCGAACTGTTCATCAATGGTCGGGATAGGGTAGTTCATCTTGACAGTTTGACTGTTTAATGGTCGGAAATCAACTACAAGTCTCTGATCTCCATCCTTCTTGTTTACCAAAATGCATGCTGACGCGTACGGTGATTTCGTCTCATCCACTATCCCATGCTGTTTCCACTCTTTGATTATATTTGACATAGTTTCCCGTTCGGACATACTAGCTTTAAATGGCTTGGATCTGACCGGAATGCCACTATCATTATTGTCCATCTCCATAACGTCCGTACACCCCAATTCACTTAAGTCTACTGCAAAACACTCACGATATCTATTAAATAGTTCAACTAATTGACTCACCACATTTTTAGGTGCATCTTCGGATACGTTAACCATTGCTGCTGTAATCGGTTCCCTATACTGTACTTCGGGTTTCCTAACGATCTCACCTTGCACTTGTCGTACATGTCCAACGATGTCTCCCTTCTTCACAGATATATCTGACAAACATGGGTTTACTACTGATATTAATTGAGGTTCATTTCCTATCCGAACGTTGATTAAGTTAATGCGTTGTTTTGTTAATAGAATTTCTTCATTGCTTATCACGGCTACATGTTTTGGTCCCACCTCTAACTCGTCCAAATTCAAATCTTTAAATGGTTGCTGTATTTTCTCCCCAAACATTAATTTACTACCAATTTTTATGTACGCAACATGTTCTAGTTCTGTAAATGTTCTACCAATCAATAGTTCTACCTTTTGTGCATGATCTGCTACTACGCAAAAATCTACTTCTGCTTCCACTGTATCAACCATTAACAAGCATTTAACAACACCTAAACATTTTACTGCAGGAGTATTGTCATTCCCGTAACCATACAGGTTATATCTAATGGTCTAATTTTCAAACCTAATCTGTCTGTTACCGATTGAGTAACTATACACACTGAACTACCTGATCTATCAATGCAGTCAATTGACGTCCATTAAATGACACTACTTTCAGATATTTTTCTAAATTTGGATCAATCTGGAATTCTTTACACAGTTGACGTTATTGTTTGGACAATTTTTCTTTAAATGTCCCACCTGCTTACATTTAAAACATTGAATTTGTTTTGTTTCGCCTACTTCTCTACAGTTACGAGCAATATGTCCGTTTTTACTACACTTAAAACATTTGATTAATTTACCTTCTGTTGCATCCTTGCGCTCACTACCAGTTTATATCAGCTACCGTTGCAGGTTTATTCTTCTTGTCCTTATTAAAATTTCATTTCGTGCATCTTCAATTCTGTAATAATTCTGTAAATCAATGTAATAGATTATTCATTATCTTCATGCTCCACACTTGTCATCTTATGGCATAACTCCTTATTCAAAGACCAATCAGAATCTGTTCTTTTGTTTCTGATACACTTAACTTCAAATCTCGACATAGCTTTACCTTTTCGTGGAAATACACGTTGATGTCTTCGTCTCTATGTTGCATCCTTTCAACCATTTTTTTCCACTTTGTGCTAGTATTTTCTGCTACAATGAAAGTTGCTTTAAATTCTGTCATGAATTCTCTCCATGTATGTAGTTTTTCTACATGCGCCTCATACCAAAAGTGTGCACCAGCCTTTAATTTCGTCCTAGCTATCTCTACTATAATTGCATCATTTAATCCATGTAAAATTTGCAATCTCTCTAAAGTTTCGACCCAACTCTTTGCTGACGTTCGATTACCATCATACTCACTGATGTTTCTTAACAATTCTGGCATAATACTCATTACTCCGGTACTGTTCATGTTTACACTCGGACTGGGGCTTGCCATTGACATTCTATCTAATAATGTTTCTAAAAACCTATCTCTACGTTTATTATCTTCAATAATACTGTGTAACAGCTTATTCATATCCGTGGCTCCTGTAACAATTGTGTCTTCAGATTGTTCTGACATACCTGTTCGCGATTCTGATACTGCTCTCGCTTCATCTTCTTAAAATCGTCTTGAATTTATCAAAAACATTACTCGTTTCTTTGTTCTCCATTTTCTTCCTTACGTAGGTAAGTGAATCACGTATCCCGCTTCTGAATAAAGTTAACTATATTTATTGTTACAATTGTTATTGCACTTAACGGATTACAAGAATAATAAACTATAAGCTTAAATATTGTTGAACTCTCGCGTCCCACGCGTATATCCTATTCCGTAACCGCCGCGTACCCCGTACGTGCTTGTTCCTTACTTGTCATAATGCCAACCCCTCTTTTTCCCTTTTGTTGCCAACTGTATCATAATTGTTTTACTGTCTATTACAGTTAATTTATGAGTATTAGGAGGTTCCGAATATAAAAGGGAGGAATGATATTTTATCAAGTTTTTTTTTTATTCGGAGTATTATTGTATCTCACAATTTGTTTTAAATTATCCGTATTTAATTTGAATAACTTATACCCTTGTTTATATAATATATAATAATTATATAAACAAGGCTTATACTTATAAAGGGATCAAAATAACAGAACGATAGGGAATTTTGCACTTCAAGGTTGAAGTTACTAAGAGTAATTGCGGGAAATTTAAATTTAGTTATGTGTATGTGTTTACATTTATTTAAAACAATCGGAAAAAGTGTAGCCACCGCAGTGGCAACTCTAACGAAATTTTCAGGCAATTATCATTGCAGGATCCATAAAAAATAAAATAGCAAGAACCCTACGTATTTTGTAGTCGCATATGAAACAACTTGGAAACTAGGTTTTACATGTGTCTTAGGTCGTCTAACAACCTAAAATGTATAATAGTTTAATAAATTAATTTATTAAGTAATTTATATTATTACATAATCATTAAATAAAATATACACAGCATAATTTTATTTATTTTCTAGATAATGCATATATTTTCACTAAATACCAGAAAATTTGCTTTTTTTAAGTTGGTCAATTTACATTTTTAAATTTTCCTTGTTTTGTTTTCAGAGCCATTTTGGGGTTAAAAGAATCTGTGATCTGAAACAATCCTAACCTCAATAAAAGCTGCTAGTTATCTATGATAAAAGCAGTTTGATCCATTCAATATTCAAGTGTTGTATGATGTGATAACTGTTTAAATATAATATTCATGGATTAATAGGCGTTTAATTTGCTTATCTTAATACTGAACTAAAACGTTTTATACCAGACACTCGAGAGAAACGATTTATAATTTTTAAAAATGAGTAGAAGGACTCGTTCGCAAAGAACAATTAGTCCTGTGGCAGCCAGCCAATCCAGTCAACGATCCATCACACAAGAAGATAATAGCGAGCTTAGTGAGGAATTAAAGGAACAAATTGACAAATGCGTTCGGTATTTCATATACCGTTCAGGTTCTAATGAACCGATAAAGAGAACTGAATTAAAAAAGAATGTTTTAACAAACGTCGGAAGGAGACTTGATATGATAGTGAAGAAGGCTGGTGAAATTTTGGATAAAGTAATGTGATTTGGAAAATTATATACTCATAAAATTGTTTGCTAAAAAAAATGTGCTTTTTAAGGTTTACGGGTTTAAAATAGTTGCATGTGATGATGCTTACATTACAGTACAAAATATTGAAAATGTCGTAGAATTACCCGATGAGAATGATGGGGAGAGTGAAGATAATGTACCTGAAGATATTAAAAAAGTATTGCTGATGTTGGTTCTTGCAAATATATTTATGTCTACAAATCCTGTTAATGAACGTAAGTTGTATCGTTTTTATTACAGATTTATTTTAATAATGAGTTTGATAGCTTTATGTCTATTTCATTTTAATGGTTAGTGTTAGAATATTTTTAGTTATTTATAGTAAAAACTGTTTTTTTTTGTTGTATTTTGACACCATAATGATGATTAGAAGGCTTGGTTCAACAAGGGTGCTTAATTATTATTAAATTATCTGCTTATTATTTGCTACTTTTTCAATAAAAAAGACTGAATAGTAGATTTTATTAACAGAATTTGCTGTTAACTGTGAACAATATTCTCTGAAAGAAAATTAGACTTCATCAGTTTTGGCACTAATTATAACCATCAATACTTACTGATATGTTTCATAACTATTAATGGGCAGTATTACTACTTACATATAACAAACCAATCTTAATGAGAAGTTGAATTCAAATTAAATTTATTCACCTAAATATTGTAGCATCACTTTGTATGTATTTAAACACAATGGGTATCGATTCTGAAAACAATAGGGGTGTATTTGGCAAAATAAAAGATTATCTAAACGTTACACTGGTCAAGCAAGGATATCTCACTATACAGACTAACCCACTGTCTAAAGAAGCTACTTATTTGTGGGGATGGCGTGCTGAGAAAACTATTTCGAAACTTAAAATACTTGAATTCGTTTCAAAGGTAGTTATGGATGATGACCGATATATTAGAATCTATTTAATGTAGAAAAATATTTCAGATTTACGGGGATAAGCAACCTTCTTCTTGGCAGGTCCAATATGAAGAAGCTAACCAGCAATTTGCTAATAATGTTAATGGAGAAGCAGGGGCTGTAAATAATAATGATTAATTTATAAGTAACATTGTCTATTTTCGTCTTTAAATTGAGTTTTTTAGTACATATAGATTTGTAAATACTAAGGTGGCCTTTAACTATATTATGTACTTTTTCAAAACTTAATCAATCTTTTAAGTTAAAAAGGGTCGAAGAAGTCTGTGTTGATAGAAAATATGGTATATTGGAAATGGTATAGTAAAAGGCAAAGTATTTGAATGACTATTTTAGTAGAGATTCTTATATATAAGTCAGCACTCCGGGCCAAGAAGGCCCATGGCTTGATTACAAATCTTCCTCCATTCTTCTCGATCACGAGTTTTTCCTGTGCCATTCCTTATTCCAATACTCTCCAGATCCTTTTCTACCGTCTGTAACCATTCTGTTCGTGGTCTGCTCTTTCCTCGTCTTCCACTTATTCTTCCCTTTAGTACTTGTTTTGTTGGCCTTCCACTGTCCAGTCTCGTCACGTGTCCCAACCACCTCATTCTTTTTACCCTCACTACATTCGTTATTGATGTTCCCCGTATAACTCATGAAGTTTTCACTTTGTTCGTCTTTTCCAAACATCATTGACTTTTTTTCCACCATATATTTTCTTAACACCTTTCTCTCAAAAATTTCCAACGACAATTTTTCCTTCTTATTCAGCTTCCATGCTCTCCTCCATAAGTAAACCACTGGCTTATTATTGTCTGTAAATTCTTTTTTTTTCCATTTTGTGAAAATATTTTTTGATTCGTAGAATATGGCAGTAACGCCTCCCATTACATTTTATAACCTTTAGCAATTTTTCTTGTATTTCTACTTTTTCCTCTCCTTTGCTTGTTATTGTGACTCCTAGGTAATTAAAATTGTTCACTTTATTGAAATAGTATTCTGAATCTTCAGTTCTTATTTTAAGTCCCTCACTTTCTATGTGCCCTCCCGTTCCTTCACTAACATAAATTTTGTTTTACCTTCATTTATTTCGAGCCTCTATTTTTTGCCGCCTTCTCTATCTTTTTGATTGCTGTAATCAAGTTGTCTTTTTCCTTGCCAGGATTACAATATCATCTGCATATGCCATTATTTGGTTCCGCTGATTGTATATTGTGCCGTTCGTCAGGATCCCACTTTTTTTTACAGCTGCGTCCAGATGATATTAAATAATGTGGGGATAGTGGATCACCCTGTCTTAACCTCTACCTACTTTAATTTTTTCTGATGTTTGGCCTTTAATAAATATCTTGTATTCTGTTTCAGTCAGTGTCATTTTTACTAAATCTAATAAGCTTTGCCTTTATTCTAAGTTTTTCATTGCTACATATAGTTTTTTCCTTTTTATTTTATCATAAGCTTGCTTAAATCAATGAACACCATATAGAGAGGTAAATTTTGATCTATACTATTATCACAATTTGCTTCAATATAAACACTTGATCCATGACTGATCTATTTTTCTCGAAAACCGCATTGATATTCCCCAACTTCCTTTCTGTGTTTTTTTAATCTGTTCTTGATTGCAACGGCCATTATCTTGTAAACGAACGTCCATTAGTGAATAACCTCTGTAATTTCACATAGTTTCTCTATCCCCTTTTTTATGTATAGGACATATTACGATTCTTTCCATCTGAGTGGCATGGTTTCGTCTTTCCACACTGTATTTATTATATTATGTAAGTTGTTTTCTAGTTCTTGTCCTCCTACTTTCAACATTTCTGCTGTTATAACCATTTTTTCTCCGGTGCTTTATTGTTCTTAAACTTCTTGATTATTTCTCTATCTCTTGCTTTGTCGGCGGCTCTTTGCTCATTTCTCTCCCGTCCCTAATTTCCATCCATCTCAGGTAGCTCACTCCCTTCGGACCTCAAAGAGTTCTTTAAAATATTCTGCCCATGCTGATTAAGCTTTCCTGCATACCTCCTACAAGTTGTCCTTGACTATCTTTACAAAATACCCATTTTGTTTTCTTGATTCTTCTCTTTTCATTTTTTATATTTTGATAAAATTCTCTCATATTGTTTCTTGATATATGAGTTTTCTCAACTCCTGCAATCCGTTTTTCGATGCATTCTCTCTTCTTCTTTCTACATATCTTTTTTGCTTCCTTTCTACATTTTTTGGTATTGTGCTCTACTTTCCTCTGTATATATTCGTAAACTATTTCATTGCTTGCTTTTTCTTTTTGTTGTATCACCTCCTTACATTCTTTCATCGAACATGGTTCCGTTTAATTGGTCTCTGATCCGGGTATAACATCTGTGCTCCATCTATCATTATCTTTTCGTGAAGTCTCTTCCATTGCTCCTCCACGTTTCTCCCTTCAGTGCTTATATTTCTGTTAATTTTCGTTGATATCATCTTTTACATTTTTCTTCTTTTAATTTGTCCATTGAATATCTTATTCTTTTCTCTCTTCCTCTTTTTTTCTTCATATTTTGGTGGTTTTCGGTACTTTATTTTAGCTCTTACAAGTACGTGATCAGTGTCTACATCTGCTCCTCTATAACTTCTTACGTTTAATACATTTTTTAAATGTTTTCCCTCGATTACTATATGATCAATTTGGTTAATTGTTCTACCATCGGGCGATATCTCAGGTTCCTTTATGAATTTCTAGATGTTGAAAATATGTTGTAACTATTCTTAAGTCCTCTCCATTGCAAATTCCTATTAACTTTTTTACATTTCCATTGGTTTCGCTATGTTTGCTATGGTTTCCAATTACAGGTTTATATATTTCCTCTTTCCCTAATTTAGCATTAAAATCTCCTAATAACATTTTTACATCATATCTAGGAATCTCGTTATATATTCTCTCTAGACACTAGAGATTCTTGCATGAGTTAAAATTTTGCAAAAATCTTCTATTTTTCTTTCATCGATTGAAACAATACAGGGAGATGTGAGGTATTCTTTTAGAAACTGAGAAATAAAAGCCATACCAAAGGTTAAAATTATATTTTTACATATTTATAGTAAAATTAATTAGGTTAGTTCAAGAGGCTAATAAAATGTTGCAGAAAAAAGATTGTATTATTTATTTTAAAATATCATTGACAGAATTCACTATTTAACAAAAAATACAAATTCTAAAGTGCTCCCAAAGCAAATGGCGGTGAATCTGCGGTATTTAAATGATAGTTGCCATCATGGGGTAGTTACTTATATCTGGTCAAAAGTTCCAGGCGTGTCAGACAAGGAAAGCAAATGGTAGTCCGGCGCAAACCTCAATAGATGGAAGCCAACACTATATGTTTAGTAATATTTGTGTAAAAACTATATGTGTATTGGTATTATGTTGTGGTTGGCTTACCTTATTACTGAGGGGGATAGTTGGATAGTTCGTTCGTGGCTATGGCGGCTGTGGCCCGTGGTTCGTGTCGTTCAATTGATGGCCAGTTGTTTTTAATCTATTTTGTTTTAGACGTGCCTTCCAGGTTTCCGTAGTTATTACTTTATTTTACATTCGTTTATTAGTAATAATGTTAGTTTTGAGTGTTTTACTGTTATTTCTTTATTTACTTTTACCTGCAGTGCTTTTTTTTTGTTCTTATTACATCAGACATATGTCAACATACTTCTTATCACAGCAGCTTTTAAATATATGTAGGTATTAACAGAAACTTAATGGAGTTTTATTTTTTGCACGTTTATTTAATATTTACTTATTCTCACTGATCAAATCAACACAGACACAATATAATAACATCTGTGAGTAATTACACAGGTCATTAGCATCAAAGTAAATAAAATATACAAAAATATAAATAGAATCATACAACTTAAGTAATAATATTCACATGGAAATAAGCTATGATCTTATAGAACATTATGTATCTAAGTGAATATTATTACTTAAGTTGTATGCATATACCTTAGTTTTCTTGATATATCTATAAAATAAAACCCATTTAAATAGTACCGCTTTTGTAAATAGTACGCGCAAAGCTCATTAGATGGCGCGAATGCACGCGAACGTTTCTATATACATAAGATTCTGCTCTACACTAACTTCTCTATGGTTGCCATATAGTTTCTCCTTTTTCACGTTTTTGCCCATAAATATTTTCGGATTGTTGTCACATTTGCCGGTGCGAAAATCAGTTATGTCGTTGCAACGCACTGCTACAAAATCACGGCTTATTATTGATTCGTGGAACAGGATTGGAGCTCGATTGTGACTGCAATTAACTGTACATAACATTATAATTAGTTTTGTGGACATACATACATATAGCAATCCAAAAGAAACACAAGGGTAAGGTAATTGCTGCCGAAATGAAATTCTTAATCAAAATAAGAGGGAAAACTAAGTGGGATAAAATACCCAAATGAAGGAATAAGGCACAAAAACTACTAATATCAGAAAATACAAATGCAATGGCATTAAACAGAGCTGGACTGAGTACACAAAAGTATCGGAAATTTTCAAGTAAGAGTACGTGGATTAAATAATTCGAGTACGTTTTGTACGCGTGCTTTGGTTCATGAATACTCGTAATTTTCGAGTGCTCATGCACTCGTAATTACGAGTGCATAGGTACAATTAATATAATTTTTATATAAAGCCTAAATCAAAAAGTTTCTCAATTTTTCATATCAGTACTTACAACTTACTGGTGCGATCAGGTTTAAAATTGAACAAGGTAGGACGAAATCGTACGTGGTACTACAATGTATTAGAACACAGAATCACATTATTCGATTACTAATTTTAAAATGTGCAAACTTTGACAGTTCAAATAGGAGTTTTCTATTCGAAAATTTTCGACAAAAACTTAAACAAATAATCAATTTTAACAAAGAAAAAATAATTTATACTTGATTGTATATATACGTAAAATACTCCAATTTATTCAGTAAATATTCAAAATAAATTTAAAAATTCTAATAAAATATTTAATTGTAAGTTTTAGCGCCATCTGTGTGAAATTTTGTCCACGAAACAACTGAACATCTGTCAAAATTCGGCTAATCCAATTAATTAAAATACTAAAAGTCCAGCATTCTCCTAGAACATACCGTTTGAAGAATGTGGTTTTGTAAGTTGGTCGCTTCAACCGATAATATTCCACTTTTAGAATGTGAAGTTACGCTTCAAGTAGCTTTCTTTTGTTTTTCCTATGTAAAATAGGCTATTGGAATAAATGTTGGGGAATGGAGTTGAACATAAGTATTGGTTTTTTCAACATTTTATATTCTAATTTTTTTAAGTTTTTTTTTCCAAAATTTTAACCTCTTTTTATTTTATATTTGTTTACTTTCATTTTTTTTTTTCATCTTTGCATTTGTTTGATTTTATTTATTATTTTTTTTTGTTTTTTACCTTTTTTACATTTGTTGTATAAATTTTGTACCCCTTTTTGTTTTTTCCTTGCATTTTTAGCTTTAATAGTTTTTAAAATGTTTTTAGGCTTTGCATTTGTTAATTTACACCCTTTCTTGATATTTTCATTTTGTTATTTTTTCTATTTCCTTTTTCTAGCTGATTGTTTTTCCATTATTTTTAATTTTTTTCTGAACTTTGTCCTTTGTGTATTTCTTTTTTGATTTTTTGTTATTTTTTGATTAACAGTTTTTAACATTTTCCTGTTTTTACTTTTTTTTCGATTTGTTTTACTCTTTTATCCTTTTTTACATATAACCCCCCTCCCTTCCCGTTTTTTGTCTCTTTTTAGTGATATTTTCCATTTTTTAACTGTTTTTTTTTTCTTCAAACTTTGCATTTCTTTATCTTTTAAAAATTATCTAACTTTTTTATTTCATTTTTTAAATTTTCTCCATACTTTGTACACCCTTTTTAACATTTTTAAAATTGTTTTTTTTTACGTTTTTCCGTTTGCTTATCGCTTTTTTTACAGTTTTGTTTTTTATTAATTTTATTAAATACAAATGCAACAAATTAAAGACATCTATAAACTATGAAATTTACCTAACGATTAGCTGTGTCATGAATAAGTGACCCACTTATTCATGAATCGACTTTTTTACAGAATTGAATTAAAAGACGCCAAAAGAATTTGGAGAAAAACTGAAAATGAAAATAAAAATCTGCATAACTAGAAACATACTTTCGATTAAAAAAAAAGTTTGGCTAAATGATATATGTACAGCGTCTTTTTTTACTCCCATCAAAATGTAAGCCTTGCAATTTATTTTATGTTAAAAAAACCTTTTTCCAGTAAACTATTTGCAAAGATTGCAAGTTTTTTACAGTGAGAAATTAACAAATTAATGAATTTCTGTTTTTAACTGTAATAATTAACAGGAATTATTCCCAAGAAAAAAATTCTCATCACACAGGATTCGAACCTACATCCTCTCGTTTGCCGGACGAACGCTTTACCAATTAAGCTACTTGAGGATGAGAATTCGAGCGTTTAACCGAACATACGTCGATATTAGATCTTGAAAAGGCCGACAGGACGGCAAATATGCAAAGATTGCAAGTTTTTTACAGTGAGAAATTAACAAATTAATGAATTTCTGTTTATGAAGTCATTATTAGTTTTTTTTTTTTTTTAAAAGGCTAATTTAATACTTACTCAACAAAATAGCACATCCTTTCTGCCTTGCTGTACCACCATTTGGGTAATAGTCTATATGACCAATAGAGCCTTTATATCCCAAACCACCACTGTCAGTGTGAATTATATCTACGAAAACGGCGTCATCTGTGCTAATCCTGCAATTGGGTTCCGTTTCTTCAAAAGTCGGACCGGCTGGGTCTAAACCAGTAATTCTACCAACTTTCTTCCCTCTTGTGGCCAAAATATATTGCCCTGGAAAATGGTTCGATTTCAAAAACCGTCAAAAATCAATTATATATATATTTTTTAAATTATAATTAAATTGCGTCAAAAATTACCAGCATATCCAAACAAGTGCGCACCAAGTGAGTGTCCTATCAAATGAAAGTTTGTCAACGAAATATTATGAGCGTCGGCCATTTCTAATATCATCGTCGCTATTAATGGCCCCATTTCAGGTAAATTTTCAACAGCTTTGGTATAAGATCCCAAAGCGTGTTTCGACCAATCTAAAGCTATGATGTAAGAATTTTCTCTAACGAGGTAATTGCTGATAGTGGCTTCATACCAAAATGCATCTCTACCATCGAGCCAACCGTGAGCTATGATTTTTACCTTTTTGGTGTTGTCCATATTCAAGTCTTTAATGTCGGACGTGTTAAATTCTTGCATTCTTACATCGGGGCTTGTAAAAAAGAAACGCACATCGTCCTGTTGGACTTGTCCATAGGCTAAAATTAATTAGTAGGATAACCGAAATACTACAAATACTTTTAATAATTGTAATACCCTTTAAAATTATAATCTCACCGACAACGTTAATGAAAAAAAGCACTGAAAATATTTTAGCAAGCATGTTGCTGTTGATTTCGTACAATCTTGTTATCCTTAAAATAATATAAAAAAAAGTTAATTTAATAACTGTATCCTCTTGTAAGTCACCACCACTTACTAATTGAAATTATTCTAGCTTAAAGAGGTAAATAAACCATTAGAAAGTTCAAAAACTCGTGTTGGTTATTTGAACTCCGAAAATGTTACATTATCATATTTTTGACCAATTTCTAATACCTGAAACTGTGTACAATAACATGAAATAGATCAATGTGTAAAAAAATACATTTTATGCTATAAAGCACACGTAAATGGTTCAAAACAACGAAAAAAATACGTCGAAAATCAAAAAAAAATTAATACGAATATTATTACTGTTGAAATTCAAAATTCTAGAGGATTAAAATTTATTGGAATATCTCCATAATTCCTCCAAAACAAAGATATTCAGGAGAGTTTGATAATAATAATAATAATAATATCTTAATTGTGATGGTCGTAAGTAGTAAGCATCAGTTATGGGGTAGTCCGATAGAGAATACGCGCGGGCGGGTTTTAGAGGCATTAATTAATGATGTATGGCATAGCCATAGTAGTTTTATAGATATAACAATATCGAATTTTTCCATCATACTTTTAAGCCTTTAAGGATGTGCAGATTTTTTTTTATCTTTAAGCTAAAAATGCACTTTATAGGAACCTGTAACATAAACAAATCAATAAAGTATATTATGGAATTTTTGAGAAAATAATTCCTTTTATGGCATCAAATTCATTTATTTTTTTTGGCCGAAATTACTATGTTACCTACTTATTTTGAACGTGAATAAAAAAAAAATGTTTTATGTAAAACGAGCTTTAAATAAATTGCAAAATAAAAGGAGCATCAGATATACATAAATATAAATTAACATAAATAATACTTACGTGTTGTATTTGTCGTTTTCACTTCAAAAACTTGAGTCCGAAATCATAATAGACAGGTTTTTGTATTAACAGATAAATAATCTTAACATGTATTTGGTCAGAACCGCACTTTTATCTCACAATATTTATAGGTTGTCGTTAATTTTATCTGTGTTTACCTTGTTTTTCCAAAATTTAGAAAATGAATATATTTACGATGGTATAAATTATTGCAATACTTCTTTACTGCATAAAAATAAAAAAATATCACCGACTATTCTGCATGTATACATCTCAATTCAGATTTTAGATAAAAAATAAATAACCGCAAAAACACATTTATAAATGTGTAATTACCTGTATGTCCTTCCACATCATTATTTAAATTTAAAACAGGAAATATATGTCTGTTAAAAAAGTTTCTAGTTCATCACAATAAATTACTTTTAAAACTCTTACGAAGTCGACAATATAAATATGCATCTATAATGTTTGGAGGATGGCGGTCTTTTGTAATATATCGATACTGACTTATTGCAAATCCTTGGTGACATAAATTAGCATGCCAACACGCATTTTGACGGACAGCGACATGTGATTAGACTTGCGACATTGATAAGTTAATTTAATAACCACAATTTCTATAAAAGTGTTGGAAATATTTTTTTTTAAACGCAATTAATAAATGAATTTTAAAATACAGAAGGTTTTGCACAATAATATGTAAGATAATTTTGGAGTATACAGGGTGATTCTCAATATATGCGACAAACTTTAAGAACTGATTCCTGAGGTTATTTTGATCATAAAAGTTCATATGAGTATATGTCCAAAACGGTTTGGTTTTAAAGTTATTGAATGTTTAATAATAAATTATGAACTATGATTAACACGATATAATAACACAGCTGGTTCTTCAAAAACTATTGTGTTGAGAGGGAATTGTTTATTTGTCATTTCAATATTTGTTAATAGTTGTCAAAGTATTCATTCAGTTTATTGCCAGTTTCTGTTTTCTAAAATGAATTACACGAATGCTGAGATGTGTGATATGCATTTCGTTTACGGTCTTGCCAATGGAAATTCGCGTGCTGCTAGACGTCTTTATGAAGAACGATACCCGAACCGTATCATCCCGCATCATTCAATATTTGCCCGTCTTCACCAAAGTCTTAGTAAAACGGGAAATTTTAAAAAACGGACGACTGATAACGGGCACCCATCTACAGTGAGAACTCCACAAGTTGAAGAAATGGTACTAAATAAAATTGAAGAAATTGCTTTAAACATTAGTCAGGCCACAGTTTCGAGAATATTGAAAGATCAACTGTCGTATCCATATCACATTCAACGGGTGCAGGCACTTTTGCCGGCAGATTTTCCGCAAAGAGTGGCTTTTGGTCAATGGATGCAACACAAAATCGCACAAAATCCTGATTATTTGGCTCAAATATTCTTCACCGACGAGGCTACTTTCTGTAGAAACGCGACTATTAATTTTCATAATAGTCACATATGGGCCGAAGAAAATCCGCACGAACTAGTGAATGCCCGTCATCAACATCAATTCTCTGTCAATGTGTGGGCCGGAATTGTTGGAGATCACTTGATAGGTCCACATTTTTTACCGATGCGGTTAAATGGCGAGGTATACCGCAATTTTCTTGAAGAGGAGCTACCCCTACTGCTGGAAGAAGTTCCGTTGCAATTAAGATTACAAATGTATTTTATGCATGACGGTGCTCCAGCGCATTTTAGTTTAGTTGCTCGCGAGTTTTTGGACAATACGTATTCAGATCGGTGGATAGGACGGGGAGGTCCACAACCGTGGCCTCCTCGGTCTCCAGACTTAAATTCTTTGGACTTTTTTCTCTGGGGTCACCTTAAATCATTAGTTTATACGACTCACATTGAAAATGTCGATGAACTGAGAAATCGTATTATCGCAGCTTTCAAGCAATTCGAAATACCCCTGGTTTTTTAGAACGGACTCGCCAGTCAATACGACGGAGGATAGAAGCTTGCATTGCAGTTGGTGGTGGTCATTTTCAACAGTTAGTATAAGTTAATTTTGTTTTACTAATTATTTTGTTAATTTATAATAAAAACATTAATTATGTTAACTTACTATTAAACATTGTACAACTTTAGAACTAAGCGATTTTGGATATATGAACTTTTATGATCAAAATAACCGCAGGAATCAGCGCTTAAAGTTTGTCGCATATATTGAGGATCAGCCTGTATAAGTGCGCTCTAGCCATTTTATAACTAATAGAAATAATCTCGCGAAATGGCACAGTTGTTTAGAAGAATATCACTATTTTATTGTCATCACTTACAAATAGTAACATTAAAATAAATAATTGCATAACAAATTGTGTCTACTCTACTACTATTAACTGTAATATTATAAATCTTTTACTTGTTCAAAATCTATTGTGAGAAAGTAATCGCCTTTAACTGTAGGCATACAATTTTCACCCATCACAGCTTTAACTTCATTATTACAATAACCCATTGTAAATTTAGGATAAGATTCGCATAATGTGGCTTGAAAACCATCAGCTTTCCCAATGCTTTTGACGAAGTATTCTGCTGCCAGATTATGGCTGCATTCGACTGAAACAATTGCGCATTGCGTTTAATTGGATTAATCATGGAACAAACTCACTTTCAGCTGGTCCACAGCTCAGTTGGTATACACCTCCGTCAGGATAGAAATCCACATGACCTACAGACGGAATTATGCCTAATATACCAGCGTTAGTGTGGATGACGTCCACGAAGTTTGCGTCGTCAGCGCTGAGGCGACGCTCCTTTGGGAGATCGTTATATAGAGGACCGGCCGGATCTAATCCTGTTATCCTGCCAATCTTTTCTGATCGTTTCGCAAATATATATTTACCTAAAATATTAAATCTAAGGAGCTGCGAATTATTTTACAGCTCAGACAGGAGAGTGACGTAAAAATGACCTTTCATAGACGTCGATATTACGTGATATTCACGTCTGTTACACGTCATTCTGCTATTTGGGCGTTTAATATGATTACACTATGTAACACGTTTTTTGTCCTTGAGTAGTAAGCGTTAGTTCCAACTTATTTATGCTTCAAAACAATAGAAAAATACTTTTATTCCCCTCTAATTTTGCTTTTGTGACTAGGACAACGAAAATTTGAAATATACCCACATATGTATATCGTATGTCTGAATGTATGTCGCTCATATCTCAAAATCTATTAAAGATAGGTATAGGGAATACTGATCTAAAGCGATAGGGGATGATATTTACTTCCTAATTCCGAATTAAAATACAGGGTGTTCTATTTAAAAAAAAAATGAGTTTTCTGCATTTGAAAATATGTCACTTTGTTCCTCAGTTTTGAACACCCTGTATGTTAGAATGTAAAGTGTGCTTACCGTTTCTTAGAGTTATATCTACATTCATAACACAAGCAAATTTGGAGTCTCTACTTGCAGTATTAACCGAGATATTAATTTCTCAATGATGCAATGATTATGACTAAAAAAAAAGAAAAACTTAAATAACTCAAAAACGGCAACATGTAGCTATAGGAATAGCTAATGAAAACTGACGTATTTATAGTTGTAGAATCCAAAAATGAATAAAAAATTAGATCATTCTACTTAAAATAAGAAAGTTGACATCCATTTCCGGTCGACCGGAAGTGATATTTTGGTTAAGGTATTTTGCATTTATAGTTCCAATCGAACAGATACTGGTGCCAAAATTTCAAATATAAGTAAATAATAGAGCATCATAAACTTTTAATGAACCACTTACGTGGAATACCCTGTATACATTTTTTTGATAGATTCAATATTTTTTTTTGCCCCCATTAGTCTCATATTTAAGTGGACACAGTGTATATCACCAATATTTTCTTCTTACGGGTGAGCTTTTTATGTGCAGTGGGGCATCAGCACTTTAGAGGGTCTACCAGTGGCTTCCATTTGATATTGTTTTCCCCTATAGAAAAATCTGTCCTCTGTGGCCAGTCGCGCTTGTTGTAGTGTGCATTGGTGTCCCTGGTGTCCCAAAGACAAAGATAACATGGGAATTTGGTGAAACCACCTTGTAGATCCATGAGGAATGACACCATTTTGAAGTCGCCGATGACCTCCCACCCGTACTTGTCATACTTCAAAACTTTCAGCAAGGTCTTGATGTTAAAGTAATCCTCTTTGAGGTGCACTGAATGACCCAGGAGAAGAGATGGAAAGTTATTACCATTATGCAGCAGTACTGCGTTGAGGCTTCTTAAAGAGCTGTCGATGAGAGACGCCACTCATTTGGTTTATAGGCGATTCCAATTGCCTCAAATAGCCCAGTCACATCGTGGCAAAAGCAGAGCCCATCTAGATGAGAAAGCAGAAAAAGTTTGGTGATGCTTTCTCTGATCTACGACTCGCACAGTTTCATCCAGCAAGTTTCACTGCTTCAGCCTAGAGGTCAAAATCTCAGCATTGGACTTGGAGAGTCCAAGATCTCTAACTAAGTCGTTGATGTTTTTTTGGTTGGGGTAGTATGGACCTCTCTCATCATGTCCATATATGAAATCGTCATCTGATTCTACAATATTTTCTTCACACTCCGACTCGCTGTTGCTGATTGAAGACGCCTGATCTATCTTAGGAGGAGTAGGTAATGGAAGCTGAGGGCTGTGTAATACTGGGGCCATGGATGAAGGAAGATCCGGATACATGACTACAGGTGCATTTTTACCAGTACGGCGTTTGGAAGGGTCCACAATGCAAAAGTAGCAGTTGCTTGAGTGGTCAGTGGGTTCCCGCCAAATGCTTGGGATTGCAAATCTCATGGATCTCTTTTCTCCCCTATACCATCCTCTTGTCTTAATAAACTGACCACAAACATAGCAAAACGCGTCTGCTTCTTGTTTGTAACCTCTTGAAGCCATCATCTAATTAGAAAATAGGTATAGTGAAATGAGAAGTACATATACACACCGTTTTGAGCGCTGAAATCGTGGGACGAGTCTAGTATATCAGCTTTAGGAGTGTACACGTTTTGAATGGAGGGACGTTGGAACATTGGATCTGTCAAAATTTAAAATAGCGCTTGAACAATATAGCAATAAATTATCAAAGCAGGTTGAGTGGTTGAGACATCTTCGTTGTGATATTTTCGTTTTGCTTTCAAAAAAAAAAAAACAAATCTAAAACCGAAAATGCAGATACTTGTCACTTTGACAGACATATTTATTGTCATTCCTATCGTAAATGAATTCACTCCCGTCACTGATGCCTTTAGTATTCTACGTCGAACGACATAATATGCACTTCTCATTTTGGGTTTGCTTGTAAATTTTAAAATATCATTGTCTTGGTCACAAAAGCAATGTTTGTGGGAAATAATCGACTGTTTTTATACTTTTCTGACATAAGAAAATAGGAAATGACAGTTACAACCCAAAGACAAAAAAATTAATAGAAATTGTTACATAGTGTTATCAAACGTTTTAAAATGTATAACAATTTAAAATTTACCGGAAAACCCAACGATATGTCCTCCCAACGAGTGACCAATAGCATGAAAATCTTGCAGTCTTATATTAAAAGCTTCGCTAAAGCGTATAATGAATTCCCCAATCAAGGCTGCTATATCTTGACAAACCACGATAGCTTTTACGTATCCACTGAAAGCGTAAAATGCCCAATCTAGCGCCAAGATACCGTAACCCATCCTCGAATACGCTTCTATTGCTGTTTTGTACCAATCGACAGAGCTGGAAGCTGCCAAACCATGGCATAAAACTTTTAATTGTTTGTTTGCGAATAAGCCGTGGTTATCGGACAGATTTTTCGTTCGCAGTTCCACTGGTTCAGTGGTATTATTATAGAAAAAGAATCTTACAGAATCTTCAGGTATCCCAGCAGAAACTGGAAATAGCATCATTATAGTGGTTTATATGGAGCTACGAGAGGGATGCAGTAAACTCACCAAAAGCAAGGTATAATAACATTGGAAACATACGATTAGGTATCATTATAAACGAAATTACTGAAAAAAATATATTGCATCAACATATCTCTATGAATATAAATTAGGAAAATCCTGAGAATAATATAATGTGTTTTGCATCATTGTTTTGGTATATGCATCATAATTTCAATGTGTAATATATATAATCTAGGTCAAGCTGTTTTTGCTGATTGTATATTATGTTTCAATGCTTGTTCTTTGCAAATTACCGTAGTACAGTTAAAATGGTGCTTCAATATATAGCCATTTATCTGATTTTGTGCACAAGTAGAGTATTAAATCTTTTCGATAATGGTAAAAGAATCGTATTAAAGAATTTATTTTACCTAACGTTTTTTTCAAAACAGAAATTAATTTGGAATGTCGTGGCAAAATTTATGAAAATGTTACGCTAACAGCATACTATCCTGACTACAATGACGAAGATACGGAGGAATATCTCGACGTGAAAGGACTACCTTTAAAAGCTTTACAGGTAGGGTTAGTAATTGAAACATGTCTTACAGATTGTAGGTAAGGTTACATCTGCGCAAGCGTAGATATAAATTATATACATAGAGTAACATTTTGCTTATTAATTCAACATATTATAATTTAAAAGCGTACAAAGTTCCACAGCGTCAAGCATACAAATTACCATTCAAATAAATCCTTATTATAGGATTATTTGGACGACAGAATCCAATACACAACATTAGCAATGGATAAAGAGTTAAACATACCCTACGGAACTGCTGTCTGCATACCAGAATTAAATCAACACTTCGGACACAGAATCAGGATTCAAGTTAGAGATACGAGTAGCGATTTGACAGGTACCGGATATTCAAGAGCGGATATATGCGTACGGTCTGAAAGTGACAGTTATGACGTGAATTTGAATAGAATCGTTAAGTTGGTATTTGATACTAAATGAATAAAAAAAATAATAGTTGCCGTGTTTCATTTCCACATTATTATTAGACGGATTATATTTTATACTACGATATCACTTTTTGCTTAATAAAAAAAATGGAAATGGTAACAATTTTTATTTTAGTTGTGATGCTCCATATTATAATCAACTCTTCGCTGCACGATTTAATTAGCCTTTTGTAGAAAAATAATCCCGAGAAATTTGAATTTGATTATTAAAGAAAACGCTAGAGGAAATTATTTTACCATCTTGATTCAAATAAGAGTTGAGAATAATTGGAAATTATCAAGGGCATATGCATTTCAAAATTATGTAAATGTGCGTGAGTCTGATTCTGATCGTTTACAATTACAAGAATAATTGCAAATTCTTATTTGAACAAAGTTAATATTTTCCATGTTATTGAAGTTTGGTGAAATAATATTTAGAAGTTGGTAGTTTGGCTAAAAAAGAAAGTTGAAACAGATGAAATGTCAACTACAGTTACAGGACATAACTAAACTAAAGATGTTTAAATTTAGTTTTAACAAATCTGAAGATAATAACACGGACGACAATAGTGGTTTAGGTAGATATTTTTTTAAGGATGCCTTTATGTAGAATTATATGAATGATGCAGATTTAAATGTAACAGGATCAGAAATAATTTTATCTGAAAACGATTTTCTCGATTTAATTGCTATAAAATACTATGAATTTAGATGTAACACCAATAATTGGATTACCTAAAAGAATGAAAGAAAACCATCAAGAAAATTGAATAATTTACACAGAAAAAAATCATTCTGAATTGATGAAGGTAAGTGTATGAAACAAAAATCTCTTTCTCCACAGTATCCAAAATATATATATTATTGCTAATTTGTGAAAATGCACAAAGATTTGACAAATTTTGTGTGTGCCCATCCCTATAACCATGGTTTCCCGTACAGCATTTTACACTTCAAATACATAGCAGATACATAAAACTTGAAATATTGCTACATAGCAGATACATAGCTGTTCATATCGATTATGTATTACATACGTATTTAATACCGATAAATGTCCGCGATTGGTACGTATCTGGAACGTAATTTACCTTACATACCAGATACGTGTTCAATACGTAAATTGTATATTTGATACGTATCTCTAATATTGCAAATACGTATCTAAAATGTATAAAGAATGTCCCACATTTACTTTCTCACGTATTTACTCGGAAACTAATGGAGATAAAGAGTGGCAGTAAAATCCAGTGGAAATGGGACGATATAGTACATAAACTTCTGTGATTAGAACTCTCCCCATATAAATAGCCGCTTTCCCTCTCTTCCACTTTATTTTTTTTAAATTGTACCCAATTTTTCAGCAAGTAACAGGCAATTTATACGAAGGGTGTTATACTGGCAGAATTTACGTACAATATCGTCTCAGTTCAATTAATGGATTTTATTGAAACTTTTTGTGTCCATTAGGTTCCGAGTAAATACGTGGGAAAATATATGTGGAACACTCTGTATGTAGGCTATTTATTCAACACATGCAGAGCGTTTTCCTGCAGGCTATCCGAACATAGTATTACACAGAGTATCTTTCTTCAACACCAATTAAAAACAAAGATAGTATGATTCTCTGTGTTGGTTGCTGGAAAAATATATATCCAAAACTAAACAAGATATAAACTTATTATTTTCTTATTAGTTTATATATTTTTAATATATTTAATAGATTTTATAAAATATATATATAACATGTATATTTTTTATAAAACATATATTTCGATATAAAATTTTAACGGTACACATATTATAGTTATATTTTATAGTAGTATTTAATATCACTTCATCACTCTTGATGTTGAACAGTATGATTAGTTTGGTTTTTCTCTTTGTCTCTGAACAATCAAGAAATCAGATGTTTAATATATGTAATATTTATTAATTATAGAAATATAAAAGGTAAAAAAGAAGACGTTTCTATTAATATATTATCACAAGGAATCTTTCAAATCTTTTAACATTTGTTTAAATATTATTTGGATAAAAAACAATACAATTAATCCAATGAAGGACTGTTTTAGAAAAATTACATTTAAAAAAGCACCTCATAATTCGACTTTTATAATATTAATATTTAGAAAAATAAATATAATTTACTCACGCAATCTGTGAAGACGTGTAGGAACTTGAGCAATCCAATTAATCATGAGTTTTGTAATCATTTCTTCGGTTGAATTATATCGTGCAATCGAACAACAGCTACAAATATAGAAAAGTATTTATAATACTGTACATAGAATACTATGAACATTTACAATTACTAATATAATTAAATTAAGGATTTTAAAATTCCAAATGTTTTTTCCTCCTGAGCTCCTTTCCAACTATATGCTATGACTATATGATGTTAATGTCATCCTTCATCAATGCTTTGAAAATGTTTTTTATTACATCCTGTAGATTTGTCCCACCCTTCAATTTCAAAAAGTCTCTCTACAATAATATGAGATATGTAAATTATTAATATAAAATGAAATCTGTAAATGTGAATATGAAAAATTAACCTAAAAAAATACATTCATAATCAAATACGCATTAATATTGTACAGTTTCAATCGTATGGAAATTCTAATCATTACAAATCCAAAATTAACCTTTGACTCACATAAATTATTTTTCACATATATAATAACTATTTTTAATATCTGATCACCGGCAATTATAACTATCAAGTTTTTTTAGGTTAATGATGCTACTGGATACTACTTGATACTACGGTGACTACGCTAAATGCACCAAGCACCAACAAATGATGGCGGATTAATACATTTTGTCCAATATGTATCAACTACATGTTTGATCTTTAATATATTTATATAATATGCGCAGTATACCTGCTATGTATTATATATGTATTTTCACTTGAATACATCAAATATATTACATTAATTACATATTTAACACGTTATATTTCATACGTAATAAAATGTAATGTAAATGCAATATTGTTAGGTATTTAATATGTAATTGCAATGAAAGGTGCTGTATGGGTTAGATTTATCGAATAGGAAAACGTTTTAGTTTGGGGTTGCGCTATCGAAATTGTTGGGATATTTGCTTTGCTAAACACAACCTAAGGTGTATTTTCAAGATTATGTAAGTCAATTTTAATAATACAACTCGTTTTCGTAGAATCGTGAAGTAATGATTACTGTGACAATTCCAAATGTTTTTTTTTTTAAATACTGCAGCATTTACAAATGTAAGGATGTTTCAAAGTTTTATTCGTTAATTGGTGGTAAACAAAAATCATAAATGTTCATAGCAAGCATAAAGTTTAGCAGAGTTGAAAATAAGTTATCAGCGCCACCTATTGGTGATACTCTGAAAGGATAAACACTGGAACAGTGACTATATAAAGAAGACAAACCAAGCTTATGGGAAAAGTGTTGCGCTTAAAAACAACAGTTTGGCGGTCAAATCCAGATGTCGCTAATATCTCCACCGCCAAAAGTGGTGGGGTATCTAAATGTTTAGCGAGAATAAGAACCAGAATTTAAATTATATAAATTGTATAATAGTACGATTCACCAATAGGTAGTACTGATTTATAACGTATTTTAATGTAATGAAATTACTATGATGGTAATGATATGGGATTTCAAGCACGGCAGGCGGCAACAATATTTTAAATATAAATAAAAAATAATAGTATATCTGTCATATGTCGTATACGAATTGGTAAGATATTTATTTTTTAGTTCTACCTGTGAAGTTTATTAGTGTTAAGTTGTAATTTTATTTTATTGGTAACTGAATTTAGGAAACCAAAAAGACAATAAACGTTCACGTTATATATCAAAGTTGTATGCAACACACTGTCATAGCCAACTTTTAATTAAGCCAAATTTAAATTTCCCGCAATTATTCTTAGTAATTCAACGTTGATCATAAAATTCCCACCATTGTTGTATTACATTAATAGTTATTTTTAAAGCCTTTACGTTGACATTCATTAAATTGTGGGGAAAATTTCAATTGGCTATTAGGGAGACTAAGTTAACTTAGAGCCGTTTTACACGTACGAGAATTTTTACGTAAATCATACCAAAAATTACCTCGAAAATTTTGGTGATAATTTTCCTAAGAAGTTTTGTCGCGACACTTTCAGGTCATTTACACAGGATAAATTTTAACCGGTATTTTCACGATATTTGTTGTTACAAGCAGCGCAATTTGTTAAATTAAATTGTTATTGATTATGGTTTATCATAGAAATCCTAAATAAATAGCGGTTAACCGATAAACCAGCAAAATATGGATCAAAGTTGTTTTAGAATTTAGGTTACAACTTAGAAGTGCAAATGGAAGTAACCTTATTCCTATGTAAAACGATCTGAAAGTATCGCGACAAAAATTCTTACGAAAATATCACCAGAATTTTCGAGTAATTTTTGGTATGATTTATGTAAAAATTCTCGTACGTGTAAAACGCTCTTACACATATGCTAACAAAAAGGAAACAAAATTATTAAACGTCACAATTTAATGTATATTGATGTGCCTTTGATGTTTCTTTTATTTTACAAACTTAATGCTTTCCTGTGTTTACTTATAACGTAGCCCTCCTTTTAATTAATCGCATTTGTGAAATCTCGCAGATCTGTCATTGAAAGGAATGCCGATAAGAAAATATACTCGTGGAACTATTATCTCACCGTAAATAATATCGGAAAGACAGCCTTTGCTTTTTTCGATTTTAAATGTACTCGTTGATATTCATATTACGTTTTATTTACAAAAAAAATAAAAACAAAACAAGATGTCCTATTGATGTATACAAGTGATTTGCTTGGTACAACTATTTTTGAGTAGATTGCGCCTGCGTACTTAATACATCACAATAATTCTGGTTTAGCTCAATCTTAATTTGGACGATTGGGACATCCAAGCGACATCTATCGATGACTTTAAAATTAATTTGCTTTTATATGGACTTGGTTTATCTTCTTGTATATAATCACTGCACTGGAAGTAGCACTAATCATTGTGATCTTGTGTTGCTTTTACAATGTTCCACTAACGTAATATAGATGGCACCACAAGTATTATCTTATGGAAATTTATTGCCACTACAAATGCACAACAACAGAAAATGCTAGTAGTGCCATATATTATATATTTCGCCATTGGTATACATCTTTGACCATTATGTATACAATAGGCCTGTTCCAACACGCAGTTTGCGTACGGTTCTTGATCACGTGAACCAATCGTATAAAAGATTGGAGTTTACGAAAATTGAAATGTGTTGTCTGATTGGTTCAAGGACTGTACGAAAACTATATGTTGGAATATGCTTTATAATATTTTTGATAATACATAAGTACTTTTTTGGGTGTCTCTTAGATGGCGCATAACACCAACTGGAAAATTTTTAAAAATATCTAATAAAAAAAAGTTAAAAAGGTTTCGAGGAAATTTTTAAAAAGTAAAAATATCAGATTTCTTAATGTAAAAAAGTTTCAAAAAAATAGAAAAATATACGACTGTAAAAAAGAGATCAAAATTGGAATTTTTTAAATGGAAAATGGGAAAAAGGGCAAAGAAAGTAAAACTAAAAAAAAATAAATGCAAAAAGGTAAAAAATTTAAAAATGTCAAAGTTAAGAAAATAAAAGATAAAAGGTAAAAAAAGATTTAAAAAAAGTGAAAAATGCAAAAATAAAGGCAAAGAAGGTGAACAAATTGGAAAAATTGTTAAAAAAATTGAACAAAACAGCAGAAAGGGAAAACAAAAGAAAATCTGAATCTGAAGCGTACTACACATTCTAAAAGTGGAATGTTATTGGGTGAAGAGACCGACTTACAAAACAACACTCTTCAAGGGGCACGTTCTAGGAGAATAACCGACTAAATTAGGAATATTCAAATATATCAGTCTTCTTCGTTATATTTGCTTCTGCATTTGTCGTACTGGTATATTAAAAAAAGAGTAAAGTTTTGAAGTGGATTTGTAGAACCTGATTTGTTGCACCAGGTTCACAGTCAGAGTCGGAGCTGGTGCACCTCAAGGTCTGTATACATAAGGTTACCTCGTAAGTTGTAGGTGAGGCCCGGGGAAAGGAGAGGGTGGATACACGATGACGCTATGATGACGCGCCTCGCGATCATTCTCGTGTTTGTTTACAGTGAAAAGTTAGTATTGGGGTATTCTGTTATAATAAAAAGAACTTGAAAGTATATTGCAAGACACGTTCTTGTTGACAAAACATTAATTGGAACATTTTCTAAATTAAGATTTAAAAAAATATATTTAAACTTAAAACAAACAAAAAATCACTGAAAAGAGAGAAGTTAAATCTGAACGACGCAAATTTGCAAAAAAAAAGAAAAAAAATTTCATAAATCTGTATTTCTAAATTTTTAGTTTTCTATTTTTAAATTAATATGTTACCTATTTTGTTAGCTTAATTTACTTATATTATAATTATATAATAAGAAAATGCTTTTTTTATTAGGAAAAATTAATATTTAGTTTGATAATATATAATCGTTATTTTTTTACCATTTTACTTTACTTTTTCTTAGTTTCTAATTTAATGTTATGCTCTATGTGTGTAGTTCTAAGTTTTGTATTATCTTTATATAATATTTTTACTTGATTTACTTATGTTTAGTATTACATAATAGTAGAAATTCGTTTTTTATAATAAAAAATAAATATTTAGTCTGGGAGCACAAATCGGCATTTATTTTTACATATATGCATCACTTTACTTATTAAAAACAGCATACATGATGACGCGTTCGCGCTCTTTCTCTTGATTGGCTGAAATTGGGTGCACCTGCTCCACATAAGCGGTGACCATATGGTCGTACCATCCTAGTGGCAATGGTTATGGTAAACACAAAACTTAAGTATTGGAAAGAAGATCATTTAAGATCTCCCTATATAACAAAAACGCATTTTATGGATATAATAAATAACGACTGTATTTACTCATCACAAGTTATAATGAAATCTATAATTAAAGTCTTAAATAAATATTATTTATTCGAACTTCGGTGCAACTGATAACGACGTTAAAAATAAATACACTCCAATAATAACTAGACAAGCAGCCACTGTCCCTGCCACTATACCGGGACTTTGCCTAAACAATATCAACAGAAATACAGTTATCGCCAAGATTATCGTAGCTAAGACGGGCAGTAATGGTGTTGTGTCCCAGATGAAATGTTTCACACGATGAACTGTAATAAAAAGAAAATTACTTACAAAACTATTATTATAATTACCGTCGAGAATGTATTATTCTATTTAGCAGGTATATTTTTACTTGCATGTGATTAAAGTCGGCATTGGTGTGTGTATGTTAAAATTTGGTAGAAGATGCACTGAAAACGTGTCAAGTCAAATGCAGCTATTATTCAAATGGGAGTTTGCGAAATCGTGCAACATTAATGATACTGCTATCAGAAAGAAAAATAAAAAAAGGATTTTATTTGATTAATATTTCTTTTAAATCTTTTTTAATGTTAAAGGTTTAATAATTGATTATCATGTTAAAGTTAATTATATAATTTTTAAATGTAATCTGTATAATTTCGTATCAAATGAATGAATGCTTTTCCAGAATGACTTCAAACTCTTTGATATACGTAGTATGTGTTTCTGAATTATGTTAAAATTATATCTAACAGGGCTTTCATTTTACATTTTAAATATAATATTTTAAAATTCTTGTTTCAAGCGGGAAATTAGAAATTAATACACACAACGGTCGCTTAAATATTTTATTTCCGTTTTTATTGGCATTCTTCAAAACGAATTCCGTTAAATCTAAATTACCTGATCTATTAATAAGGTATGGATGTGTTGAAAATATTTTGCCGTGTAATGCATCTAATTTCTCGGCGTTTGTGAAATCAACGGTGTCATAATGAGGTGCCATGTCTTCTGAACCGTTTCAACACCACTTAACTTTCAACTAATTCGTGACAAGAACAATGATACACCATAGGATAATCCGTTTACGGTCAAGAGAAGCAATGAACTGTTATATTATAAACAAAAAATAACTTATAATAGGTCCGTACAACAATGACGTTGCTGTTATTTATTATTGCCGAGGAGATAGAAGGACTGTGATGAACGTGTAGCATTCTTCTGTACTTATTTTGTCCTTGCAAATCAATTTATATTTTGTATACGTGTGTTTACACGCTAAATAATTTTGGACTTTATCGTTGTTGTCTTAATATACAGTTTCAAGATATTGTTCCTAATCAACAAAGTGAGAAATGTTTAAAATCTAAAGTATGCACACTATGCGAGCGTGCAATGGAGATAGATATTTATTCTTCTATCTACAGGGTGTGGTACGACGAATGTCAATGATCTATATACCATGTGATTCAAAATGATTGTCGTAAGAAAAAAACTGTTTTCCGGAAAAATTTATCTATACTTATTAACAATTTAATGAGCGAAGTTAGCTACATACAAATTTCATACATTAAATGAATTTTCTTGACATTTAGCGACATTGGCGTGCGTGTTGTAGTATCTTTCGATTATCTTATAATTTTTTTCAAATCGTTTATATTTACATCTAATAACACCAACAATAGTATTTCTGAATACTGTAAGAAAATAAGGGAATTTATCTCTGGTAATAGCTCAACAAACAGGTAAAATCAATATTAACATTAAGTGAAATAGTTTATTACATTTTATAATTTTATAGGCTTATCATACACTTCAGCGCAATGAGCTGTCAAAAGAAAGTTATCATTTTCATCCCTATAAAGTTTCTACGGTACAGGAATTATTACCATTAGATCACGATTAAGGGACGATGACTTGCTAAACAAATCATTTTTCTCGGATGAAGCCTGGTTTTATCTAACAGACTATATCAATTTACAAAACTATTGTATCTGGTCTGCAGAAAATCCACACGAATTTCGACAAACGCAATTGCATCTCGTAAAAGTTGGAGTTTGGTTAGCTATGTCCAGGCAACGAATAATAGGGCCAATTTTCTTCGAGGAAACTGTAACAGCCCAACGTTACCAACAGATGTTGGAATTGTTTATTGCAGAGTTACAAGAAAATGAGCTTGAAGCAGGTTATTTTCAGCACGATAATGCTCCAGCACATACTGCTTGACAAACCTGCCAATATCTTCAACATTTTTTTGCTGACAGGTTCGTTAGATCATAAAGATGGCCACCAAGATCACTTGATCTAACCCCATTAGATTACTTCATGTTCGGCTATCTAAAAAATAGGATCTATAGAAACCTCATGCATACCATAGAAGAACTGAGAGATGCAGTTTTGTCACTTAACAATTATACTAATTGTATGTTATAATTTAAAGTAATAAATAAATTTAGTTAAACACCAGTTAGTACTGAATTGTAAAATCATAATTTAGTAAAGTTAAATTAATTACATTTCATTTTTACAAGCAGAAACATCAATCCATAGTCGTTTATATAATGCGAGTTCAATTATAGTCTACGTTTTCCTTATTTATGACAGATCCGTTTACTTTCTAATGTTCCAACACTAACTTAGTTCAAACTTCATTACAAACACGCGCATAATACCTACACCCTGTTACTATCTATAGGAGCGGAATTGACAATCATTTTGAATCTCTGTGTACAGTGACTGGCAGAAAGTGCGCACTCAGTGAACAAAATTCAAATTTCCCGCAATTATATTTAGCAGAAATACATTAATTTGTTAATTTCATATTGTAAAAAGCTTGTAATCTTTGCAAATTTGTTGGAGTGTGTGTTAAGACCATACTGAACTAAATAATTTATTTGAATATATTAAACTTTCTAACCAAATATTTAGTTTCAGTCAATAGTGTACATTTTTTGCATATATTTGAAACAACAAAGGGCATGCTTATTTCAGAGAAGATATGCTTAACAAAACATATTTGGTTAGTTTAAATATATCGGTTTTTCAGTATATGTAGCCCCAAAAAAAGCAAATCCATTGGGGATAGGTCTGGCGATCTTGGAGGCCAGAAACGTTTTGAATAACTTCGAAGAGGAAAAGAAAGAAGCATTTGAGTAGCTGTGGGGCAAAAAAAAAACTTTTAAAATGTGGCTTATGTTGTAATTATTGTGTTTTATTTCAAAACAAAACTAGTTGTGCCGTAAAAATAATTTCCATTGTGAAGTTTTCCTTTTCAAGGCTATACAAAATTGTTTAAACCAGCTAATTTGACATAGTGTGCATGATGGTTTCCTCTCACAAATTATACACAGAATAGAATATGTCTGCTGTATGATCTCAATCAATTTTGTATACAGGTTAATTCCGAAAAAACTGATTAAATCTTATTTCTTTGCTAAAATTAAACGAAACTCCACATTTGGATACAGCATTGAATTTGAAACAACATTTATTAATGAGGGAATCGTCTAAACCCAAAAACTGAGATACTTTACTCTTAGAATATATAGTTTCATATTTTTGACCTTCACTCGTATAAAGCCAATTTTTTGGCAGATTTGATGAGCGTTATTTTAATTTAAAGACATGCAGAGGTAATCTGTAAGAATTACAGAAAAATGACTTTCTAAATTCAAAGACTTAAAAAATTCCCTTATGCTGCACACTTATTTTTGTCGGTCACTGTATATGGAAAACTATTCACGAGAAAAACCTAAAAAAATTGAGTGTATACTAATATGGAGTTGGTATAATCGAGCAAAATATGTACAAGTCTGTAGCATTTTCGGTTATACAGGGTGTTGACATTAACTTTCTTATCTTAAATGTAACATCCTGTATATTTTCATATTTTTGAATTGCTCTTAAAATTCTAGTTAAAATTTATGTAGAGATCCCTATACCTAAATACATTTGTTTTCGAAATGTTTCGATTCTTTGCAAAAAAGTGACATTTGAAACCCCTTAAAAAAAACCTACCAGTAATAAGAATTGCGGCTATTGAAAAATTCATTCTTTATAAATTTAGCTTCGTCCATCCATATAATATTGTCTAAAAAAACCACTAACACTTTGGGGCCTCGTTAAAATAAATTCACAAAACTGTTCTTTTCTCTTAGTCTTTAGTTCTTTCAAATTTTGAACTAGGTGGAACGAATACGGTTTCATTTTAAGGTCTATTCACACTATAGAGCAACAAACCTGCAAGGCACGTGCCCGTCACCGTCAAAGCAAAATTTCTTTTCTATTAAACACATGCATTTCACGGTAGTATATTCACACTTGCAGTCTCCTGGCGATCGTGCGACGGGCAAGTGACTGCGGCGATCATTTGAAAGATTATTAGACCGGCACAAACCTGTCGCTTTCCGACGAATGCCTGCCAGTGTGAATTATACTGTAGGCAATCGCCAGTCAATTCACGCTAAAAATTATGGCTAAAGTGAAGCGACACAGAAAATTTACTTCGAAATGTTGTATTTTCATTTTTAATACCATCGTTAATTGTTCGTAAATTTTTTGAGTGACTTTCTGAAATGTTTAAAATATTTACTTTCGTTGTCTAAGAGTTGATTGCATAATGTGACATACAGGTATTCTCCTTCTATGTTTCTGCGTTTTAATAGTTGATTACCCTTGAAAGATTTTCTCTTCCGGACCTTCCTATTTTCTTTCTCTGCTTTAGTGTTGTGAGTTTCGGAATTAAAATATTTCTTGATTTCGATTATTGAAATACTCGATGATTCGATTCTTAGAATCGATTCGGAATCCGATGATCCCGAATCGGAGATTCCAATCCGTAAAAATTGTACAACGATTTTATACTGAATGAATCGAGCGAAACGTTTGTAGGTATACGTATTCGTATAGTTTGTGTGATTTTGGAAATTCTCAACTTTCCGTTTTGACTCGCATCATTCGAATTTATTATTTGGACTGACGGTGTGTTTGTTGTCATAGACGTTTGTGCCACTTAAATCACCAGTCACATTCACTCAGTATTAGTAACCTGCAAATATTTTATTAAGAAAAAATAATAAACTTTTGTTATAAATAAGTTTAATAGAGATTTACACCAAATATGATCCCATATTCCACCCTGCTCCGTTGTGAAAATTATCGATTATGTAAAACTCTATACTTATGTGTATGCTGTGGAATATGGAATCGGAATATTATTTTGAATATCATAACCTTCCGATTCGGTATGCCGATTATTGAAATCATCCGAATATTTTTACAACACTAATCTTCTCATCCAAAATATGCCCGCAATTTATTAATGTTGAAGTGGAGAGCATTTTTATACAACTGCAAACACCAAACTGACTGCCGGTAGATCGCCAGTGTGAATTCATTGAAAATTGACTGGACTGTGACGAGCACGTGCCTTGCATGTTCGTTGATCTATAGTGTGAATAGACCTTTATGTTCTTTAAAATGCGGTGTATTAAATCCTTTGAATCTTTTCTCAACGATGCCTAAAGTAAGTCATAAATGGCAATTATTACTCAGTAACCACATTTGTATCGCAAAAACGTAACAAACACGTATCATCTATTCGATCTATTTCCTCAGACACATAACTGGTAGCGCACACGTAGACTTCAGCAAGTGCGTAATGCCCTCAACAGGCATCTCTCTTTGATATGTCTCTGAGTCATCCGTATAATAAAAACTACTTTGAAAATAAAAGGCGGTGAATAATTCTTGAACAAATAAAAGTGAGGTTAGAGCGGACATTTTCACAAACATCGTCTTTATAAACAATAAGATAGATCCAAAAAACGTTATTTTGTAAATTAAATATATGCTTACGTTTAATACCGGTTGACGTACTCTTGCTAATTCGTTCCAGTGCTTCAAATTCACTATAGTTAAACCAGAAAATATATATATCACAAACCAACACTAACGTAGGATGCGCCGTTTGCACACCGCTCAGAAATTTCAAACTGCGGGAAACACAAAGATATGTCACGAATAGTTCGTGAACAGTACCAGATCGAGAATATGCGGTTTATTATTAGGTAATAGGTACATCTATCATACATCACTATAATGCAGTTAGCGTCACGTATCAATATCAAAAGAAGCTGCTACTTGTTCTAGCAATTTCCTGATATAGCAGACAAGTGCGAATGTTGTGAAACATACATGTCTATTCGTAGCAGTATAGCAATAAAGCAGTGGATAAAATGTTTCTAAATATGTTGTATGTAAAGGAATTTTGACAGATTATAATTCTAAATATACGGCCCCTGATACTTTAACGATCATACGGTGATTTTACTGTTTTATTATTATGACCAGAACGTGTCCGCTGTCGTGGAGTACGCTTATTAGAATTAATTCTTAATTTGTCTTCCTCTCGCAATTACATACAAACATCCGCCCATAATGGATGAAACGCGAGGCCGGATTGCGGAAGAAGCGAGAAAAGCAGGTGTTATTAGCGGCATGTCCTTCCCTCCGCCTCTTCTATTCCATTACCGATTAACCGAAGCAATCGCAGCCCGAAGAATCGATGATAGAAACGGGCAACGGGCCCTAAATCTGGCTCGTACGCCTCCGGTGGCGTTCGGCTCGAGTTCGGGCCCGCACAAAAATCAATGCCCGTTTAAAATGGTAAACATTCGTGTTTTTATTGTTGGTAGTTGTTGGCAGTCGGGAGTACGCGGTTTTTGACGGATAGGAAGATTAGTTGTTAGCGGTAGTAGTAGTAGTAAATAGTCGTTTTACGCGCGATCTTAGACGAAATATGTGACAATAAATGACGAGAAACGAAACGAAAACGTTAGCTGAGGAAACTGCACGAATATTTAGGTGAGATTTTAATAGAATTTGGTTAGGAAAACCCGGCGAAATTGCATGACTTAGATCGATTAGAATTTTGTTAATTTCAAACGTCAAAATTTAACGTTTATATAAACGTGACTAAAATAATATTACTGAAATAATAGCTTAAAATGCATATTTATTACCAATATATGCTTATATCACTGTTATTTAATATAATTAAGGGCAAACTTGTTATTTTTGTTGGAAATTAGTAGTTTTAAAAGCCGGTATACCTCTATGAAATGAAAGAAATTTTGACGTTTGATAAATTGACGATTACATTACAAAATGCGGATTTAGGCGTAAATTACTTTAGATAAATGTAAAAAAAAATCCCCATTATTATATTACATACAACACATCTTATTTTAAATTATTATAAGTTCTGTATTGGTGGATTTCATTTGATGTATTAGAAGCAGAAAAACGAAGTTCTAATATATCCAATCCTCAAATTTAATTTAGCAATTTTGTCATAAATAAAATAAATAAATTTGGGGATTGGATATAGAACTTCGTTTTTTTTTTTGCCTCTAAAACTTCACATCTTATTTTATTGTAATTTACGAATAATTTAAGTAAATAGGTTTTCTATCTCTATAGTCTGTATCTTATATTAATATTACTCAAGGGTTTTATTTTCTTTTTAAACTTATAAATAATAATTCCAACCTCCCTAAAGTGCGCATCTGACGTTTATAATCTTATACGGATTCGGTCTGAAGGATATACAGGCAGGTGTCCCATCCCTGTACTGTGATTGGCCAGATGTTGTAACAGTCGCACACTCACATTCCAGCGGTGGTTTGATTTAACACCTGGCCCTTCGCCTTCCTTAAGAAGTCTGTTTCGAAAGTCGCGTGTATGTGTTCGGCTGTTGCTTTTCTTTTTATTTCGAAACAAAACGGACAGTCTCTAGCAGGGATAAATGGGAGGTATATTGCAGCTTGTTTAATAATTAATTGCCCGGTGGTATCTGGAACTGTATGTGCTTTATAGCCAGAACAAGCTTAATTATTAGTATGTGCGTCTAACTTTATTTATTTTATATAGCTGCCACATCGTTTTCAGTTTTTATTCTTGGTTACATATTTACAAAAAATTTCAATAAGTGATTTTGTTTAAAAAAAAGTTATTTGAAAGACGATGATGTATTATAAATAGAGATTTGTTTCTATGGGATCCTTTCGGTTTCGTAGTTGGTAGTATATAAGTTTGACAAGTTAATTTGGTATCATATCTGTCAAATTTTATTTATACACAACATCATGTTCGCCTAGTAGTGGAGAAGTTTTCAGACTACAGAATCTGTTTTAAAAGGCAAAAGTGTCTGCCAAAACTTTACACATACACAGCAAAATATTGTTAACCACGTAGAAAACCTTTTTGGCAAAAACCCACATTCATCAGTTCGTCTTTTATCATTTCACTTTCATTAAGGTATGCTATATGTTCGTTCGTTCTTGCAATAATTGCAAACATTGTGTTAACGAAGAAAGTATTATTTAATACTTTATTGCCTTAACATGGTGAATAATTTTACGAAAATTTTACGTAAAAATAACGATGTGTATGCATTCATATTCGTATTATTAACAAAAATACATTTCAATTACTTACAATATGTAAGCAGTGGATGTTTTTTGTTTCTATCACGTCTTGTTTTTGAAGTATACACTGATGGCATTAGATAGGCTATGCCGATTCTGGCACAAAATCTTGGGAATTTCAATGGGGGTAGAGTTCACATTTTATCCCCTCATAGATACAATATGTATATTTACATGTCACTTCGTGCTCGTAGCGACAGATTGAAATATTCTACCTGATATACATACCGGGTGTCCAGCCTAAGATGCAACGGTCCATAGCCGATTTATTGTTGCTTTTTTTGGAAAAATGTTTCAAATAAATGTTGGCTCGAATCATATTCTACACATTTTAAAATTAGTTTCAGTAATGGCGGACTTCCGGTTGTACCGGAAGTAGATACTTTATTATTTTAAATGGAACACGCTGTATATTACTGTATTTTTAATTCCTTGTTAAATTTAAATAGCAATACGTTAGGCATACATTGGGACTAAGTTGTACCGTTTCCGAATTACATGACGTTTTTTCGAAAAAAATGACATTTGCAATGTCTGCAGTGTTGGCAAATATCTCCGGAAATATGAAAGTTAGAAAGATGCGGTTTTCAGTTTTCGCTTAATTATGAAACAGCACACGTCTTTTATTTTAAAATTGTTGCGTTTACATTACAGAATTATTAAATAGGGCTCTGTAATTTTCGAACTCTAAAATCATGAATAACTTGATTTTTTTAAATTGAATGGTATAGCATGATTTTTTTTACATAAATTGATGTAAAATTTGGTTTTCTTTCGATTTCATACGGGTGTCATTGTGTCTATCTCCAAAGGTTTTGGAGATATTCGCGACTTTTCAGTTTTTCATGATAGATACGTATTGCGAAGCGCCGGCCACCTTCCCCTCGCATTTTACCAGGCTTGGGACTAATTAACAAAACAAAATAAGTTTTGTCGTTAGTTTTAATTTCTTGTCGTTAATTTAATCGAATTATTGATAACTAAATAAAGCATGTGTATATTTTTTAAGTTTTTTACCAATAATTATTAGTTATCGTACCCAAAAAACAGTACGTGATAGAAAAAAAGTACATAGGTGTTCTTATTATGCGATTTGTATAAATAAATAAACAGGAAAAATTGAAGTGGGTACTTAATTTTTTTATTAATTTGTAACGTAGTGTTATGTACCATAACAAATATTATCTATGGACCAATAAAAATGATTTGTTATAATAATGAAAACGAATTTATGTCATTAATGAATCTTTTTATGGCTTCATCAAAGATTGTAAATAATATTTTATCATAACAATGACACATTTCGTTGTGTTAACGAAAATTCACTCAATAAATATAGATTATTAATATAACGACCAGTATTTTTCTCAGTGTGAATTCGTAAAAGATTTCATGAAACTAGCTTCTTAATATTAGGTACTCTTCTCTGTTATTCGTTTGATATTTAATTTTGGTCGCATTTTAAGGGATGAAATTCTTGGTATAGGTCTCGATGAATCATCCATGAAATGTAATTCTGCATGCCAAAGAGGTGATTCACATCTTAGGGTGGTATATACTTTTTCGTAGAAGGTCAACCAGATCCATTTTCTAAACATGTTTATCCCAAAATAAAATATCTTAAGAAACGGTTAGTAACTAACTGCGTGATTTTTTTAAGGTCTTTGACGTTACAACAATTGTTACGTACAATAATTGTGTCCCATCGAATTGGCACAGTAGGATTTTTCACACTTCTAGTGGGAATATTATGAATATCTTCAACTTTATAGCATTCTTGATGTACAGGTGCTCATTTTTAATGTAAAATTGAATGCCGCATAACCTAAAAATATTTTAATTATACAGGGTTCCCGAAGACTGGGTCTTTGATTATAGCTCTATTTTTGCTTTTAGGAAAAAGTATTTTCTACAAAAGTTGTACAGAATTCAATAATCTAAAAATATTTTTGACTATACAGGGTGTTCCAAAAGTAGGAACAAAAGAAAACTACTTAAAGCGTATTGCACATTCTAAAAGTGAAATGGACCGACTTAAAAAAACCACCTTTATAGCACTCTCGATGTACAGGTGCTCATTTTTAATAGAATTGCGCAATTTTTATTCATTTAGTGTATTTATCACAAAAATATAGTTAATTATTTTCCTAATATAGTTTCTTATTCCTAAATTCAGCTGTCTTTGAGATATTTGGAATTCTTTTGATTTTTTAACGTTTGTATTTTTTGCGGTTTTTATGGGGTATTAAACATTAAGATGTATTACTAATGTGAATTCAAATACATTGGCGTAGATATTTACTACTGTAGCATTCATGATTTATATTATCCAAACCATATATGTACAAGGTGGGCCAAATTCGACACTTTTAATAGGAAACTTATATTTCTAAAGGAATTAGAAAAAATCTGATCTATGCTTCTGGAGATCGATTTTAAAGAGAAATCGATTAATGAAATCCGTATTTTTATCCATTTTTATCTTCCATAGTATAAGAGATACAGAACGTCTTCGTAAAATATGCAATTTTTAAAAGGCCTTGAAAATGCTTGATTTATATAAGAATTTTATTAGGGCAATTTTTAACGTAGAATTCAATGCTCTAATTTTTTTGTTTTTTTTAACTCGTATTTTTTGAGATATTATCAAGACTTTTGTTTTTTTTTTATATGAAACACCCTATATATTTTTACACTATTGAAAAGCACATAAAATTACGTTTAACATGATATAACACACTTGATATTTTATTTAAACAGTTTTTAAATTATTTGACTTTTTTTTGCAATTTCACAGTATTTTAAGATGGCTATGAATGATATATTGAATGCTGGACAATTCGAACACTTGCTATAATTTATAATTTTACGCATTTTTTTGGCATATATAGTAAAAATTTCGTTTAAATATGTAAAAATTTTAGAGATCAGTGTATTTTAGGTCTAACCATGATTAATTTCAACTTTTTAATACAGTATTTACATTTAATTTACAGAATAAACCTTCTTAATTATAGCTATCGTATCAGTAACGCTATTAATGTTTTTTTTAATTTAGTTTGTTGGAATTGTTATTTGTAACAACAACATTTTAACATAAAAACATTTTTTGCTGTCTTGTTGAAAACTTGTATTTGCTTATCCACCACTATCCACAGCCATCTTAAAATACTGTGAAATTGCAAATAGAAAATCAGATTAATTTTAACAACTGATTAAATAAAATATCAAGTGTGGTATATCATGTCAAAGGTAGTTTTATGTGCTTTTGAGTAGTGTAAAAATATGTAGGGTGTTCCATATAAAAAACAAAAGTCTTGATAATATCCCAAAAAATACGAATTAAAAAAAAATAGAGCATTAAATTCTGCGTCAAAACGTGCCCTAATAAAGTTCTTATATAAATCAAACATTTTCACAAATTAAAAAGTTACAAGGGCTTTTAAAAATTGCATATTATACGAAAACGCTCTGTATCTCTTATACTATGAAAGATATAAAAGTATGGATTTCATTAATCGATTTCTCTTTAAAATCGAGCTCCATACTGTACTAATAACTTTGTGAATTCACTACAATAAATCATGTAAATTTTGTTTTCCATGTTTTTTTCTAGGATATTTAACATGGAAAAAGAAATTTCGGTAAAATTTATAGCTTTTTCAGGTAAGTTTAAGATGTAACAAAAATTCAAAAGGTAAATACAGGAAAAAATATGTACAATTTTGTATTTCCTCTCAAAATTTACTTAAAAGTGTAAAATTGACATTTTTTTGGGTATTAGTGCACTTTAAAAAGTACTTTTACTAGTGAACTATTAATTTGCTGTAAAAATATGAGGATCTTGATATTTATTTGTTTTTACTTGAATTTCGGGTAAAACTATAGATATCATGAAAATACGAAATTCATACGCCACAATGGTGATTGGTTATCGATATTATCTGTGCGCGTTAGTAATCTTATCGTTTGTCGAACTTATTATTGGCTCAATGATATCATGTACGTCACCAACAATTGTAGGTTTCGCGTAAGCGTGTTCATTCTTGATCCCTGGTTGAGCGATTCAGTATGACCTATTAGGTGCTATAAAAGAATTAGGTAAGTTGCTTGCTCTCTTTATAAAAATACGTATGAAAATTACTTCAGAGTTCGGTAAATATACAGTTCATATAAATATTACATACGAATTTTACAGTACAATCTTTGAAAAACACATCAGCATGTGAAATTTACTAGATGGTAGAAATTTTACCTTATGAAGCAAATTTACCTGTAAAATTGTAGGCAACTTTGTTACCAACGATTTTACATGTAATTTTACTGCAACTTTTTTTACAGTGCAGAAACATAGGTCAGATCTCGTCTAATTCCTTTAGAAATGGAAGTTCCCTATTAAAAGTGTCGAATTTGGCCCACCCTGTACAGTGTGTCCGTTTATATTTTGACCCTTATCTACAGGCTGTATTTATATTATATTTAAAATAGAAAAAAAATCTTTAAATACAAAAGTTATAAGATTTTTGCTCTATTATCTTTTAAAATTTTCAGAGTTGACATTATCTCATAAATTGGTAGACAAATGAATACAATTTGCATTTTTTGCAAATACAACACCCAGTGTATTATTAGATAGTATGAAAGATCTCTTTTCACTGATTTTGAATATACATAGTTGTTGATATTTGAATCAGCTGTTTTTTGCAATTTTTTTTACTGTTAGCATTACTAGAGGGTTAATTTTTGTTAAGAAAAAAATGTTCGATGAGAAAAGAAGGGTTGTGGAGATGATATTTTTATTTTAACTAAAAAAAATGTGTCTTTAAATGTAATTGATTTACAAGTATGTTTCACAAAAATGTCCGATTGTCAAGAAGAACATTTTCCTTTTTAGTTCAGTTTCATATATCTTTTTATCTCATTTTAAAATTAACTTAATATTTAAACTCTTCAATAGAATATTTTGTAGCACTAGTGTCTTAATATAGTGTTACATGTATAATTAACGCAGTAATAATACAGTAAAAGGAAATATGTAGTTATTATTAAGTATTCGACACGCAGTATTATAGTATCTATACATAGATACATATACAGATAAACGTGTATAGGACAATTTGTTGACAAGGAATTGAAAGAACTACTGTATACTTATACGTAATATCATGTAATAATCTCGAATATTTTTACATATTAATAACCGAAATTAGGATAATTAATTCATGACGCCACATCGATATTAATAAATATTCCATATTAAAGATACCCATGCACCCCGGCGTCCGTCAGTTGTTTCGAAGACAACACAGGCGGCCGTATACACACATACCTTGACAGCTGCCTGGGTGAAAACTCCAATAGGAAAGCAGAGAATCGTTTTCCGTCCTCTATCAAGATGTGTGTATAAGCGCGTAGGGGTTTCTCGTAATAATAAGGGCACCGCTGTTATACTGCTTGCCATCTGTTTTGTTTGGGAACTGACCAGGGTTTATAACAGCTGAATCGTTCTCAAATCTCGAGTAATTTCTTTTCTTTCTTCTTCTAATCTAACAATATGGTTTATAAAATGATCTATCTGCGCAGGGAAAAATATTTTCGTACACAAAACATTTTGTAATAACCATATCGTGGCAGTATTTACTATACAATTGGAGTTGATGTACTAAAATCATATTTAAGCCTATCTAAAAGAAAAAAAGCAATGCAAAAGAGGTCTTTTGTTCTGTTAATTTTTTTTTTTCATTCTATATTTTTATTTTATTACAATGATTGGATGAAAGTATTGATTTGCGCATCGCGGAAAGTAGTGTAGGATCAGGGCAGTCATTCTTGATCTCAGTGTATTAGTAGAGAGCCCATACTTATTTTGAAACGTTAAAGAAAACTCAAGTAAATAATAATTACGGACAAGAGAATTCACAAGATAATTTACCATTATATAGGGTGATTCTCAATATATGCGACAAACTTTAAGCGCCGATTCCTGGGGTTATTTTGATCATAAAAGTTCATAAGAACATATGTCCAAAATCGCTTAGTTCTAAAGTTGTACAATGTTTAATAGTAAATTAACATAATTAATGTTTTTATTATAAATTAACAAAATAGTTAAAAAAATTAACTTCTACTAACTGTTGAAAATGACCGCCCCCAACTGCAATACAAGCTTCTATCCTCTTTCGTATTGACTGGCGAGTCCGTTCTAAAATACCAGGGGTATTTCGAATTGTTTGAAAAGCTGTGATAAAACGATTTCGCAGTTCATCGACATTTTCAATGTGAGTCGTATAAACTAATGATTTAAGGTGACCCCAGAGAAAAAAGTCCAAAGAATTTAAGTCTGGAGACCGAGGAGGCCACGGTTGTGGACCTCCCCATTCTATCGACCGATCTGGATACGTATTGTCCAAAAACTCGCGAGCAACTGAACTAAAATGCGCTGGAGCACCGCCATTCATAAAATACATTTGTATAATCTTAATTGCAACAGAACTTCTTCCAGCAGTAGGGGTAGCTCCTCTTCAAGAAAATTGCGGTGTACCTCGCCATTTAACCACATCGGTAAAAAAATGTGGACCTATCAAGTGATCTCCAACAATTTCGACCCACACATTGACAGAGAATTGATGTTGATGACGGGCACTCACTAGTTCGTGCGGATTTTCTTCGGCCCGTATGTGATTATTATGAAAATTAATAATTGCGATTCTAGATAAAGTAGCCTCGTCGGTGAAGGATATTTGAGCCAAATAGTCAGGATATTGTGCGATTTTGTGTTGCATTAATTGACAAACAGCCACTCTTTACGGAAAATCTGCCGGCAAAACTGTCTGCACTCGTTGAATGTAATATGGATACAACAGTTGATCTTTCAATATTCTCCAAACTGTGGCCTGACTAATGTTTAAAGCAAACGCAATTTTTCTGGTGCTTGTAGTAGGGTGTTCCTGAATTTCATTTAGTACCATTTCTTCAACTTGTGGAGTTCTCACTGTAGATGGGTGCCCGTTATCAGTCGTCCGTTTTTTTAAATTTCCCGTTTCACTAAGACGCTGGTAAAGACGGGCAAATATTGAATGATGCGGGATGATACGGTTCGGGTATCGTTCTTCATAAAGATGTCTAGCAGCACGCAAATTTCCATTGGGAAGACCGTAAACGAAATGCATATCACACATCTCAGCATTCGTGTAATTCATTTTAGAGAACAGAAACTGGCAATAAACTCAATGAATACTCTGACAACTATTGACAAAGATTGAAATGACAAATAACCAATTCCCTCTCAACACAATTAGTTTTTGAAGAACCAACCGTGATATTAGATCGTGTTAGTCATAGTTCATAATTTATTATTAAACATTCAATAACTTCAAAACCAAACCGTTTTGGACATATACTCATATGAAGCTTTATGATCAAAATAACCTCAGGAATTAGCTCTTAATGTTTGTCGCATATATTGAGAATCACTCTGTATATCATTCGATTATATTTTCAAATAATGGATTAGATTGTGCAAGATTCTATATCTGCAATTCCACAGTTTTGTCGTAAATTTTACTATTTCCCCTTTTCTGTGTGTGACATCGTGCATAAATGCAGGATGTTTTCAAAATAATCTTGTAGATTACGATTAATATATCGTAAAAAAGAAAATAATTAAACATACATATTTAATGTTTCAGTCGTACAATTGCCATTTCAAGTTCCTTAGGTAGTGTTAAAACAACCTATAACTACTTAACCACGAAGCCAGAAATTGCTCTTGTAATGTATATTTCTTTTTTTTAAGCCAATTATCCAGCGTATAGTTAACAAGATATGAAGATACTTATTCGCGTCGGTTTGTCCATTTAGACACGCACTGTTACACATGCATAGTAAGCATTTACGTTTCTTTTATTTTATTGCGTGTCCTATACACAGGTGTTGTTAGATGCGGGTAATTTCAATGAATAGACTAACTGGGTGTTTGCAATTGTGCTAAAAAAAAAACGTTATCCTTTTCATTCATAGTCTTACCTTAATGCTTTTGATGATGATATTGTTAATAACAGTAGTAACATATATTGCCCAACAGGCTTAAATCTCATAGGAGAATGGAAACAAATATATAATTAAGTGTACTATATAAGACAAAAGTCTTGCATCAGATTTAGAGAGGAATATAAATAAACAGAGAAAGGTATAGATTATCTATAAATTGGAGGAGCGTAATATAATAAGCACATGTGGTCTGGACGGCGGCGCGTGCCTTTTGATGATAAGAAAATAACAAAAAAACATAAAATAATGCAGCAGAATAGACGCTTCACATTTAGGAATACATATTCACCTTATTTGAGTGTTTATTTCTGAGAATTTTAATTTTCTTTCATATTCTTGGGTTTTTTAGATCCTTTTAAGGAAAATATATATATTTTTTTAACAACGTTTCGCTTTTCAAGTTATAAAAACATGTAAATATATAAATTGCAAAGGGGTAATTTTATTTATGAATATTTTTTTTTTTGTAATAAATGACTAAATCAAAATTGTTTTGTTTACTATAGATTTTTAATATATTTTTTTTTTGTTTTGTTTAAAGATTGCCTTCCAATGTAGTACATATATGTTGATTTGAATATTTATTGTTAGTTAAATGTAGAGGCATTATTAAATTTTGTAATTAAATCTAATAATGTCTCCATATACGTCATCCATTTAGTTATAAAATTGGGTTAAATAGTTTTGTAAAGCATTGTATGTCTGTTTTATCATTAACTGAGTTTTTATTAATAAATTAAAAATAGCTAAAATAAAACCATTGCATAAGGGGGGGGGGGGGGTCTATTTCGGCGGCTGAGAATTATAGGCCAATTTCATTGTTAAGCACGTTCTCAAAATAATTGGAAAAATTAGTAGCAAAACGATTATTACAATTTCTAGAAAAATTCAACATTTTGAATAACAAACAGTACGGTTTTCGTAAAGGTCGTAACACTATTTCTGCAATTAACAAGTTTTTGAATATGCTATATGATAACATTGCTCATGGGAATGCGTGTGTTGGAATATTTTTAGATTTGAGTAAGGCTTTTGATCTTGTGAATCATGAAATTTTGTTAGAAAAGATGTATAATTATGGTATTAGAGGAATAGCCTGGAATTGGTTTAAAGACTACTTGAATGAAAGATTACATTACGTGGAGGTAGATGGAGCACACTCACATTGTTTATGTACTAAAACAGGTCTACCTCAAGGTAGTGTTCTGGGACCCCTCCTGTACCTTTTGTATGTAAATGATTTAGTAAGACCAGATACCATTTTGTTTGCCGATGATACGTCAGTTCTTGTTTGTGCAGAAAATGTTAAAAATTTGGGCGCTGCAGCTAGTGATTCTGTAACGAGTCTATCTACGTATTTTAAAAATAATGATCTACATTTAAATTTAACAAAAACTGTATGCGTAGAATTTAAACCTACAAAAAGGGATAGAATTGCTCCTCATTTAGTAAAAATAGATAAAACTAGCATTGCTCAGGTTGAGAATACAAAATTTTTAGGATTAATAATTGGCAGCAATCTAAACTTTAATGAACACATAAATTTATTATGTAAAAAATTGGCTCCAATCTGTTTTGTATTGAGTAGGTTGAGGGGTGTAGTAGATGCCTCTATATTAAAAATATACTATTTTTCTCATTTTCATGCAATAATTTCATATGCAATAACTGCATGGGGAGCCAGTAGTAATTCTATAAGGGTTTTTCGCTTACAGAAAAGAGCAATTCGTATGATGAAAGGTGTTACTCCTAGAACTAGTTGCAGAGACATTTTTATAGAAATGGGTATAATGACTGTACCATGTATAGTTATTTGGGATTTACTGGTTTATGCAAAACAGAATGTAAAAAATTGGAACAGACTTGATACACAGTTTTATGAAATATGTAATGCGCATATATTTGAAATTCCAAAACACCGTCTTGAGTTTAGTGAAAAATGCTCAAAGTATCTAGCAATAAAAGCGTATAACAAATTCAATTACATATAAAACACTTAAATTCACTACATTTAAGGAGCAAACAAAACGTATGTTGAATCGGAAGTGCTACTACTCACTAGATGAATATTTTAACGACAAAGATATTTAGTTGGCTTATATTCATTTGTGACGAGTATTTTGATACCATTTTTTTTATGTGATGTACTGTCCCATTTACATTTTTTAGATTTTTACATTGTTTATTTTAATCTTTTAATATATTGTATATACAGTGCTACTACTCACTAGATGAATATTTTTAATGACAAAGATATATAGTTGGCTTATATTCATTCATTCATTTGTGACGAGTATTTTAATACCGTTTTCTAATGTGATGTATTGTCCCATTTACATTTTTACATTGTTTATTTTAATCTATTAATATATTATATATAATTGAAATATTTATATTTAATATATAAGTTTATACATGTATTCATGAATGACAATGTCGATACCAATTGTAATTAGTCATGACAATAAACTATTATTATTATATTATTATTATTATTTATTATTATTATTATTATATTATGCTTTTAATTTGTATCATTATATTATATATTGTTTGATACTTCCCTCTCTTTCTAACAACTACAGTGGCGTGCTCCGTTTAGCGCGTATAAATCGGTTAAAAAAAAATTCTACGCTAAACGATTTGAAGAATCTACGACTTAGGGGTTCATAAAATGACGATGGGGTTGGTCGAGTCAGTCGGACTGGACCAGCAGTATCGAGAATTCGCCAAAGACTCCGAGAAACGAGAATATTCGTCGAAATTTCGATCGAAACGAACCTCGCCTAATGGGAACCACTGCGATCGCCCTTAGGGGATCGTCAAGATGACGATTTGCTGGAAATAAAGGTCATATTTACCTGCTGCGTTCCTTTCACAGGGCTTAAACCTCGGAGGGTCGCTAGCGACTCACAGCTGTTATTAGCGGGTCATCTCCTATGCTGAGACATAACGTACGAAATTGCTTTTCGGCGTTTCATACTTAGGTGGTGCTGCTTATCAACATTTAAAAGACAAAACATTTTTGAAATAAATAATGATATTATGTTGTGGCAGTTATGGTACGTTACGTAATTGTATATTAACTAAATACGAATGTAGAATAGTATTTAGGTGTGATGAGCATGTCAGTTACTTATTGAGAGGTTATTCACATTTGTAAATCTAATCAACCTTTTACAACAAAATTGGAGCTATGTATTTACCTACAGTTACTGATTAACACTAATAAATTAAATTTTTCAAAACTAGAATGAAAATAATATAACAAGAAAACATAAGCTACTAAATGTATTGAGTTGTGGATGTGCCAAATGTGATCTCACAATGATTCTCGGAGCAAACGACAAAAGGATTAAGAATATGCCTTCGCTTAAAATTTGACAACTTACAACTGTTACGACGCGATTTGGGAATAACAGCAGAATAAAGCTATCGCTTCGAGCATACCTAATATATTAATTGTACTATCTTAAACACAACTTGAATGTTGATTAGAAAAATTAAAATTGAAGGAGAATCATGGCAGGTATAGATTCCATTTGAGAATTTCTGGTTTGCTTCCAAAACCGTAGATGTTATAAACAACATTTCAGAGATATACTTTAAAAGGAGGCTTCTTTTCTTATTGCATGGCTAGATACAGATTTCTAGTATATTACGTGTTTTTATAGTATATTAAAGTTTCATAAAGTGTGCTTTTGCCGCACGTGACCAAGTTTGGACAACGATTTTCAATGGTTGAGTGCGACAAAACGTTTTTATGCAAAAGGTCAAAAGGAGTTTCATAAATTTAATAATTGCTGTGAGCAAAATAATGTATCATATAACAGAAAATGTAGTTATAGCGTACTTCGAAGTGATGCGACAGACCAAAAAAACCTTCTACACTATGGTGTAGTTATTCAATGCTGCGCGCCATGTTAAATGTTCGAAGAAATGTGGACATATCCAAATTTGCAAAACTAATAACACTGCTCAAGCGATCTTTCCAAGGTTATCAATCTAAAAAGTCAAAAATTTTAGAAATATAGATAGTAATAAATAATTCAATCAATTTCCTTTAGTGAAAGTATGTTTTTCTAGCAGATAATCACGTAATTTACAAGAATTTCGAATTTTAGTTTGCGTTAATTATGGGTTATTATGGGGCATGTAGAAGAGAAGAATTAACTTTGTTGTTAACAGATCATCCAGAATATAAAGCGGACACAATTCTTGCATCAATATCTAAAACAAACAATTATTTACCACGATTATTTGCGACTACAGATAAGCAATGGGTTTACTTGGTAAAAAAAAAATATGCCGGAATGAGATCAAACCACATAAACCACAAGCGATTTTTCATAAATTATCAGTCTGGGAGATGCAACTGGTTGAGTGACCAGTTGGTATATAAATAAAATGGAGTAAATGCGAAAATTGATTGCAGCATTTTTACAGCTTCCTAATAGCGATTTTTTCACTGGTCATTGTATTAGACGTTCAACTGTTTCACGTGTGGCGGATGATAAGAATTAAAGAAGTACAATAAATAAATTTTATACAAATACATTTTTTTATTCTAAACTAATACATAAATAAACATTACCTTTCCTGAAAAATTTATTTTTTAGGATTAAATAGTAGAAATCGTTAGACCAAAACGTACACTGTTGAAAATATTACGGTGTTGGCGTTAATTTTGCGCTAGTCAAATATTTTAGTGTTGATTTTTCCAAACTTTGCCAGACGAGTTGACTACGCGTATTTAATAGAACAGAAATTACTAGAATTTCGTGTGAATTCTTTGTTCAGATATGAGGATTGACTATTTTTCTAGACATTTAGAAGCGTCAACCAATCAGAATTTTTCCCTCGGATAGAATTACAGAAACCCCACCTATTCTAATACAGTATTGCATTATACGCACAACCTGCATTGCACGTGTATCTGTTTTCGTGTTTGATTCTCCGTAGTAACATATCCAAACAAACCACCAAATGTGACTGACTTGCAAAGTGTAACCTTGTGTTATTAAACGTTAACTCCAGTGGGCATAAAAAAATTCAACATCTTAAAGATGTATTGGGAACATCTATTTACGCAATTAGTTTAGACTTGAATCAAATAGCATAAACATTGACTTAATTTTATAATGGTTCTCAAAAATCATTTTTAAAATTGGTACGTTTAGTTGAAACCAAAACTTGTGAATGAGTGGTTTGGCATATTTATAATGAGAAAACGTCTTAAAGAGAGAATATTATAGCACTAAGAAATAGGAGTTGCATATTAAAAAGACGTTGTGTTTAGAAAATGGTGTTAAAACACCCAATAGATCACAAACAGGGAATAAGATGTTTGTAAGGCGAAAATATGTAATAGTACCATATGATTAATAGGAAAAACAAGATGAAGAATAAAGGAAGTCAAACAAATACATTAATTTGATTTGCCGCCCCTCATTAGTATGGGCGAACGCATAGAATAGAATCACGCATGCAAATTAACTGTGATTTGTATGAAATGTGATTTATAACTCTCTATTGTTTTTATTGCTTGATTGCTTACCGTTTGCGGAGTGACAATATTTAAACGAACACTGACTCTAAAATAATATTTTTTATCAAGGCAACTGACATATTAAATTATGTATCTAAATACTTCTTTTCAAACATGATAAAATGGAACTTTTCCAAGCTAAAAAGTACAAGATTATCGTTTTCTCAAAACATGAAACGTCAGTTTCAACGCTTAAGTATCTATAAGTTATTTGTAATTTTAATTCGACATGATTTTACATGATTTTTGACAAATGTATATCGACACATACGAACAAAGCAACTACTATATTCGCCTTAATATAATATTAATATTGCAGAATAGTATTTCAATTTCTTTCAATTTCAAACATATTTAACATTATTGCAAATAAAATGGGTACTGTCCTCGGTGGAAATGTCATTCTACTGCCACGATGTGACCTGATAATATCAAATGTGTACAATTAAATATTGCATAACAGTAGTATTTCTATTTCAAATATATTTAACATTATTACGAATAAAATAGTGTACTATCCTTGGTGGAAATTCTATTCTTGTGTCAGGATCTGACTGATAATATCAATTGTGTATAATTAAATACTGCAGAACAATGATATTTCTATTTCATATTTTACACGACATATAAAGCACAAACCCGCCGAAACCGTTTCATCATTAAAAAATAAAAAAAAGTAAAATTGAGAGCCAAAAATTCTTTAGTCCGGGTCTGATGCAAGGAAACATCATGTTAAGCACCCGCTAAACGTGGTATTATGTATAAATACATTACACTCATTCAGTATTATTCTTAATGGTATGCCGTAAGTTTATTTAACGTCATTCTGAATAAATAAAAGCCCTTGTAAAAATAGCAAAACTGAGGCATTTTAAATTTCTTATTTTTATACAATAAACATTCCTTATTTGTTAAGAGCATTCTACGTAAGTCTACAAAGTATTATTTTTAATATCCTGATAAGACGTTCGAGTTTCACCGGATATGCGACTTCAGTAGTCACAAAAAACGTAAATATTTTTCTTTTGCTTTGTCTAATCGAGAGTTAGTTGTTAATAAACGGTACCACATGAATCTGAGTTATTTCTTTTGGATTTATTTAATCATATAACGCAAAATGAATTGAATCGAATTACACAGAAATAAATGTAGATACAGAAAATTTGCAAACACGCCTTTTTACTATGATGTTGCGCGAAAATGAATCTATACATTCCTGCGCTTTTGCCGATGCATCAAGCTTCGATTTTCTTTATATGAAATCATGATGGTCCTGAAAAGGATCGTTTTTTCGAGACGGGGAGAATTTAAATAAAATGTTCCAAGTGGCTTGCACTCCAAGCGGGCGATCCACACAAAACTAACAGCGGTAATGGCTGAATGATAGTGGTATGTGGGTTCTCGGGACAGCATTTAGGTTGGGCACAGGTGCGGCTCTAGCCCACGGCATTTATACATTTTTTTTTCTCGTTAAGGCTTACAGATAGACCCCCTGTGCATTAAGACTTTTTGATTGTATATGATTACGGCTGCTACATATTGTTATATTTACCTCTATATCGGATACACCCTGTATAATAGTAATAATAATAATAATAATAATATCATTTATTGGCATTATACAAATTATACCTATATACATATTAAACTCATATACCTATGCCAAAAAGGCTAAATCATCCAAAGATATTCTTCCTTTAACCTCCAATCACTTATAATGTTCAGATTTTCACATTTTAATGTTGGCTAAATGTTTAATTTATGCAATTATAAAGTTTGTTCGCGTCGCATGAACTATTTGCACTATTATACACTTTTGCACACAAAAGTTCTAAAAAGTGCATAATAGTGCAAATAGTTCATGCGACGCGAACAAACTTATAGTCATCCAATTTATACTTAATTTCATTTTCCCAAGCAATAAGTTTGTTCGCGTCGCATGAACTATTTGCACTATTATGCACTTTTAAGAACTTTTGTGTGCAAAAGTGCATAATAGTGCAAATAGTTCATGCGACGCGAACAAACTTAATTTTAAACCAAAAGCAGACCAAAGCTAAGGTTCCTGTCACTTTGACAAGTATATATATCTTACATACTATCATTTTAAAAATTATACAACAGATGTTCCAGGTTTAAACCTCATAAAAACGCAGAAGTCATTACTAGAAACATATTGAAATATAGGACATTAAACATGCATATAAATTACTTCGCTTGTCGTCTTATCTAAAGCATTTACACAATAAGGAAACGTTTTTTTTCTTTATATACATAAAAAAGTTGATAGGGGATTTTACGGAATCTATTGCATACATGTATACAATATACATGAGCCTGCATGTGTACAAACAAATACATGTACGTATATGTTGATGAAAACGCTGCCGTATGTATTATTTTCTACAACCAAATCGCCTGTTGGACAGGTGGTAAAAATGATAATGACAGTACCGCCACGTGATCAACGATGTGTGCTGCCGACGTGTGGCTGTCATTGTGAACCTATACTAAATTGGCACTCATTCATCATTGTACGTTTTTATTTTAAGTACTGCGTGTATGCATCGACTGCACCCCATACAAAAGCGAGTGATTCATGCGAACACACAACTTTATTCTTATCGTGTGTGTGTGCGCGGATGGGTTTTGAAATTATGATGGGGTTGCATTTTTGAATGTTTAAAAGGCTGTTATAAGCTTAAAACTGAAAATGGTCCCCTACAGATATTGTATTTTAAACCAATTATTGATTTCATCACAGCTAATTATATATCAATACATAAAAGAAAAAAAATTACAGGAGTTTAGCTCCAAATATCCGCAAAATTCAGTTTTTTCACAATTACTGCTAACTACTACGTCAGATGCTAACGGCTTTGTATCAAACTTATAACTATTCTAATCAGTGGCGGCTCGTGGTCGGAAACGTAGGATGCTGACAAAATCAAGAACATGTAAATTTTTAACTAAAATCTAAATCTTTTCGTACATGTCCTTCTTAAATTTTCTTGTGAAGTCTCTAAATTTGCCCTTTGTAGTTTGCGTCAAATTAAGCACCTAGATAATCCTGACTCTAGTGCAGCTTGTCTTAAAGGCATTGTTAGATACGCTGTGAAGTATCCCAAAATAACGATTTCCATGTTTGCATTATTAACAATAGGTTTATCTTTTTTAATTTTTGCCTTAACCGATCCGAAGTTTTTAAAATTCTGTATTATTCTTTTAACTGTGTTTTGGTGACGGCTTCTGTTTTTGAGGAATACCGAGCAGCAAAGGTATCACATGTTTTTGTTATCACTTTATTGCATTCTCCATAAATAATAAACGAATTTAAATAATCTTCGTTCGTATAATTTAACCGTGCCAGCAATTGTTTATAATTGACAACTCAGTGACATTTTATCAATGCTGGATTGTTTGCCGAATGGTCATGACTTACTTAGATATACCAAAGCAGGATGACATTTAAAAAAACTACATAAGCTACCTTCTTACACTATACATACATATTTTAGTAATTATCTTAAAAAGTATCCATTTTAGACGGGTAATGAATATGACTTTTTTTTTGTATTTTTATAAGGGCAGTTCGATGAGAAAGAGAAAAGTAGGTAGTTGTATTTAAAAAAAAAAGTTTTGACACTTTTTTAATTCGAAAGTGTAACTGTAGTTTTCGGACACGCTGTATAATGTTTTCGAAAAATTCATTCGGTTTCGGATGCTACCCTATACGGTCAACAATTCTACAAAATCCCAATTTTGCTAGTTAAATGCCCTTGCAGTTATAGAAGTTCAGATGCACTCGTCCATCTGTCAAAAATTTAAAAAAAATGCAAATACTTCAACTATGGTTGAAAATAACAACATAGTTGTTTTAACAAACTTACTTTAGATTTGAACGAGGAATTAAAAAATGTAATAATATATAATAATTCCATTTAAAATAACAAAGTTGATAGCCACTTCCGGTACAACCGGATGCGCTAGATTATTAAAAATATTTTAGTTCAATAGCGCACGGCGGCTTTAGTATACTGCCAAATTTTCCGAATTTTCCAATGTATACTCTTTCATATATCGATCGATGCAGTTCGTCGTGAGACACCCTGTATAATATAGTTTATCCGTAAAACACGATATCTGAACGTTGATGTCGATAACGTGACCCGAGTATGCAACGAAAGCGAGCACAGGAGCACACTCAATTTGTGCACCGTTCACATGGAATCTGCCGTATCCCTTCCCACCTCCGCTACGTCCTTTATGCGGCTAGGCATTGGATAAAATCAACGTAGTCCCGCCTACTCGGCGCACGTGCTCCGTCGTCGGTTGCTTGCTCGCGATGTACACTAGCGACACTTTCTAATTGTACGACCTACAGGGTAAAATAGAGCCCATATCTTTAGCCTGGATAGTAGACGGATCTATGCAGTAACTGACCGGTTCGAAATATGTAAACACAGATGTGCGGTCTCTCTGTCGGTTATTTTAAAAATGCTTAGACTGGATTTATTAATGTGCGAAGTTGAATGCATCTCTTATGTATTTGTTATCTTTGCGTAGCAATAAATTTATTTGATGTTTGAAGTATTTCGAATAGCTGTAGTGTTATTAAATGGTTTTAAAAGGTATTTTCATTTTACAGTTGAACTACGACTAGGAACTAAACCAAAGGCATGTTAATTATACAATAAATATCAATGGGTTTATTACTTTTATTCATTTTATACGTATGCAAATAATAATGAAACTATCAAAATGGATCGCATGAAGACATTTAAAGTATTTAGCTATACTGAAATCAGTAAAGCATATCTCCGTTATGAATGAAACACTTTTTTCAATATTACTGAACACATTAATTAAATTGCGACAGCCCCTATGCAAGATATTAAACAATGTAGTAATAAGGATTATTACTACTTCCATTTTTCGTGAAGTGGGTGTTGCGCCAATTAATTGATTAAATGCAGAGAAATTTGTAGTTATTTCGTTATTGACAGAGATGCATGTTTTGTTTTCCCTGCAGCGTTACCCAAATATGCTTATATTTTTTAATCTAATTAATGTCTGATGATTCATATCATTTTTTTTAATTCGCTCCGGCTTCTTTCTTTGACATTAAATAATAAAGGAGATATGGCGAGGATGCATTCAAAACCATGATTTTTATATCAGATATTAGAACGAAAAGCTCTACACTTGTCAGAAATACTTTTTTATTAGTTATAGTAATGGTATGTTTCCATTAATATTATAATAACAAGATAAAATAATATTTCGATTATAAATTCCCTGGTTTCAAAGATTTTACCTCAAAAGTCTCACAATATTTTTTTCAAAAGAAATACAAAATTTGAATTAGTGCTACAAAATGCAGGTTTAAATTAATAATTAATGATTAGTTTATATAAATATTAATTCTTCATTATGTTAATATCGAAAAAGGAGCCGCGGCGAATTAAAAATAGTTATGAAAACAGTCATTATGAATCAATTGGATTAAAAACACAAACATATTTGGTAAAGCTGTAGGGATGTGTAAAGAAAACAAAACATCTGTTTGTATACAATGTTATATTTAAGGTAAGTAATTGAAAAAATTCGAATTGTGCTAACCGAGGTAAGTCGGCAGGCATAAGTATGTGCCTTTGATGTATTTAATTCTCTCTATTTTATAAGATCAATGTTTTTTTCTATGTTTATTTACTGCATTCTTCCTTACATTTAAAGTCGATTTACTACAAAAAACACCGAGACCGCACATCTGTGTTTACATATTTCGAAGACGGCAGTAAATGCATAAGTCGTCTACTACTCATGCTACACATTTAGGCTCTATTTTATGCTGTAGGTCGTACAATTAGAAAGTGTCGCTGGTGTACATACATATGTATAGAAAGGAACGTCGCGTCGTTTATTCGTTTCGCTGCGTTATATTTCACGAATAATAATAAATATAATAAGATCGAGTAATAGATTTTATTAGTTTGTAATCGAGGATTTGTTTAGGGGGTTCACGTGCTCATGTGTTCCTATACAGAAACCGCCACTGATTCTAATACCTTCATATTTGAGTAACTAAAAATGACCCTGGAAAATTTTAATTTCGCCATTTTGGAGTTTTGCATGACTAATAGGATCAAATAAGACACTTTGTATAGTTCCGATTAGGGTTACAATTTAAGAACTGATATATAAAAGAGGCTACGCCATTTTTTTTTTACAAAATGCAGTTAATTCCCTATGTTAAAGCTAATAATAAAAATAATAAAAGTCTAATACAGTACCAAAGTATGGTGCAGTGCTATTAAACTTGTGAACTGTAGTGTACCTTAGATTTTAATATTGCCGACTTGTTTTTCTGTTTGTTTATAATAGCCATACTGCAACGAAAGATCACCCACGAATCAGTCGAGCATAGCCTATCTTTGCCGATACCGGCTTTTCAATGTTATAAATATACCTTCCGAAAGAAGTTAAAAGAAGAATCATTCTGTTGTGCGACGTTTTCGGGTTGTACTTCCGCTGTACACGGCGTTAGATAAGTAATTTCTCGACCATTACTTGTCTTAAGATAAACCCGAATCTCTTGTAAAACCTCCATCTTAATAAACGTGGATAAGCAAGTGCGTGTTCTATTAAATAAAACAGTAATCGGTTGTTGTGAACCAGCGAATTCATACCACCTATGTGACAGCGAAAATAACTTAACCTTTTAGCGGCTTAAGGGAATGAAGAATATATATTTATTTCTTTTGAATTCCATTTTCTAATGTTTTATTAATGATGTCAATGTAAAAAACAAAAAGAATAGTACATTTTAATTTCAAATGGAGTTAATTTAATTTAGACTTACATGTCATCTTCAGAGGGATGTTAAAAAATATTGATTTGACATTGTATTAAATAAAAATTTAAAATTTTTGACAATTTTAAATTTACATTTCAAATTTTAAAAAACTCTAGTTCATTTTATTTTCTTATATAACAATGTTCAAATTATATTTCATATTTTTATGTTCTGTTATAGTCTTATTTTTTGACATGGCTCTGAAGATGACCCATTTAGGTCGAAACATATATGCTCAAGCTAAATTAAATCTATTTGAGACTGAGTACTATTCATCTGGACAAATTATGAATAATGTGTTGTGTCTGAAACCGCTAAAATTATGCAAAGCAAAACTAAAATTTCCGCCATGAAAAAGGAGAACATTAAAACTGCATTGGAAAAAATTGAGCTCAATACAAACGGACGTAAAAGGATTTTGATAAATGGATGAAAGCAGCGCTAAACTCTAGTGTCGAGCTGTTTGGGCGAAGATATTTGGGATGATCTAGACGCGCGTCGTATGAGCACATCGAGAACACAATTGGTTTTAAGATAATGGACATATAAACCTAACTACATGACTGCATTTAAATACAGGAGGTGTTAAAACAGAATTAGCAATAAAATAATTAAATGGCTAGTTATACGTGACTTAAAGAGGTTTTAGGAACTGCTAAAGCCGGCTGTGAAAGATTTACAATGGGGTAATTGTAAAGCAACGATCCAGCCTTCCCAAAAATAAAGCAAAGTGTTTTATTGCTCCCTTTCGTTGTCAAAATATACATAAGTATGCCACAGATGTTGGGTCTATTGTCAGACGGGTTAACGGAAAGCGATTCTTCGAAATTCGTCACTTAAACCAAATAAATTATGCCGTCAGTGTAAAAAATACATTACGCTTAAGGCCGTTTTACACCTACCTATTTATTGCGCAATTTATTGACCAATTTAAAATTTTACGTGTATAACACGTAGTTAATCCGTGTAAACTTGCGGTTTCTTTTGGTTCTTTGCACTGGGCGTTGTCTCGGCGGGTTGATCTTCTATCGGCGTACGTGGCGGTTATGTCCGGTGATCGCCTCGAAAACGGTTACTTTGTCGTGGTATCCCTAACTGTAGGTGGCACTTGGACTGTGGGATCACTCAGCTGGCGACGGCATCCACACTTTAGCTTTACCAGCGGGCGCAGGTATCATCACAATGATGGGGAATTCCAACATCGCACCACGTGGTTTAAAACTGCAATCTTGAAATATCCGATTGCTTATAGGCTCGGTACTTCTTCTTTCCTTGAGTTAACCCACCCGGTATTTTTAATATATTTGCGTCCCAACTGGCCTACAATGGCCGTTCTCCTTGCACACCCTTTATCGCCTGCGCGCGTAGCCGTCTCGGGGACTATTTCATTACTACAATTACAAAACAATCACGGGGTGGCAGCAAAACTCAAATAATCATAGTTGTGGCAAGTTTAATAGCGATCAGCATTGTTGTTACTTCTACTAAGTATGTGCTGTAGTTAGATACAGTACCAGTAGTCATAAGCAATACGTTACTTACCACAAATTTGTCAGGTACGCTGCTGTAGCCGTTAATAAAAGCACGGTTTACAGTAACAACTTGCATTCAGAAAACTAGGTTTAGTTGCAGGTATTAATTAACGAGAATAGTACTTGTAAAACTTTATCTATTGTAAATAATTTTTTATCAATTAAACACTTTACTTAGCCCATTTTTCTCAGTGGCGCTAGGCCAGAAACTACAGTTTTGCGAAATTAACTACACACCCTAAAAAAAAGTGGTAAAATTACCCCAAAAATAGATGGCAACTGGGCTACCGCCTATTTTTGGGGTAAATTTACACCTATAGGGGATTTTTCACATGCTTGTGGAATATTCCTTGAAAGTGTGGTAATTTTCCCTGGTAAATTTACACCTCTAAAGTAATATTCCCTAATGTAATGGAATAATTTCAGGTAGATTTACCACACCTTCAAGGAATATTCCACCAGTATGTGAAAAATCCCCCATAGGTGTATATTTACCCCAAAAATAGGCGGTAGCCCAGTTGCCATATATTTTTGGGGTAATTTTACCACATTTTCTTTTTTTAATGTATAGATTAGAGTAACAACAAAGAAATTAGAAATAATTGATTATTAAGTTGTTTTATCATCCAGAAATATTAAGTTTCAGTTATCTAATAACATGTTTATGTCATTTAGAACTTAATGCAGATTCTCCACGTAAATATTCAAAATATACCATTTATAATATTAGATTTAATTTTAATAATTTCTGAAAGATATATTGATTAGTTGGATTACAGAGAGTTTACAATAATTTCAATAAATTTTTAAATTCAATAAGCAATGTTTTAAAGAGTAAACATTTTGGGAGAAAGGTCGATAAGAAAAGCCAATAGTTACTAAGAATTGGTTGTATTCATAATACAAAGATCTAGTTGAATGTAACCATAAAATAAATTTTGACTAACAAAATACATTCAAAAATCTTATCAATTTGAGTTTGGATTTGGAGCTTTTTTATTTTTGTTGCCCTGTTCAGGGTATATTTTAAAAAAAATACCTCTGCAGAACTTCTAATGTGTTAGAAGTCTCTTTTGTGTACTGCAAATGAAAATTAAAATATGCCGCCATCATTTGTTGTAATGCAGAACGAAATGAATCTGTTGGGTCTAATAACTGTCTTTCTACCATTAAAGAATGCGACTTCACATTTCCTAGAAAAGAAAAATAAATGTAAAAAGCATATGAAATACATATATTTTTATTAATACCTTCTTCCAAGCATATTATCAACGGTGTATTCACCTCAATTTCTTCAAGTTTAGATTTATCCTGAAAATTTTTAATAAATTTAGCATTTAAAAATATATTGTATGTAGATAATAGTGCTGGCGAATCGAAGCCTCTTTATGTGAAACCGGGTTTGGATGCAGTGATTAATCGTCTTTAAAAATTGTAACCGGTAAAACCGGTTTTCAAAATCAAAACCGGTTTTAAAAGCTGATTATTGCGCCTTAAATAGGTTTTTCGAATTTAAAATACATAGCACTTTTAAAAAAGTAATACCTATTGTTTTTAGTTTGAAACTGGTTTTGAAAATCGATTTTAAAAACTGAATTTTAAAAACCGATTTTTACTAAAAATCGATTAACCGGTTTTTGATATCTGGCGATTCCCGCAATACTAGTATATACATAAATAATGTTATGATTAACTATTGAACTCAAATTTGCCGTCCTGCGGTCTTGACACTTGCATGTATAAGTGCTTAATACCTACTTTACTTTTGTCATTAAATCCTAGAGTAAAACCATAATAGTCTCTTCCTTACTTTACTTGTATCATCACTTAACAACGAAAACATAGCCTCCAATAACGGCAAGACACTAATCGTTTTATATTTCCAAATGTTTAATGAAAGAGAAAAAAAAAGAATTGTCTCCTTCAAAACGAAGACTTTCTGTTGTTTAAATTGAAAAGTTTGATACGGTTGTTTCCTGCGTGTCACTTGCACGTTGAAACTTTAAATAAATGTATCATATCTTGTAGCAACAATACCGCCAAATGCTATTGAGGTTAAGTTCCCAGTATATCATATTAGATATCCATACGCAGGTGTATGTCTATTATTTATGTGTGCTGTCATAGCTAAGTACATGGTAATCATCTCAATACATAATTAATGTAAAATGAACTTACCTCAATCTTTATTTGCAAGACAAAATGAAAAAACACACCATTTACATTTATGCGTTGAAGCCATCAGTGTAGATGCCGCACTGTATTCAAACTGCGTACCTCAAACGCTTGCGCGTTGTATAGTCGACGGCTATGTAATGCATTCTCGTAACGGTTTTAATTTTTGATCAAGCGACACAATGTAATGCAATGTTTAAAAAAAAAACATTTTGTGTTCCAATCAAATAACAGATGCATATATATAATATATATAATCAGAATTTCATGTCCCTTGTATTGTCCGTATTGTATTTTTACCAACATAAGGGGTAATATTCCACGAAATATGTTATTTTTCCTTGCTCCTAAGCAAATTTCCCCAAGTGGGGGAAAATTACTTCATTTATTGAAGTATTTTTCCATCAAATTCGGTTTACCAGGCAAAATTATACCTAATTTGTGGTAATCTGATGTGTACCCTCTTTTTGGTGTAATTTTACCTTATATTTCATATGTTTTTTCACATACCAGTGAGGTAAATTTACCATCATTTTTTAGAGTGCAGGTCAGGCGGTGCCCGACCTGGCCCTCCCCTAGCTACGGCCCTGTCCATCGGTTAGATATTTTATCTTCACTCTTAAATCACTTCCTTATTCCAGTCCAATGCGATATACCGCAACATCTGGTCCGATAAATAATCTTGTTAACGCAGATATCGTAATTAGTTTCCTTCGCAGATATTTATTTATTTACGTATCCGTTCGGCTTCATCCTATACGCTTGAAATTAATATAATACCCAAACGAACAAAAAGCGGTCGGGCAAGCGGGTATTCTCGGGGCCATTCGCATTTCATTCTCTCGTTTTTTTTCCCTGCTGCACGGGCCGTTCTGCCCGAGTAAATGCTCTCGCAGTCGTATAAGGACGGGGAACCGACCCCCCTATGCTCAGACACTTCTTCGTTTTCTGCTCGATTGTGTTAAGCGAAGCGATGGCCATCGGAATACAACAGGGCCAACAGGGGAAAATCAATAGTCCCGTAGCGCGCAGGTCGTATTTTCGTACACAGTCGTGGGCCCGCGTCTAATATAAGTAGTATGTATTAGATTAAACCGACACCCACATACGGAATTTGGGGGAAATAGGAACTATTTTGTTTTGTTTTTTTTTCGCCTCCTCTTGGTGTTAACTTCCGTGTTTGCTTTCGATGTTTAAAACCGGACATTCGTACCGCAATGTTTATTATATACTAATATATCAGAATTCGTGTGAATGTTCGAAAAGCTAATAAAGATGTGGATTTTGTGTTGAACCGGAGATATAAAGGGAGATAGACAAGGCGGTGAGTTAAATTAAATAAGTTTTTTTTTAATAAAAAAAAAGAACAATTTTGGGGGCGATGTTTTGATATAGTAAATTATAAATTTGATGATGATTTAGTTCGTAGCCGTTAATGCTATTTTATGTTTCTTTTCTTTTTTCGTGAGTTAGCGACTGGTTGCTATATAATGAATTAGCTTTTTTAAACAATCAAACTCTTCATTTTACATTTCGACAAACTTATTACTGTTGTCTTCCCCAGAAAATTGTTTATTATAAATTAAATTTTTTTATACATTTAGGGACAATCACACTGACATTTTAAAACTTGTTTAAAAATTACATTTTCATTAAAATTACTGAAACATGTTGTTAGTCAATTATTATTAATATTATTATTATTATAAAAATAATCTTCGGCAGTTTGAAAATGTAAACCAGCCGCTAACTCACGAAAAAAGAAAAAACATAAAAAAAACGTAAATTATAAATGAATCATAATTGATTCCGCATTTCAAGATTTGTATTGGAACATATACAGGGTATTCCACGTAACTGGTTCATTAAAAGTTTATGATGTTCTGTTATTTACTTATATTTGAGATTTTGGCACCAGTATCTGTTCGATTGGAACTATAAATGTAAAATACCTTAACCAAAATATCACTTCCGGTTGACCGGAAATGGATGTCAACTTTGTTATTTTAAATAGAATGATATATTTTTATTAATTTTTGGATTCTACAACTATAAATACGTCAGTTTTCATTAGCTATTCCTATAGCTAGATGTTGCCGTTTTTTGAGTTATTTAAGTTTTTCTTTTTTTTTAGTCATAATCATTGCATCATTGAAAAATTAATATCTCGGTTAATACTGCAAGTAGAGACTCCAAATTTGCTATGTTATGAATGTAGATATTACTCTAAGAAACGATAAGCACACTTTACATTCTGACATACAGGGTGTTCAAAACTGAGGAACAAAGTGACATATTTTCAAATGCAGAAAACTAATTTTTTTTTAAGTAGGACCCCCTGTATTTTAATTCGGAATTAGGAATTAAATATCATCCCCTATCACTTTATATGAGCATTCCCTATACCTATCTTTAATAGATTTTGAGATATGAGCGACTTTTTGTTAAACAGAGTAAGTAGCCCTATCTTTAAATGTTTGTAGCAGGCTCTGAAATGGAGTCACGTCAAATTCATGTATTATTTTTGAATAACCATACAAGAATGTCTGTTCGAATAGTCATTTCTATTAATATTGCGTTGTACGAAAGTGTAATTACAATGATATACATAAACACTTTTGGTTAGTCAATGAATTTGACATTAATCCCATTCAGAGCCAGCTACAAACATTTAAAGATAGGGCTACTTAGTCTGTTTAACAAAAAGTCGTTCATATCTCAAAATCTGTTAAAGATAGGTATAGGGAATGCTCATATAAATTGATAGGGGATGATATTTACTTCTTAATTCCGAATTAAAATACAGGGTGTTCTATTAAAAAAAAAAGAATACTTAGTCTGTTTAACAAAAAGTCGCTCATATCTCAAAATCTATTAAAGATAGGTATAGGGAATGCTCATATAAAGTGATAGGGGATGATATTTACTTCCTAATTCCGAATTAAAATACAGGGTGTTCTATTTAAAAAAATGAATTTTCTGCATTTGAAAATATGTCACTTTGTTCCTCAGTTTTGAACACCCTGTATGTTAGAATGTGAAGTGTGCTTATCGTTTCTTAGAGTAATATCTACATTCATAACATAGCAAATTTGGAGTCTCTACTTGCAGTATTAACCGAGATATTAATTTCTCAATGATGCAATGATTATGACTAAAAAAAAAAGAAAATAACTCAAAAACGGCAACATGTAGCTATAGGAATAGCTAATGAAAACTGACGTATTTATAGTTGTAGAATCCAAAAATGAATAAAAAATTAGATCATTCTATTTAAAATAACATAAAATAAGTTGACATCCATTTCCGGTCAACCGGAAGTGATATTTTGGTTAAAGTATTTCACATTCATAGTTTCAATCGAACAGATACTGGCGCCAAAATCTCAAATATAAGTAAATAATAGAACATCATAAACTTTTAATGAACCAGTTACGTGGAATACCCTGTATAATGAATTAACTTTTTTAAACAATCAAACTCTTCATTTTGCGTTTCGACAAACTTTATTACTGTTGTCTTCCCCAGAAAATTGTTTATTATAAATTAAATTTTTTTATACATTTAGGGACAATCACACTGACATTTTAAAACTTATTTAAAAATTACATTTTCATTAAAACTACTGAAACATGTTGTTAGTCAATCATTATTTATTATTATTATTATTATTATTATAAAAAATAATCTTCGGCAGTTTGAAAATGTAAACCAGCCGCTAACTCACGAAAAAAGAAAAAACATAAAAAAAACGTAAATTATAAATGAATCATAATTGATTCTGCATGTCAAGATTTGTATTGGAACATGTATTTTTAACGATAAAACACATGAATTAACAGCTCAAATGTCTTATAATAAAAACGTCCACTGCATTAATTCAACTTGCATGACTAACATGCATTTATCAATTTTCCGACAGCTCTATAAACATCAATCTTAACGACAGCAACGTCGACTGAATGAAGACTTAAAGATAGTTCTATATTAGCTCAGTTTATCGTAGAAATTTTGAAAGGAATTGAATTTTTTTGCGGCGAAATAATTGGTAGACAAAATGTTCTCTATAACTTGAAATACGTAATATTTTATTTTTTTTGTACTCTTTACGTTTTTCTCTGTTATCGAGATTGCGCAAAAATTCTATTTATAACTGCACTTGTGAAAATATCGGTAGAAATCCAATCCTTTATTTTCATTGGCGATGAAATTTGATTTTTTTCTCTTTCGTATATTATTATATAGAAATTTTGTTGCGTGAAATTTGAATTCGTTCTCAATGCAGATCGTATTTTGGTTGGAATTTGCGGTGTCTGAGCAAAAAGTGTGAATTTGGAGCGGATTAGAATGGATACCATTGCGAATTGGGTAATAATACTCGGATAGAATGTTGATATACAGGGTAATTCCTAACTTATAGGCATAAACTTGGGGATTTATTCCTCATGATAAATAATTACTAAATAGATACAGTGGTCAACTTTCGGCTGCGGGCCAGGTCATTACTAATTGTAAGTTTCATATATGTTTATGTTATTAACGTTTAACACAAGTATACAGTAAAGAGCAAATGATTTATTATTTAACTATAAATATTATAGCCGAGCTCTTTTTTTCTATTAAAAGTAAAGTAAAAAAACAAATTGTCAATGCATTGGCATATCTAGTTGCCTAATCGCTAGTTACTAGCGAGCAGGCAACCAGATATACCACCAAATGTAAACCAGTTGTAACGGAACGGATTTTCCTATCCGGAGACTTTTGGGGATGGCCAGTCTAATTTCAAATAAGGCAAAGCCAAATTCCGTCTCACAGATAACCCACACCTGCTCTTTTGAGCGACCAGCCACTGCTGGAAAGCAATCTTTTTGTTCAGTAGCGATTGGTTTTAGAAAATCTAGCCAAAGATGCTCTCCAACAGTGTTTTCCTCGGTCAGTCGAAGCAGGGCCGTTAGTTAGCCTAAAGATTGACGACTTACCCCTCTCGTCGGCTTTCTCTTACAAAATTAGCTTCCTCTCCAGGTTTTTACTAAGGGTTCAAACTGAACTCCTTTTAAAATGGCGAAATAATAGAACGATTTAAATTTTTCACAATTATATATTGAAAATTTTGGGAGATTGAAATTGAACTAACAAGCTACACAATTAAATGAAATAACAAGTGAACAACAAAAAAAAGAACCAAAACACAATTATTTTAATGAATATTTTAACATACTATATTGTCGTTTAACATAAGCAGAAGTAATTTTTACTACAAAAAAAATTATTTATTGAGGGAGAGAGAGAGAGCGAACGAGTTACGATTTTTATGTAGTTGCAATGGTTAGTTTTAAGCAGAAATTTTGAACATCTTACCGGCCGATGTGGGTAATTAATTCTTCTCATAATCCAAATTATAGGACACAAAAACTTACACAACACTCACAAAAATTTAAGCAAAGCAAAAGGCGGAATTTAAACGGATTTAGCACAAAATCACTAATCACCTCTCGAGGAAAGCTTTTGCTTCCTGTTCTCGAATTTTTAGGCTTATTTTAAATGCAAAATTTTAAGATGAGAAATTTTAATTTGAAGAATTAGAAACGCCCGACGAAGGGAACGCGTGCTTATTCCTGAAGCTAAATTGAAGGACCGCGGACTAATTAACTGAAAACAGCAATGTTAAGCGTTTTTATAAACTTTGGTTGTGACGTCATTTTGCACCGATAACCAGTTCGGCCTCTCGTAGGGCGGCAAGTATGACCGAAGGCGTTATTTTTCTGATCTTCAAACGCCCTACTTAAAAGGAACGTGGAAACTGCTGAACAGCATTTGTAACATACAATAAACAAAGAAGCAGATAACATACAAAGTAATACCATATTATTTTAATTACGCGAGTCTTTGAACGAAAATAGACTATTATTTCCTGTTAAGTAGACGCTACTTCAGCAAAAGCCCCCAGTACCTATCAACTACGTATTAATAAAATGAATTTAAATTCTCGCATTATACAGGATGGAATTTCGAATTCTCACACAGTTATTATTTTGGAATAAATAGTAACAAAACTAGAAAATACGTTCTTTTTTAGAATCCTTTTATTAGTAAAATATAATTGTCGACCGATTTCGGCTTATGCCATCCTCTGGACACGATACGTCAGAGAAGAATTTAAAAGCTACGTCATATATAGAAGTAGTATTCACAAACATTTACAACGAAACAAAATAAATAAAATAAAATGAGACAATGCACAAATTCAAAAATGGAAACATGTTAAAATTTGTCTGCTTATAAGTGTTGTATGTGAAAACGGACTACACCGAAATTTTTTCTATTATATTATTATGCTATATTATAAATAGTAATTTCTAGTAATTTTTGCTGTCTTTGCGTTATGAGATTGACAACTTCATTACAAGTCGCAAAGTCAAAACGTCAAAAGTCGAAACTAACATAACCTTACCTATCAAAACAGCCAGAGTTAAAAATTAAAATTAGAAAAAATACAAGAAAAAGAAAGATATTATGCCTGTTAAGCCTGTTATATCTACATAAAAAACGGCGACAACTTAAATCTAATCGAAGTATATGGATCAGAGACGTTCTGTTAAAAAGAAAATAACACGGATGGTATTAATGTATTTCTTATTAAATAAATTATACATTACAAATGATTAGAAAAAAATCGTACGTCATTATAAAAACAACATAACTACAATCAACAACCCACAACTGTAATCATGAAATTAGCTGAATAAATAAAAGACTATCCAAATGTACAACAAAGACAGTATGACAATATTCGGTTAAAGTTAAATTATACAGTGTGTTAAAAAAAGGTTGTCGGATATTTTACCCAATTGTAGTACTGGTGGAAATAAACAAAAAAGTCTTAGTCAACATGGGTACGCAATTCAACTGTTTTTGACATATAGTCGATTGCATATTGTTTTAGTAGGATAAAAATTTTCAAAGAAATTCTGATCGCAATGTAAATTAAACAAATGTTTATTTAAAGTAAAACTAAAGAAATTGTTCTACATGTCCACCGTTCATTTCTAAGCACCCTTCACACCTTCTTATGAAAGATCGACGTAATCTTTCGAAAATTCCTGGAGTCCTCCGAATTTCCTCGCAACAATTTACGATTCGTTGCCTGAGTTCTTCCAAATTGTTTACAGATCGTGCGTACACTAATTGTTTTAGATGCCCCCAAACATAGAAGTCTAGAGGTGTCAGGTCAGGGGACCTAGGAGGCCATGCAGTTGGTCCACCCCGTCCTATCCATCTCTCGTTGTAATCTTGATTTAAGAAATTTCTAACTACGATGGAAAATGCGCAGGAGCTCCATCGTGCATAAACCACATATTTAATCTGTTAAAAAGTGGCACGTCTTCCAACAAAACGGGTAATTCATTTCTTAAAAAATCCAAGTATACTTGTCCCGTTAAACGATTGGAGAGAAATACTGGACCAATTAAACAGTCTCCAAAAATAGCAAGCCAAACATTTAGTGAAAAACGGTTTTGGTGATGCAGTTGAACAACAGCATGGGGATTTTCATCTGCCCAGTCGTGATTGTTCTGAAAATTGCATATACTGTCTCTTGTAAACCCAGCTTCGTCACTAAATAAAATCTGAGTCGCAAAATTAGGAGTTTCTGCCAGCTTTCGTAAAACCCAATGACAAAAAACCCTACGTGCATCATAATCGAGAGGAGCAAGAACTTGCACGCGTTGAATGTGTAGGGATAGAGCTGCTGTTCCCGCAGAATTCTCCAAATGAGAGGATGACTGACGTTCAGTTCTGGGGCAAGTCTTCGGGTGCTAATATTTGGGTTGTCTTCTACCCGTCTCAAAATATCTAATTCTACTGCGGGAGAAGAAACTGATCTAGGTTAGCAGAACCACCATTAATTTTAAATGAACCAGTTTCGGACAGCCGGATATGAAGTCTTGAGAAAATCTTATCACTCGGTAACAACCGATTTGGAAATTCTTCGGCATACATACGCCGTGCTTCAGTGGTATTACCATTCGCACGACCGTACATAAAATGCATATCGGCCATTTCTGCATTTGTGTACTTATGCATAATTTGAGAACAAAAAAAATTGACGCAAATGATAAATAATCTGATGACAGATGTCTGACAGAACTAATTTTAAGTCACAATCAGTTGTTTGACAAAGGGAACTATTCTCAAAACCGAAAAATGTTTTTTTTATTTTAAAATATGCAATCGACTATATGCCAAAAACAGTTGAATTGCGGACCCATGTTGACTAAGACTTTTTTGTTTATTTTCACCAGTACTATAATTGGGTAAAATATCCGACAACCTTTTTTTAACACACTGTATATGTTTAATATTTCTGGGACATCGCTAAATCTTAAAATGTTTGCAAAAAATTCGCGCGAATTCTTTTTTATATATTTTCTACCAATAGGAAATGTTTCCCCGAAAAAAAAAAATCGCTAATTCGCGTGCATGAGGATCCACCTTTAGAGTGAATATGTTATAAAAAGGTATAAAGGAGAAAAAAGAACAGTAACAATGAATTACAATGCCATGTAAAGTAAAAATTACTTTTTCGGAACGTTCCAGCTACGTAGCAGCAACTATCCGGCACTGCGTAACTATTACGTCCTATAAAAGTAACGATTACGCCTGATAACGTAATTAGAACCTAATAATTGTTCCTCATTTTGGTAGTAGTTACGGATATATCATACGGATATATATAAAAATTGGAAGTGTATGGTGAAATAGTGAAATTATACTTGATGGCTTTATTCCTCTTGGAGTCTGGAGCAACTAAGAATCTCGTAATTATATTCAACTGTATACAAACCTGTTCCTGATTTACGGATATTACATCTAACGTTTATGGGCTTATTTCGTGATTCTTCGGAACATTCTATCGAGATAAATCAATTAATTTAATAAACATTTTATGAGATCGGCACTAAAACTCACTCTTGCTTTCATGTCGAACAGTTTCCCCAAACTGTTGCAATTTATTTTACGATTATGTCACATTTGACATTTATAGGTTATGATATTTATTGTTTCCCCCCCGCGGAATATTCCGTCTCGAAACCGATTAAGTAATCGGATTAATTCGAAGCGTGAAGAAAAACGATATTTTCTTTCGTCAACAACTTAACATCTTCGGGGAACAGCCCTAATAGGCTTCGCAGAATCGATCTCCGCCCGTTCGAGTTCAAAAGGATGTTTCTCGGGCGCAATGAAGTGTTGTATACTTATCTTCGCGCGAAGTGGGACACCGCTCCGATGATTTCATTATACGATTAACGCTTAACACGGTTTAAATCGGGAGAAGGCATCTCCGGGACATTATCATAATGGGAGCTTCACGTCGAGCTGAGGACTTTCAGTCGTAAAACTCAAGGAGCCGGGAAGCAAAGGAGCAAGCACAAACACGCATCGAGGAGTCCTTAACTGTTTCGTGTCTGTCGAGAGGTTAGACAATTTTCCGAAACATTCTAGCTTATTTAACGTATAATATACGGCGTGTAATATAATAATATTATCGCGTGTTCAACTTCCGATATCGTCAAACCGTTGACAACAATGCAGTGGCGTTTGGATGTGTAATATGTAGATTATAATAATTAGTGTCTCGGGATAAAGGTACATGAGGAAAATAGGTCGACATTTACATGTTTTATGCGGTGTTTCTGTCGTTATCTAATCGAGTAAATAAAAATGTCGTTAGTGTTAATTTATTTGCGTGCAAACAATAAAGAATAGCTAACAAAATCTATTGTGGATGGCAGCTTAAAAATGTATACTCCTTTGAAGCCGTTATTGCATCTTGTTTTTTTTTATGTATAAACCATTCGAATGATTGAAACATAAATGAAGGGTGATATTGTAGGGGTCGGCAATGAATGATTCACTTAACTTAGGGTGGTAGAGTAATTGACAGCGCTTGTATTATAGATGCTTTTGTACTTTCGCAATTGCCGGAAAGAGAAAACATTTTGTCAAGTAGGTATACTTTTTTATTTTCGTACTTATAAAACATTTAAGTTTTGCTTGTGCTTATTGTTAGATTTATATATGTATGTATATTGTTACTCTAATATAATCTGTTACTCATTTAGAACAGTTTGGAAGCATAATAAAGGAGTTATTGAAATTAAACGTGCATGCCTGGTTGCCTATCCTAAATATTAAATATTAATTTGTTATTTATAATTAGAGACCGGATTATATGCAAAGTGCATATATTTTATTTTTTGCATATACTTTAATTATAGTCTATATGTAGACGTATTACACTAATTGAAGTTAGCATATTTAAGTATTTCTATGCATATTTTTACAAAAGTTGCATATATTGCATATTTAAGCTTTTTCTTATCCTTTCTATTAGTAAAAATTCCTACTAATTTCTAATGTAGATCGACAACCGACAATTCTCAGAACGATAAATCTTTTACATCGGTTTCTCTAATACTTTTTTCCAAGAACTGCACGTGTTTAATTTCGCCTAGCAGAAGATGTGGTAAATACGTTTTATTATTATTAATTCCAAATAAAACTATTCATTCATTGAATATCTTGAGCGATACAGCATGTAATTGTGTTACGTTTTAAATACTGTGCGTACATACAATGAGTATAGCGAACAAAATTTCTTTATGGATTAAGCCATATCCTGAACTGGGTAAAGGATGGCGACAAAATATTTTGTCGAGCCTGCAAGTAAACTGGTAAGTTTAATTTACTAAAAGCTTTACAATTGTTTTTAAATTCTTTAACTTTTGATATAAAATGACAATTGTTGTTGTAGGTGTCTTCTGAGAGAAAATACCTGATTGATCAACACACTAAAACTCCATCACATATTGGAAAATGTGAAAAACTAAAGCGATCCGCATGTGTGCAGCAATCTATACGTCAATGTTTAGCATCAACTTCACGAAACTCACAACAAGAAGAATATAATACGGATCTGTGTACGCATTAATTTCGTCTAACATACCATTAACAAGATCAAACAATGTTAATTTGAAATCATTTCTACAAAAATATTGCAAACATAATATACCTGACGAAAGTACCTTACGAAAAAATTATGTCACATCTTGTTACCACCAAACAATAGCAGCAATTCAACAATTGGTAGGGAATAATTTTATTTATATCATGGTAGATGAAAGTACGGATAAGTGTGGCCGTTATATTGCCCATTTGTTAATAGGAATTCTTCATGAAGATATTGTAGGTGAATCATATTTAATTTATTGTAAAGAACTTCAAAAAACAAATAATGTGACAATTGCGCAATTCGTTCAAGAAGGTTTATCAAATTTCTTTTACCTGGAAGTATACCTTGTGAAAAAATTTTACTAATGTTGTCCGACGCTGCACCATACATGATAATAGCCGCGCAAAATTTAAAAAAAAATTATAGTAACATTATTCATACCACTTGTTTAGCTCATGGGTTCAATCGTGTAGCCGAAGACATTAGGAATCAATTCCCTTTGATTAATGATTTAATTAGCAATGTCAAAAAAGTATTTTTAAAAGCACCTTTACGAATCCAATTTTATAAGGAACTACTTCCCGGTGTTAAGTGGCCTCCTGAACCGATTATTACGAGATGGGGTACCTGGTTAGAGGCTGCAATTTTTTTCGCCGATAATTTTGAAGGAATAAAAAATGTAATTCTTGAAATCACTGCTGGCTGCATTGCTCTAGAAAACTGTAAAAAGGTAGTAACATCAACAGAATTGCTACAAAACCTTTTGTATACTAAGTCAAATTATAGTTTTGTTTCAAGTTCCATTCGTAAACTAGAAACGCAAGGGATGTCGCTCTCGGAGTCAGTCGAAATAGTAGACGAATTTGATATGCTATGTAAGAAGGGTTAAGGGTACAATAGGTTATTCTATATACGATAAATTTAAAAAAGTGATAAATAAAAATGCGCAGTATTTGAAATTGAAGAAAGTTGAGAAAATTTTGAAAGATGAAACAGTAAACGATTTCGACTTTAATTTTAGTTTAGAATGTATTGCAAAGTTAAAAAATGCACCAATTACATCTGTGGATGTTGAAAGAAGCTTTTCTATTTCGAAACATATGTATTCTGATAGGAGACAAAACTTTCTTTTACACAATTTTGAAAAACATTTGATTATAAATTGTTTTAGAAATATGTTGTGAAAAAATTTTGTGCAATAACGTTAATGTTTAAATTTCTGCTCTTATTTATTTTATGTAAAAATTTTGCATATTGTCGCAACTTTTTTGCATATATGCCCCAGGTTTATGCATATTTTCTCAAAAATCGATGCATATATATGCACATATATTCCAGTTTTTCTTTGCATATAATCCGGTCGCTATTTATAACTGTTATAATAAACCATACCACATCAAAGATGCTATTTATACAATTATAAAAGCTATTAACTGTGTTTTATTTGTTAGTTCAAGCTTACCCGGTGTTTATATAAATATCATTCCGGGAAATTTATTTTTATTTTCATCGAAATGCTATATTTTTAAAATATGTTGTGTATTCCCCCTCGGTCTGGGGTGAATAACGGTCCGTTATGTCCGTTTTAGTCGCTATTTTGAATTGGATCGGTTGACTGATCATCGATAAACAGTCGACAGCGAGATAACTGTTAGAAGGTTTAAATTTATTAATTATAGAACAGAGGACTGCTGTTTAGTTGTCTGCTCCTATAATGTTGCCCTCACATTCAGAAATATCCCACTACATTTATACCGAAAACGTTTCGATATTTTACTTTTGTTTAGTATTTAAATCCACATTTATCTCAACGACCTTCACGAAAATATCTCGAGAAGATAGATTGCTACTGTCACACTGGCCAGCTTATTTGGAACCCTGCACGTCGATTTTGTCTGTAGGTAGACTTGAAGAAAAAAAATAACGTACCTGTGATTTAAGAGTCTCTTATAAAATAAAAATAACTAAAAATGCTTTTATTTTTTTAAAACTTCCTTTTATGTTTTCGAATTTATAAACAAATAAACTGCACATTTTCGCGGTTCTTCAGCTCTGGGTGTGGTCGTGGCGTAATCAGTATGATTATCAGCACACACTGGAAACTGTATTCGGCCCTCCAGATCGAAAAATTCCCAGCATACGATGGCACAACACGACTGATAATAATACGCAATCTAATACAATTGCAAGACTACTCCCTCAGGTGGATTATTCCTTGGCACAATAGGCACTCAGCAATCACGGGGCTAGCATTAGCTCGCTACGCGATGCATTTTGAATAATATATTTAACTGTTGTTATAGCCTGCGCCTAATGGCGGATCCTACTACGACCGCTTTCCGCCGAATGGCACGTCCACTCTCTTTAAACGCTGGCTGACCATTTCCTTTGTTCGCTTGCGTACCTACGCGCTCCCACGTGTTTCCTTTTACTGTCCGCTCAATCAGGAACGTTGCGCTGCACTCGTAACCGCGGCAAACTTCTTTATTTGTCCCTTCCTTCCTTGACGCCGCTTACGTCATCGCACACACATACACACCGATTAAATAGAACTAAAAATATGTTACAAATTCTGCATGCTTTTATATGTTTACATAAATAGGATGAAATCGAATATCTTTTATTAAGGAAATAATAAATTAATTTTAAAATAAAATGTATTCTAGGTGTCCCATTACAACTTTTGGGATCTACTTCCTGAAATTATTTTACACAGAGTGTTCCAAAAGCCCTAAAAGTATTAAGGTTGTGTGTGTAAATGGTATCATTTTTGAATTCTCTTACCAAAATAAGTGTCTGTTTTAATTAATTAAATTAATTTAAATTATAACTTTGTCTTTACATAAACTTTTGTTCTGTATTTCAAACTTTATTTCCACAATTACAACCTTTTTTTTCTGACATATCTACTCTCTACTTTTTTTTACATCTTAAAACCGTTACGAAGTATATATGACCAAGGGTGGGGGTCTGGCGCGAAACTTAAGTATTTTGTCTTAAACAAACTTCTAAAGATATTCTCCATTATTATTCTTGTAATTGTAAATTATCTGACATATTTAAATATTATAGACAATTAGATATATAAGAACTTTTATTTAAAAATATCACATGGTGCAAAAAACGATTATTTGGCGTATTCTGTAAGAAGGCTTAAAGAATATGAAGCTTTATTTAAATTAATCAAGTTATAACCACAACACAAATTTTGCATTTGATTAGTTTTAATTTGTGTACACCTTGTCCTAGTTTATATATTTCTTAACAGTTATTCAACCGTGTTGAGCTACAACGGGATGATTGATAGATGGCGCACGATGTAAATGGGATTTTACGTTGTCACATTGCGCCATCTGTCAATCATCCCGTTGTAGCTCAACACGATTGAATAACTGTAAGAAATATCTAAACAAGGACCTTGTATAAGATGGCAAATTTGTTATAATTGGATTATAAAATATGCTCACCGATTAAAATAGTATATTAAAGTACGAGTTTCATAAGGCATGATTTTTTGTCGCACGAGTTCAAGTTTAGAAAACGAGCCGCAGGCGAGTTTTCTAATGAACGAGTGCGACAAAAAGCCTTATGAAACGAGTCCTTTATACTATTTTTTCTATTTGGCATTATAAATTGATAATAAATACTTAATAAAAATCTCATTAAAAATGTTGAGTTTTATTTTTATATGAAGTTGGTCACATTGACATACGTCTGACATTTGACGAATTCAAAATTCAAATTCGGCTATTTAAATTGTTTAAACAATATATTTCATAATATAGTCTCTGTAAACTGTAAAAATGAGTGATACTGAGACAAATTTATCTTGTACGCCACCACAACTGCGTGAAATTGCGGATAACGCCGTCATAAATTTATTACCGAAAAAATCAAAAGCAGTATATGAAAAATGCTACCATCAATTTGAACTATGGGCTGTACAGAATAATGTCAACACAATATCTGAAAACATTTTATTGGCATATTTTGAATTACTAGGTAAAAATAAGAAATCTTCTACCTTATGGTCTATGTATTACATGCTTCGTTCTTGCTTTTCCATTTATAAAAATACAGACATATCAAAATATATTAAATTACAAGCCTATTTAAAACGATTCTCTGAGGGATACGAAGGCTAAGAAATCTAAAATTTTATGCATTGAAGATATTACTAAATTTATAGAAGAAGGTTCTGACGCATTTTATTTAGCAATAAAGGTACGATATTATTTGCAAAATTTTTATGTAATGGATTTAATTTTAGATCGTTTTAATAATGGGTTATACAGGTGCCTGTAGACGAGATGAATTAACAAATATGTCCATACGTGATTTAGAATTTAAGAGTGATATATATTTGGTGACAGTACCTAAAACAAAAAATAATATCGTAAGAGTTTTGCAATTACGGATGAAAGATGGATTACTTTAATTAATAAATATGTCGCCCTGCGACCAAAAAATATTAATCATTCAAGATTCTTCCTTACATATCGCAATGGTTATTGTATATCGTGCCCGATTGGAATTAATACGATTGGCAAAATGCCTAAATTAATAGCTGATTTTCTAAAATTGCCCAATTCAGAGTTTTATACTGGACATTGCTTCAGACGTTCTAGTGCTACACACTTAGCAGACGCAGGCAGTGATTTGCTGACTATAAAACGTCATGGTGGATGGAAGTCATCTGCGGTAGCTGAGGGTTACATCGAAACATCTATGAAAAGTAAAGGGCTGTAGCGCACAACTTATCAGGGCCAAGTACATCTGGTCATTCTAGAGTTATATCATCGAATGATTCTCAATCACAAGAGTCTACCATTAAAGCCAATAACATAACTCAGTAAAACTTTGTTACGAAGAATTTGCCTGGCATAACAATACATGCTCAAGATACTTGTTCCGTCAGTGTAAATGTATACAGTAATTCCACGTTTCATAACAATAACAATGTAAACTAAATTTGTATAGAATTTTTGATTAAAGTATTTACAATTTACATGCATTAAACGTCAATTTTGCTGTCTGTCATAATGTATTCAATACAGCCAACCTATAGAAATGAAAAAAGGCGTATCACAATGAAGCACTTTTCGATACGCAAAAGCGTGTTACAATTGCGTTTTTATGAACGCAAAATAGAAAAACACTTTTATTTACTCCTCATTTTTCTATTTCAGAACGGTTAAGATGCTCTCCGCGTAGACTATGTTGTGAAAGATGATTGAGAAGCAGCAGAAGAACCAAGGCCGCAAGAAATGCTCAAAATGTTCGGCAATACACTTCAACAACCTGTGGTCGGTGTGGTACGGCGCCTTGGGTGGGATCTTTCAAGTCTGCGTCGCTTTAAAATGTACAAAACGTTTGCTCAGTAAGTTCCAATTAGGTTAATACCTTCTCTTATAATTGGCAAAAATACTTAAAGCAATTTCACAAATGAAGTTGGCAATCTTTGTTGATGTACCTTGAGGTTGGTAATATGTAATTTTGACGTTAAACCATTATAACACAACGTTTAAGAAATACTGTTGAAGTTTTTTGGTTGTTTCTTTTCCACGTAAATTGGAATTACAGCGAGGTATATATATATGATATTTACTGTTAATTTTAACAGACCACTTCTTTGATGAGTTTAATAACAATGGACGTCTAGTTAAGGTTATGTTTGTAGTTTGAAAACGGTATTATTACTCTTAATAAGAACCCCGTACTAATTTGGACTTGGAATCTAATTGAGCTTATCAAAATAATGTCTGGTTTATCGTGTCCGAGTGCCACATTAATTTGATAATATGTGTTACAGCCATCCAGCTTTGTATTAACGTTCTTTCGTGCACTTATATACACTTAAATTCAATCTGATTCTGTATAGGCTCTAGTATAAGTGTTATGTAACATGAAATACCTACGTATCATTTAATTAACATGTTAATGTGTATCCAACGTTGCATACTTTCTTTATCAAAACAAAAATTATGCAGTAAAAATTTATTTCTTATCAAGGGAAACATTCATGTTTAAAAACGCATATTCGTAACGTATGTAGTATGTACAGCACCACAATGTCTTTTATAATCACATACGAAACACAAAAGTATGATTGTATACTAGGCATTCATAAGTCGGAAGTGGAAAAAAGATAAAGTTTAGTGACTCTAAAGAAGACGTTTCATGAATCAATGCTGTCTACTATCTAATGCTAACAACCTAACGAAACACGTTGAATGTATGTACAAGATGAACAATATGCTGCAAGCTATGTACAACGAAAAACAAAGCTTGTCACGTGTTATCCAGCCAGCTTATTGTGCGGTTAGCGTATTGAAATTTCAAATCCGAACGCTAATAAATGAATAACGAAAGCTGTATGAATGGATCGTTGCTTGCATGAGTGCTTTATATTTTACAGGTGGGGTTTGTAACGATTTTTAAATATGTTATTATTAATAGTGATAATACAAATCAAATAAGTTGTGTTTTATTTTACGTTGACATTTGATAATTTAGAAACGTTAAAATATACAGGTGTTAGGTAAACATTCGAAAAAAATCATTTGGTGATTCCTTGGCTTATTCTAAGAATATTTTGTCCTATGATGATTTTTGAAAAATCCCTTTGTTTTGAAGATAAGGACGAACAAAATTTGCCACAACCATATTCGATATTCGTTGAAATTATTAATGTAAATAAAAGTATGGTGTACGCCAATGAGTTTATCAACTAGAAAAAATTGTATACAATGCGTTGTTATTGTTTCGATCTCGATCACATGAAACTGCTATTTTATCTAGTAGTGGATTTCATTTGAATACGTCCCATCGGTCGCATTTGTTTAGAGTGTGTGACGTTTGACTGTTTGATGTGTCTGTAATAGTTAGTGAAATCCTCTATCATGACGTATACGAACGCCGAAATGACTGACATACATTTCATGTATGGACTTGCTGATGGCAACTCATTAGAAGCTAGACGATTATACATTGAACGATTTCCTGTTCCCGACCGAAAAATCTTCGAAAACATTCATCGACGTCTTCGTGAAACAGGCTCAATGGAACGAAGTGGAGGGCCAGGAAGATCAATGACTGCAAGAACGGTACAATTGAAACAGAATGTGCTGGAGATGATAGAGGAAGATCCTGGTAGTTCTGCGCGAAAAATTGCAAATACTTTGAATGTAAGTCATTGGACAGTTTGGAAAATTCTTAAAGACAATTTGTTGTATCCATATCACATTCAACGCGTTCAGTCACTACTACCTGCTGATTTTCCTCCACGTATTGCATTTATGTCAATGGATATTGCAAACATTAGTCCGCAAATCTCTAACCCTGACGCAGATTCTTTTTACCGATGAAGCCAGTTTTTCAAGAAACGCAATGAGGAATTTTCATAATAACCATATGTAGGCAGATGAAAATCCGCATGAGGTATTTGAAGATCATTTTCAACACCAGTTCTCGTTGAATGTTTAGGTTGGAATTGTGGGTGATTATCTAATTGGTATTTCTACCAGGAAGACTTACTGGCGTGGTGTACCGCAACTTTTTGGAAGCAACGCTGCCTGAGTTTCTGGAGGATGTACCATACGCGACAAGAATTGCAATGTGGTTTACGCACGATGGTGCAGCACCACATTTCAGTTTGGTTGCTCGTAATTTTTTAACAGCAACATACGGAGATCGCTGGATTGGTTGAGGTGGGCCACACGCATAGCCTGCTCGATCCCCAGACTTAAACCCCCTAGATTATTTCTTCTGGTGATCTCTGAAGTCAATAGTTTACGCTACTCCAGTGGAGAATTTGAACGATTTGCGAAATCGGATAATTGCTGGGTGTATCTCAATTAGAAACGACCCTGGTGTGTTTGAAAGAGTTCGACAGTCAATGACGAGAAGATTGACAGCTTGTATCTAGGCTGGAGGAAGCCATTTCGAACATTTATTGTAGATTGAGCAACTTTACATATACTTATTGATAATGGAATTGTTGCAAACTTCTCCTAAACCCCTCACCACAAACTGCACTAAACACTAAAGTTTAGTGCAGTTTGTGGTGAGGGGTTTAGGAGAAGTTTGCAGCATTTCCAGTACCACAGTTTGGAGTATTTTTGTCAATGGAATTGTTACTGTCGCAAATCTTGTTTGCCCTGTATCTTTGAAACAAAGGGGTTTTTCGAAAATCATAGGACAAAAAATATTCTTAGAATAGGCCAAGGAATAACCCCTTGAATTTTTGCCGTATGTTTACCTAATACCCTGTATATTACCCATAGATATACTTGCCTTAAAATCACTGAAAATAAATAGATAGATGGTTTATTACTCCAAATATATTTTAGATGTTTATTTTCTTTAAAATATCAATACTATTAAATTATATTGAAGAACTTTACGGTTGTAAAACTAAAATACATACTATATGTAGTTTCCTGTTTGTATTTGTTATTCAAATATCATAGGCATATCCATTACAATTAACATTAGTGCTTTTACGCCTCAAGTTTCTGTTTAGCTGAGCTATAGAGGCAGTTCTACGAATACAAGATTCGACACAATGTAGCTATGTATGCATTTACATTTCTATTGTCTTTCGAGTTAATTTGAATGAGAAAAGGGCTTTTGTTTTATGTTACAAGTATACACCATTGGTTCAACCTTTACAATCATTTGTTTTTTTTGTTAGAATGTTTTTATTTAAAAAGAATTCCTTAGATTGATTAATTAGAGGTTGTATTTCCAATTCTATCCGATATTTTTGACAAAAATCGAAAAAGGGTTTTAATATATCGAAAACCAAGCAAATTAGGATTAGATTTATGATGACAAATAAAACTGAGGTGAAACCTATCGATTTCAAAAAATAAATGAATTGTTTATACGCTTTAAATCGTACAATTTATCACTGAGATTTAAAATTGTCATGTCCATACTTTGTTTAACTTCAAATTCAAATCGTTTGAGATTATTTCGAAGCAAATAGAGCGAACCCAAAATGAGAAGTATGTACATATGTCGTCATCTTAATGTCGACGTAGAATAAAGGCACTAAAGTCATTAGTGGCGGGGGGTGAATTTTTTACAATAGAAATTACAGTAAATGCATCTGTCAAAGTGACAGGAAGCTGCAGCTTCGGTTTTATATTTCGTGGTTTTGTGAAAATAAAATGCAAATATCGGTTCCTAAACATGAATGAAAAAGGAGCAAAAACACAAAATATGAAATACACAAGAGAAAATTCCACAAACTCGCGCAAATTCAAAGATATTATATAAGGTGCTATTTTGAATTTTGACAGATCCGTTGTTCCTGTCTCTGACAGAGTTGCCAATTGACAGAAGGCATATTTCACTAGATGGAGATTATAATTCCACCAGAAAATCACTAGAATTGGGAAAGGAATTACTTTATTTTTAAGTATTTTAAGAAATGCAAAAAAAAAATATTTTACATATTTATGTAATTAATAGTTTTTTTAGTATAAATCCCCTTTTATTTCATTTTTATTATAATTTTTATGAATTATAACACTTATTAGGTAGTCGTCAATCAAAGTATAGGAAAAAATTAAAATTAAAATCGCTCTCATATAAACGAAAATACACTCGAGAAGAAAGCTAAATTACAAAAGACATATCTAGATTCCATATCATAGAATAGAAATGGCAGACTTACATATATACGTTATATGGTACAAAATAAAATGGCGACTGAAATTTATCTTTGCGAGAGTAACGCTACTTGGTTTTCCTATACTTTGATGTAATTTAGTCTTCGTGTTCAATGAATTCACCAGATTTGTTACTAAAATTAAAGAAAATCCACTAAACTATTCACTAACCACTAGAATATGATTTGTGTACACCAGACGTGCTTTCAATACACCAGATTTAGTGGAAAATTCACCAGGTTGGCAGCACTGGTCTCTGAACTCAAAACTTATATACCCTTAAAGCTAGCATAATAGACTCTTCCGACGATTGCAGCGCTCTAAACGGATATGACGATATACGTACTTCTCATTTTGGGTTCACTATACCTTGTGATATTGAAAGCTACAAAAAAAAACATACGTAAAGCCAATAATGTTCCAATCATTATTTGTTCAAATAATTGTATGTTTATTCCATTACTCCAAATTTAAAGTTTATTTTTAGTGGGCAGAATTTCGTGTTAAATGAATCTGAGATGAATTGAAAGCACGATTAAAAAGAGCGTTAAGAGCTGTCAATGGGTCTCTTTAATTGTGTTGTCGGTTCCAAGATTATCAAGAATTGTTTACTGTCTGTTGTTGTTGACTTATTTTTTATCTGAGTATCAGTGTTGATTTTGAAAAAGAATAAAATTGATTCTTTTCCTTCAAATTAATTTACCGTGTTATATTTCAAAGAAAAACTTCATTTGTTTGGACATACCAGTGTCACTGATATACATTTTATGTGTGTGTTTGTTGCTGGTTAATATGTTTGATTTCGACGTGTGTTTTAAATTGTTATTTAAATTAAAAAGTTTTAAAAAATGACTATGAGAGATTTGTGAGTGGCCAAAAGGGAGGAATTAAAAATATAAAAAAAAAAAATAGTTTGAAAATGGATTAAAGTAAGAGAATCCGAAACGTAACTTTGTTAATGTAAAAAAAAAACAAACAAAATTATATACCGTATGCCCAAACAAATGAAGTTTTTCTCTGAGTATCAGTTGAAAATTAGTAATTACACAAAAACATATTCGTCATTTTTAAAATTACTTCATTATTAAAATTTATTTTGAAAACAGAAATGATTGATTGAGTCACCTGTCAATTTCATAGAATCTATTGCAAATTTAAGTTCATCACAATGTTGTATGTAATTTAACATAAAATTAACTCTTACTCTTTAAACAGAAATGTGAGAGAACTGTTCTGTCACTGGTTACTTGCTTCCTGTCAGCTGTCAACGTCAAAAAAAAAAAATTGCTCACAGAGCTATAAGAGAATACATTTGTGGAATATAATGCTCAAACGTGCACAGCTTGCGATTAAAAACACACCACTATGAAATTCCTTGAAAATGATGGAAAAAGTCCATATCAATATTTACGTCTACTGTTTCGAATGAAATTAGTTAACAAAATACCATAACGTGCAATTTATTATATGCATTAACACTTTTCCATATCATTTAGATTATTCGATGTTATCATGGCCGGCGAATCTACCTCTTCCATCCTTCGAGATGAATACCAGTTTAGTGCTAACCGGCGCGGCCATTTTATTGATCCCTTTCTTTGTAGTAACGGCAATATTCAAGGTAAATAAATTTAATGAAACTCCCGATTCCGAACCCCCTCTCATAATTTCGGTTCATTTCTGTTTAAAGGTGGGAAACCTGGCGAACGACGGTCACAAGTTGGGAAGACACTTGAGTGCCTGCAGCAAGGAGCGGGCCTCTGAGCAGTTCGCCTCGTCCAGCGGCTGCAACTGTTGGAAGTTCGGCGGCCCCACGGGACCATTTTTGCACGTAGTTATCGCTTTCTGTTTACTGTTGCCTAAATTACTGATGCAAGCGCGTTTCATCGAAGCTGGATTTTTTTCGCAAGGTAAATTTTAAAATTCCCGCCACATGTTTTTATTATGATAACTTCACATCGGTACCAATCTCTAACGGTCTGTGTGCTTTTTTTCGATTGCCACCTTAGAAATGATCTGGCGGACAGATTTAAACTTCATGAGCCTACATAACGACCAAATGGTCATCCTAAACTTTATGACATTATCATCGAATGAAACCACCAGGACTACCAACGCGAAACATATCGACCGAGCCGTCAGTGACCACCGCCACTAACATAGAAGACAATACAATCTCGGATCTAAACGTTGAAAGGAGCGTGGGTTCCGTGAGCCTGGCCAGTACGGTTGTGAATGTTTTGAAAAATTATATAGGAACAGACGATAGGAACTATAACGTTATAGGTATGACTTTACTGCTGATTCACAATGATGGTAACGTTAATGTAATGGTAATGTTGATGTTAATGTTAATGTAAACTACGTACATAATGATGTTTAGAAAATAGCCGGCAAATTTTGGAAACGTCACAGTGAAAAATCGTTTGAATATTGGCAATACTGCAAAAATATTTAGTGTGTTCTGGAAAATATTAAGAAATAAAGTTGGTAGAAACTAAAGAATAAAATAAATTGAAACCTGTTTTTAAGCGATCATCAACCAACAATGAATTCTGCGGAATTAACGCAAAGTTTATGAATATTATTCCTCAATAAGTATAGCTCAGTGTCAATCATTGCTTAGTAGATTAAAGATGATGATATCGGAAAGCAATCGAAAAGTAAATCTACTCAATTACGTAGTTACCCGAAAGATTATCAGCTGTATTTGAGAGTTTTAAAGGTTATATGCTTTTCACGTTATTTTCAAATTTTCATTAGCATTTGAAAAGTAATGCGCATGTGTACAATCTTTAAAATGATTGGCTGACGTTAACTGATATGTTAAGATTTTAAAGATTAACATTACATTACGTTAACATCACGTCAACATCAACATCATTTACTACAAGTTCTGTCTGAACACAGCTATATAACCAACGTTTTAAACTTAACATTAACATTATTGTGAATCAGGCATTAAACGGCTTACAATATGAATTGAATTAATTATGTTGTTCTATTTTATCAGAGTACGAACGTAGCAATCAGATCAGTATGGAATTTATAAATTTTGCGCTAGCTTTAGGGATATATGCTGTGAGGTATGCTTCGTTATTCTGGGCTACGAATAAGTGGTTGAGTTTGCTGTTCTCCGTACAGTTGATAATAAATGGTGTGCAGATTTTATTGTCCTATGCCGGCGTTTCTATATTATATAAGGTAAGTTTAAAGTAACTCCTATTTAATATTATTTGATAAAGTTCGCTCTTGAATATGATTATTTTGAGATAGGTTATTATATTTTACATGTCACATTTCATACAGCAACGTTTCGGCTAATCTTGGTCTTCTTCAGGCCGTTACATTAATGAACATTTTCAATTCGTGTACAACGCCGCTGTAGATGGCTGTGTGAAAAATTTAATATTGCCAATCTAGTGAATTAGTTAATAAAAATAATTTAAATGGATTGTAATTACGAGAAATTACCGCCCTATACAGTCACAAGATTGCAGAAATGGCTGATGAAGTAACCAAGGAGTTATTCTAGCAAGAACTGGTGGGCATAATCGAATGATGATTCATCATTCATTCAGTACGGCAAGATCGTACGATTTTTTTGTGTAGGTCTTCATCATTTCGTCATTTCGCTTTGTGACACTAATTCCTCTTCCTAATATGATGACTCTTTTTCATCAACTTACATAGGGGAGGGTGGGGCAAGATGGGGCCAGGAAACTTTACTAGTCGTAATAACAAATTTATTGCCGGTTGTGCGTGAACTTTTCAATTTCCAGAATTTCGTTATTATTTTGATGGTGAGTTTAACGGCCAGTATCGGAAGCATAAGTAAATTATTTACAACTACACTTTTTTGTGCGTATTAATTGATATGTATTGCATGTATTTTCTATAATGTGTTATTTGTTTATTTCAAATTTTAATAGTTATTATAAACATAACCAGGAAATGTCTGAAAGAGGCAAGATGGGGCTATTGGTATGGGCAACATGGGGACATCATTATCTCACTCTTCAGTCTGGTCCGTTATGCCTGGATATGCCATTATGTTTCTCAAAACATAATGCCTGTTTCTCATGTTAGGAATAAAGTACAAGTTCAATCAAAGCGTAAAAAGGGAAAGACAACAATCCTTGCAAGCACTACGTATAAAAATCTGCTATAAGAAAATAGAAGTCTGGAGAATCCCTAAGGCAACTAGAAGTGCTGAGGGAAAGTTGAAGGAAAAAAAATGACAAAGAAGAAAACACAAGAGATCAAGAAGCCGAATTTTGTAAGGAAAGCAAAGAGATAGATTTTTAGAAAACGTCAAGGAAATAATCAAGTTCTTCTGTTGAGAAAGATGACGCTGAATGTTAGTATTGTAAGGGAAGTATTGATATAATGCCATGGATGGCGAGGTTGGTACATGGAGGCTGTGCGAATAACGTGGATGAGTTCGTCTTCTATTGTCTCAATTGTGAAGATTAAGTTTAATATTTTTATCGTTATTGTATTTTTTATTTTAAGTAGTTCCGCTTTGAAGAGTTTAAACTTTGTTCCTGCATGTTTTTGAGAATGTTTTAAGAATCTATTTTTTTTACCTATTACCTAGATTTATGGTACGACCCATTCTTAACTCACCTGGAACCCCATCTTGCCCCCATGGTGGGGCAAGATGGTGTATTTACACATTTCTTTTCAAAATTTTTTCACAACATCAAGAGTACCCATCGAAAAATTGTAAATTCATCCATCAGCAGGTAAATGTGTAAAGATTACAACAAGCGTACTTAGAACCTTGTATATCAATATGCAATTCTGATGCAGTGTTCTAAAGCTTAATGTTCCCATCTTGCCCCACCTTCCCCTATTTACACTACATTATTTATTATAAAATAATGCTGCCAAATTTGTAAAAAAAAAAAGAATTTTAAATTACCTACGATTTCTCTTTTACTAATACATTACAGAGGGCGCCTCGAGGCCATTACATCTTTATTTTGTTTTTATTTTTACAAAATGGTGTATCTTTTTATTTATTTTTACCACTTCCTGTAACATTAAGGCAATTAATGGTATTTTATAAGTTTGTTTTAAAAATTAGTTCAAAATGCGCGTTTATACTGCGAAATTACATTTCTGTCAACGACGTTGCTTGCAAAAAATTACACGGTACTACAAAATGTTCCTTAAAAACATCTTCAGGTTCTTTTATTTTTTTTTCTAATGCTACCCAGGGCGTAGATCACAGATTTGCAGTGGCGGCTGGTACTAAAGGGCACAAGGGCACGTGCCCACCCAACCACCAAGATAAACACAGAAAGAAATTCGCATGTAATTCAGTGCAATATTTTATTTTATTATTTTTACGTATTTTTATAACGATGGTATCAAAGTTTCCTTCCGTAAAAGTTAATATAATGGATAACTTAGAAACCAAGTACATTTAGGGACTATCTAGGAACACAAAAAATGATAATATGAACAAGGCAAGATAAATATCGATGCACGTGACTGATCGAAAACGAAGTCAAATACTGGGGTATTGTCAAATGTGTCATTAGTGATTGAATACATAAATATTAGGTTATGTTCTTTGTAGTGAGCTATATTACCGAACGTAAATATTTTTATATTATAATTTTTCATTAAAACAGTGGTAATGTATCAACAAATGTGTTGATTATACGTCTTCATGATTCAAATATAGACAGAAGATAATAAAATTTTATACAAATGTAATGTGACCTACATCGTGAAAGATGTTAATTTCATAATAAAATTAAAAACATAAATGTGTTAAAAAAATAAGGTTTGAAAATGATTCACATACGAATCGAAACTTAACCAAATAAAATGTAATGTAGGACAGCAACGTGTTTTTTTACAAAGATACCGTCATCCTCCCCCGTCGTGACCTTTTCACGGTTTTAAATTGGTGAAATTTGACCTTTGTAGTTTCCGCCAAAGGATTAATCATTGTACATCTGCATATTCTTAAAATCAATATTTCTTGTCTGTGCGGATCCCCTGAAAGCTCTTAGGAAACCCCAGGTTAAGAATCACTGCTCTAGGCATTAATGGGCCACGCGCGGATGCGTTAGTTAGTTAGTTGAAAGATAGGCAACCCGTTGTGTGCTTTGAACTATAAAATGTTACCGGCTTATTATTATTATTTCTATTCAATCGCTGCGGCGAATCTGGTATAAATTTAGTATGTATTCTATTCGTATGTTGGCTCTAATTGTGATTTTGTTATCAAGATGAAAATACTAAATTTCCCATAAATAATAAATCACCGGCAATGAAAATGCATGTATACATACCTGTATGACTACACGTAATTACTGTAATATCATTCTTCATCAATCGAACAACATAAAAGCAGAATTAATATTTCGTGATGTAAGAGAATGACACCGAGATCATTAATCATTCAAATAGTCAGACCGAAACAGTTAAAAATAAATCAACCAGCACGGTTAGTAAAAAAAAAAAATGAGGAAAGAACTGTGCCTGCATATGATATACGAGTTGTAGGGTGATATTTTGCACGATATCGACGCAATGAAGCGGTCAGTATTAATTAAGGATCGCGTGCTGTCTAGCTCTTTGAAAAAATTAACAAGTCGATGCAAAAAAAAGAGGAAATGAAACGTGCATGCATATGTATGTCCTTTCACGCATAGATTCCGGAACATGAGGTAAACGTGTGTACAAATGTCCCGAGTTGTGGTTTAATCGATAATGCAATGGTATATACAAAAGTTTTGTGTTTTATGAAGCGTTAATGCAACGGTTGTTATAATGGAATCGAAAATCAGTAAACTCTATATCATTAATAAATGGTAGAAACAGTACTGGACCCAAAACTGAACCCTGAGACACTAATAACTAGAGACCGGATTATATGCTGGAAGAAAAACTGGAATATATGCATATATATTGCTATGTTTCATAAGAGGAAAGCTACCAACCATATTGAAATGCAATTACTATTTTATGTACACACCTGTTTGTAAGTCCAGTATAATTTGGATTAATTCACACTAGTAGTCATGGAAGTTGAATATAACTTATCGTCTGACAACTGTACGATAGCCTGGTATCCTAGGTATCTATTTTAATTGAATGGGGAGTGACTCAATGTGATTCGTATAAAGAAAATGTATGAAAAACCTTGGTTACGTGTTGATAGTTGATAGAAAGTCTTAGAAAAAGCTGTGTCATTTCTCATCAAATATAAATCAATTAAACCATATTGCGGAAGTATATCTGGTATGAGGGGCATAAATTCAACAAATTTGGTGTCTTACTATATCTGGGTACTGTCTCTACATGGGAGTGTGCATGGTGTTTGCTGTTGCGAGGTCTAATCATACATCCTGATGTAACGAAGGAGGTGAATATACGAGGAATCTGGATTGTCACTACAAGGAAACCACATTCGGAGATACTCTGGCATCTGTATGAACCATAAACGAAGTATCTTTCAAAACATTGTTTAAATTATTATTATTTCGTATGAGATTTAAATTCTGAGCTTTGTAGTTGGCAAACGTGGTTGGTGGTTTTCTATTCTCTTATGATAGCGCGGGATTTTTAAAGTTCCTTTTTGAATTAAAGAATCTAAATTATACTGGATAACTGATAATACTTGTTTGAATATCCCAAATAACTATACTCACCCTGAGTAAGAGTTCTCATACTTTTTTTTATATATTTCCTGTATAGACTTGTTCATGAATTATACATGTTATTAGTGATTGCACTGTCTTAATAAAGAAAGTTATTTATTTATTTTTCTTTTGCTTGTTAAAGCATATAGCCGGGAAATCACAATAATATGCATCGATTTTTGAGAAAATCGGATGCATATATGCATATATATCGCTATGCATAAACCTGAGGCATATATGCAAAAAATTGCGACAATATGCAAAATTTTTACATAAAATAAATAAGAACAGAAATTTAAACATTAGCTTTATTGCACAAAATTTTTTCACAACATATTTCTAAAACAATTTATAATTAAATGTTTTTTTTAAAATTGTGTAAAAGAAAGTTTTGTCTTCTGTCAGAATACATATGTTTCGAAATAGAAAAGCTTCTTTCAACATCCACAGATGTAATTGGTGCATTTTTTAACTTTGCAATACATTCTAAACTAAAATTAAAGTCGAAATCGTTTACTGTTTCACCTTCCAAAATTTTCTTAACTTTCTTCAATTTCAAATATCCGGCATTTTTATTTATCACTTTTTTAAATTTATCGTATATAGAATTACCTATTGTACTCTTAACCTTCTTACATAGCATATCAAATTCGTCTACTATTTCGACTGATTCCGAGAGCGACATCCCTTGCGTTTCTAGTTTACAAATGGAACCTGAAACAAAGCTATAATTTGACTTAATATACAAATTCTGTTGATGTTACTATCTTTTTACAGTTTTCTAGAGCAATGCAGTGATTTCAAGAATTACATTTTTTATTCCTTCAAAATTATCGGCGAAAAAAATTGCAGCCTCTAACCATGTACCCCATCTCGTAATAATCGGTTCAGGAGGCAACTTAACACCGGGAAGTCGCTCCTTATAAAATTGGATTCGTAAAGGTGCTTTTAAAAATACTTTTTTGACATTGCTAGTTAAATCATTAATCAAAGGAAATTGATTCCTAATGTCTTCGGCTACACCATTGAACCCATGAGCTCAACAAGTGGTATGAATAATGTTACTATAATTTTTTTTTTAAATTCGCGCGCCTTTTATCATGTATGGTGCAGCGTCGGACAACATTAGTAAAATTTTTTCACAAGGTATACTTCCAGGTAAAAGGAAATTTGATAAATCTTCTTGAACGAATTGGGCAATTGTCACATTATTTGTTTTTGGAAGTTCTTTACAATAAATTAAATATGATTTACCTACAATATCTTCATGAATAATTTCTATTAACAAATGGGCAATATAACGGCCACACTTATCCGTACTTTCATCTACCATGATATAAATAAAATTATTCCCTACCAATTGTTGAATTTCTGCTACTGTTTGCTGATAACAAGATGTGACATAATTTTTTCGTAAGGTACTTTCGTCAGGTATATTATGTTTGCAATATTTTTGCAGAAATGATTTCAAATTAACATTGTTTAATCTTGCTAAAACGAAATTGATGCGTTATACAGATCCGTATTATATTCTTCTTGTTCTGAGTTTCGTGAAAGTTGGTGCTACACATTGAGCTATAGATTGCTGCACACATGCGGATCGCTTTAGTTTTTTCACATTTCCAATATGTGATGGAGTTTTAGCGTGTTGATCAATCAGGTATTTTCTCTCAGAAGACACCTACAACAACAATTGTCATTTTATATCAAAAGTTAAAGCATTTAAAAAACAATTGTAAAGCTTTTAGTAAAATTAAACTTACCAGTTTACTGCAGGCTCGACAAAATATTTTGTCGCCATCCTTTACCAGTTCAGGATATGGCTTAATCCATAAAGAAATTTCGACGCTATACTCATTGTATTACGCACAGTATTTAAAACGTAAACACAATACATGCTGTTTCGCTCAAAGATATTCAATGAATGAATAGTTTATTTGGGAATTATAATAATAATAACGATTTACCACATCCCTTCTGCTAGGCGAAATTAAACACGTGCAGTTCTTGGAAAAAAATATTAGAGAAACCAATGTAAAAGATTTATTGTTCTGAGAATTGTCCGTTGTCGATCTACATTAGAAATTAGTAGGAATTTTTACTAATAGAAAGGATAAGAAAAAGCTTAAATATGCAATATATGCAACTTTTGTAAAAATATGCATAGAAATGCTTAAATATGCAATCACTAATTAGCGCTAATTAACTTCAATTAGTGTGATACGTCTATATATAGACTATAATTAAAGATATGCAAAAAAATAAAATATATGCACTTTCCATATAATCCGGTCTCTACTAATAAATATTTTTCGTTTTGACACACCGCTCTCTTACGCAATAATATTCAAGTTTGCAATATTTTATGATCTACGCAGTCAAAGGCTTGTGTTAAGTCACAAAAGACTTAGCTTCTCCGTACTTATTTTTTTATCAAGTATAATATAAGCAAATTTATTTCAGGTTCAGATCATGGGCGGTCTAAAAGCCCTACCCTTCTACAAACACCAGATCGCCAAATCTGTCTTCACGTACAACTCCACGCCATTCTTACTCAACTCCTTGGTGTCGATTCTATTGTACGTCCTCTACGTCCTGCTCATAATATCTTCTAGTTTAGTCTTTTATCTTTACGGACATATCAGGTACCACCATTCCACGTGTATTCACTTCTGTCGCGACTTAAACCTCTTGCGTATTCTTGCATTGCAGATTTAAAAATTTTTTAAACCAAAACTGTCGGAGAAAAGTTATATTATTGAAGGAGGGCAACACATCGAGATGGATCTATTTTACGCATTGCGCCGCTCTGTTCCTATTAATCGCCATTGGTGTGTGTAGCGCCCCGTTGTTTTACGACTACACGATCGTCTACAGGGGAAGTTTGAATAGCACCATGCTCTTCTGCATCGTCGGAGGGATTCTGCATTTATTCTTATGGATTGTGCTGTGGCTGTTCTTGACTATCAAGCAGAATTGGGATTTTAAATTGAGGATTACTGTAAGTTAAAGGGGAAAAAAGGCATTGGGGATTAATATTTATTATCATTATTCTTTAATCAGATAGGGAATGCCAGCGTAAAACAATCTAATTCCATCAAATTAGCGGCAGAAGTGTTCCACGGCAAGAAACACGACAATTTCGAACAACCCCTCTTGGTAGCGAGCAACGGTTACGTCTACAGCGTGAATGAGAACAATTTAAAGTGCGATATAGTCGATATTCTCCACAAAGATCTCAGCAAAAGCAATACCAGATCGGCAGATACCCTTTCGAGCGATGACAACTCAGACAACCAGATCTATTGGTTGAAATCTGAGCTGTTCGATTCGAGGAACACCCATTTTAAACATATCAAGGATAAATGTTCTTCAGAACAATCCTCTAGTAATGCATTCCTAACTGATAATCCAACGTATTTTTCTAATTTTGCAATTGCAGTCGAATATGTGCTCACGATGATGGCGATTACGCCACGTTGAAGAAACCTGAAAGCAAAGAGATTGACGATATTACCGAAGTCGATAAGGTAGACATCTTATATGAGATAAATATGTGTTCAAAAATTGTAACTTTTATTGCTTTTTTTTACAGTTATTATCAGAAGTGCATATTATGGATATATCTTACGCTAATACTAATCAAGATCTCATACCGATAGAAGAGCAGAATCTAAAGAGAATTCCACTGAACACCTGCTACCGAATACTTCATCCAATAATACGGCCATAGTTGAGTCGACCAATACTGTGATAACACATGAACCTCAGGTAGGTGAGAAATATTTTTTTTTGCGTTTGTTGTTTACATGTTAATGTTCTTTAACTTGTGTCCCTGTTTCGCGATATGGTAAGATAGAGAGACCAACCAAACGCCAAACCACAGTATATTACAGTAAGGACATATTCGGAAAAATGCATTGTTCTTGAGTGGTCCGTTTTGAATGACCTTTAAGCCTAGCGCCATTTTGTAAAGCTATTGCCGGGAATTTTCAAACGTGTAGAATAATTTATATTTTAAAGGAAGTAGAAAAATAGATTAAAAAATACACAAATTTATGCGTTTTTTATTCTGATTATTTATGAACAGTTTATAGTAACAAAAATCACGATTCCAGTAAAATAATGTTTGATTAAGGGATACATATATTTGCAAGTGTTTTAGGATAATTATGTTCACACTCTTTCCTTTTTGTGAAATAAATCTTTGTTTATATTTTTATAGTATAAAAGATTCTTCCAGGAATAAATATGTTGTGGTTCTTTCTCAAATAAATTAATAAAAATGCAACAGCATCGTTGGAAGGGACTTTCAAATTTCTGACATGAATACACAATAACCTTTAATTAGGGTTCAAGAGTTATGACTATATCGTTCTGTGCGATACAAAGATTTTTCCTTTCTATTCGACTTCATTTCTAACATCCGACCCTGCACTGGTTTGTCAACAATAATGTCCGGAGGTGCACAAGTGGATAGAGTTCAAATCTAGACTATACAATATCGAATTGTCTATAATGTGAATAAATGCGACTAAGATTTATACCAGTATAATGCAGTTCAAACCAAAATCACATTATTTTAAAAAGTGAACATAAAATGAATTAGGTTAGTTACTGCGATAAATAGCAATCTAGCTTAAAATGTGTATCTAACAAATAAATTGATTTAATGTGACCTAGGAATCTCTGCACAACGATAATAGTTCTTCTTATTCATGTACTTTCTTAATTCTTGTCGTGTCATATATATTAGATTCATTCGGATATCCCAAGAAACTGCAACCATCGTTAGCATCACAATTTATTTTGCGAGAGTGACTACAACATGATACACATTGGTGTCTTCTTTCAAGGTTATTTGAGTTATTTCACTTTAAACCTAACAATATAACATATAAGAAAGTATGTAAATGTTGTGGCCCCTGGCCACCGATCTTACCTTTTACACAAGAATATCATAGTTCATTAAATGTTTTTAAAACTGCCGGGGTAATTCAAAACTAATAAAATACGTAAAATAAATAAATAAAACAAGTAAATCATGTAGATTAAACGGATGAGTAAACTAATTTGTGTAGTAGATACGAACGTAAACAATAACAAACTGCCATTTTGGGAAGCTGTTGTTTGTGTGAAATTAGGTTTAGAAATTTGGACCGCTATAACCCATCTCTTGTCCTTACTCTGGATGTACTCTGGTCAAACACCTACCAAAACATACTTGCAAATGCACTCATATCTACAGTTTATTTTATTATAAAACTTGTCGAATCGCAACATTGAACAAAAAGTTAGGAGTCCAAGATAAGGGCCCTACGTGTCGGGATTTCGTGAACGGTAAATGATAGAAAGTTGGTTTAAGTTAGAGAAAAGTAGTGCAAAATTAGGTGAGTAATCAAAATTGCATTGAGAAATTCAAAATACCGTGAATTGTTTCTGAGATATTAGAAAAAAAATTAAAATCCTAAAATTCTTAATTCTTGTCTAGTGCGGTTATTTGGAAAGATAAAAGAAAATGAAAAAAAAACCTGTCGTTTTTTACAACTTGTATTCATGTATTTGCAGCTACTGTGTAAATAAATAGATTCTACTTTTGATTGCTATTAAAATATCATACGCCTTGAAAGTTTTAACAGTTGAATTTTATTTATCTATTTAGTTTTTCTTAAATGATAATTAAAATCAATAAATTAATTCTAAATATAATGTGTAAAAATAAACTTAGTAGACCTGACATCACAAAAAAGGTAGTAAAAGACGACTTCAACTATTGTTCGCCATCACCTTCCCTGAGAAAACAAGTTTTTCACTTATAACTTTGTTATAATGCCCTTTTTAGCCTTTGATGTGTATTTAAAAAAATAAAGTTGAAGATGATTCCAAATGCACGAAACGTGGTATTGCATTTTTTATAAGACCATGTGATAAAGAATAAAAAATTTCCTTAAAATGATATTTTTCGTTTTTCATTATCTCTTCAAATAACCTCACTACAAAAAATAAAAATTTCACGATTTAATATCTCAAAAACCATTCACGATATTTTGAATTTCTCAACACAATTTTGTTGCTCGCATAATTGCCCAACTTTTCTCTAATTTAACCTTTCTATCTTTCACCGTTTATGAAATCTCCAAGAATTGAGCCCTTATCTTGGACACCAGTATAATAAACAGAGTCCAATCAGGATCATGCGTATCTTGATCTGCTTTTTCGAAAAGAGGTTCAAACTGTTTCTTTTGCAGCACGTTTCTAATTACACAATCCTGCTGAGGAGAAAGTCTGTTTGTATTAAAATTAGGAGTGTTAAAAATAATGTCAGCATGGCTTCTTACGTGGACAATCAACGTCAACCAACTCTGCACTATTTCACAATTCTTGATTGAAGTTCCAGACAGCCGAGCTGATTGCATCTGTACGAATTTCTCACATACCTTCGACACTGTAAACGCTCTTATTGAAGCTTGATTCGTTTGACTTTCCTCTATTGGCATTGCCATCATATTTATGCAATCATCGGCCTCCTACAATTCTTTCCAATCCCAGAAATTGACTGCTGAGTCAGATGCGCCACAGGGATCATATCTTTGACCTTTATTGTTAATACTTTCACATTAATGACTTATTCTAACCACCACCTGTTCTGTTTTGATTTATGCCAAAGGAAAAACGAAAGTTCATTATTATTATTATATTAGATGCTTTACTGACGGTTGGAATATAAGTATTTTGCAGAATACTTCGACGACAAACTGGCTATGTATGATGATTTGCTATTTTTTGTCCATCTTATTCACGGGATTTTAATGAAAATAAATGGGCATAAGGAACATCCCCATACGAGTCAGACCTCATAAATATAAATTTTCTAATCAGTCATTTCTTTGCAAATAATAAAGAAAAATACTTAAAAAATTATTGTATACTTACTCGCCGGCATCACATTAATTTTTTATTCATTTCTTTTACTTAGGAAAGGGAACAAAATAAAAGACATCAGTTAACATAAAAATTCATTTATTTTAAATTCGTATTCACACTCACATACATTACAAATTATATCTACTACGTTTTTACAACTATTATCTTTTATAATCTATAAGAAAACATGACGGTTAGATTCTGCAGATTTCTTGTTCTCCATCATCTTCTTCGGTTTGCTGAAGATCTCCTTGGAAATATCTGCAACTCGCTCAGAACTAATGCCAATTCTATTCGTTCTCACCTTCTTGTTCACGTTCCTGCCAAACATCCCACTACTGCCTTCCATTCTCGTCACTGTCACGCCTAGCTTGGGGTTCAACACCGTCTCCATTTCCATCTTCTTCTTCTGCTTCAGCAACTTTCTCAGTCGACGACGTAGAATCGGATCACCCAGAGACACCTCCTTACACTTCTTGTAAGCCCTGACGACGCTCAGTAACGCATCAGGGTCTAAGTATCTGAAAAAAGAAAGACACAGATAAATATCACAGCAACGAGTTAATTAATAAGATAAAAATAAAAGACTTACCTCAAAATGGTAGCGATCAACTCCACTGGTAGCTCCGTCAATCCTGGTCCCGCTAGCTGGTACACCATCACCGGTAGAATCTCGAACAACATCCTGGAATAGTCTTCTTAGGTTGATTACCAAGTAGAAACTGGTTTGGTTCCTTGGAAATTGGGGTATTTATACCCCCAAAAGTCAATCATGTGTGAACCGTTCCTGTTCAATGAAGCGTAAAATTTATGGTTCAATAGTTTCGGGTCCGTGATGGACATGCTTTTTCAATTACTTATGTACAGTAATAGAATGGTCTGTGGAACTGTTAGCTTCTCTTAATTTTCTGGCATCTTTTAATTGATGAGTGAACTATAAATAAGTATGAGGCTTATTGTCGATAAGTAAAAAACAGGTGTAAAATATCGATGGCTAAAGTGCAAAATCTTATACCGTAGTCGACAAATTTTAATTTTAGTATAGGGATCTCTTATACTATGCGTAAAATGACTTTGTAATAGGCGCCGATTCCAATATTGAAACGATATTGGTCGTTAGGCATGTGGTGGAGACACGGTTATATGTCTGTTCCTATTTTAAAGCGGCGCGCTCTTTCCTACTCCCTGCTTTCCTATATTATAATTAAATTTTGACGATTACAGTATGTCAAAATATCCTAAATTTGTAGAAGAAAGGAAAACCATTTCTTTTTTTTTTTCGTAAATGCGAAACATATTTGTAGAAAAAGAAACGTTTTTCATTTAGTTTTTCCTTTCCCCTGTAAATTTAGGATATTTTGACTTACCAGGTTTTCCACTTTAATCTGAGCCAGAGGTGGATCCATAAGTAGAGCGGTCAACTTTCGTCTGCGCGCCAGGTCAGTACTAAGTTTCACATATGTGACATTAACGTTTAACACAAGTATACAATACAGTGTCGGAAAAGAGCAAAATTGTTTATTTAACTATAAATATTACATATAAGCCCCTTACCTTATTTGAATAGCAGCGAAGTGGTATAGGATTGCTGAAAAAATTGTAGCATTAAGGGTTTCAAAATTTTTCTTACTAAACCGCGTTCGTCGCGATAATAAAACATGCTTATATTTTGAAAAAGACCGTTTAACATCTACGGATGTAACATACGCATAATTAAAATAATGTTTATAGGTATAATAACTGCTTATCGCACATTGTACAAACTATTTTTGCACCACCATAATGTAAATCCTGGAATTCACCAATATATTTTTCTACGTTTTCTGGGGTTCACTACACCTGACATTGTATTACATTTACAATACGTGAAACGTTAACAAAGAATTGTACTATCTCGCACCAAGACTCGACTAACACTGATACTAGATACTAAACACACGAATCGAAGGGTCTGCCTTACTGCCTTGAAGATATACTATGGCTAAACGTTTTGCTTAGCGCGAGGCGAGTGCGGCCCATGTAAGCAGACACGTCTGACCACTCTGCTCATAAGAGATTTTATGGTTTGGTTACATGAATTGTTGTTAATGACAATCTAGATGTTGCAAACTGTTTGAGATTGTTTGGTTTCGTCTCTCTGTTCTTCCATAAAACGAAATCCTGCTACCAAATTAGAAACAGATTAGTATACAGGATGTTCAAAGAGGATACTTCGGGAACGAATGAAAATTTTAAGATTCTGAAAGCTTATCGTTTTTCAAGTTCAAATGTTCAATTTTATTAATGTTATCCAAAGTTGATCCAGTAATTGACAAGGTAATTATTAGGTACGTCTCTAATTTTTGGGTAATTGATAATCAGCATTCCCAATAAGATTTAAGTTTTTCAAAAGTATTTAAAACAGAAGATTATAAATTCTGAACCAGCAGCGGGTCGTCAGGAGAGGTTAAGCCTGATTCCTATTATTTTTAATTGATAGTATAGTATTTATTATGTATTAAAATATTGTTTAAACATTGGCCATCTATTAAAATGAAATATTTTTTATTAATTAATAATACTTTATTTGCAAACAAACTTCCAATATGTGTGAAATTTATGCACTATAAGCAAGGAGGCTAGCCACAAATCTGACTCCGCACTGATGAGAAATATGTCGAAGTAACAATATTTTTAGCATCGGCTCTAGGTTTTCAGGAAAATTCTGTTAATCGTGGAGGTTATAAAACAAATATTTTCTTCCAGTACATCTAAATCTATTTTAAAACGATTTAATAGATTAACTTCATTTTGCATTTAAACAGGAAATAGCTACAAGAACTTCCCTGCTCTTTTTCACAAGTAGATTGAACTATAAATGTTTCCTGCGAGTCTCAATTATTATCAATCATATTGCGTTATATCAAAAGCGGTGAGGTTATTAAAGGATTTTTGGGTTTTCTATCTATACAGGGTGTATCAGATACAGAGGTAAATATAATAATATGTAGCAGCTGTAATCATATACGATCAAAAAGTCTTAATGCACAGGGAGTCTATCTGTAAGCATTAACGAGAAAAAAAAAAATTTTGTAAATGCCGTGGGCTAGAGCCGCACCTGTGCCCAACCTAAATGCTGTCCCGAGTATACCCCCACACACCACTATCATTCAGCCATTACCGCTGTTAGTTTAGTGTGGATCGCTGCTTGGAGTGTAAGCCACTTCGAACATTTTATTTAAATTCTTCCCGTCTCGAAAAAACGATGCTTTTCAGGACCATCATGATTTCATATAAAGAAAATCGAAGCTTGATGCATCGGCAAAAGCGCGGAATGTATAGATTCATTTTCGCGCGACATCATAGTAAAAAGGCGTGTTTGCAAATTTTCTGTATCTACATTTATTTCTGTGTAATTCGATTCAATTCATTTTGCGTTATATGATTAAATAAATCCAAAATAAATAACTCAGATTCATGTGGTACCGTTTATTAACAACTAACTCTCGATTCGACAAAGCAAAAGAAAAATATTTACGTTTTTTGTAACTACTCAAGTCGTATATCCGGTGAAACTCGAACGTCTTATCAGGATATTAAAAATAATACTTTGTAGACTTACGTAGAATGCTCTTAACAAAAGAGAGATGTTTATTTTATAAAAAGAAGAAATTTAAAATGCCTCAGTTTTGCTATATTTACAAGAGCCTTTATTTATTCAGAATGTCGTTAAATGAACTTACGGCATACCATTAAGAATAATACTAAATGAGTGCAATATACATGCAAATATACATAATACCACGTTTAGCGGGTGCTTAACATGACATTTCCTTGCATCAGGCCCGGACTAAAGAATTTTTGGCTCTAAATTTTACTTTTTTTTATTCTTTAATGGTGAAATTCGGTTTCGGTGGGTTTGTGCTTTATATGTCGTGTAGTTAACACCCAAGCAAAATTTACTTTTTTATTTGATACCCCCTGTATATTATTATTTTCCAAATTTTATTCTACATTTATGACACTACAGTAATATCGTAATGTGGGCATAAAGATATAATTTCTTGTCTGATTGTGAGAAGAATTAAATTACAGTAGTCTCCTTTGTGTAAAAAAATTCACGAGCCGCCCCTGTTCTGAACCAATCCGAAAAAACCCATAAACCGCACATAATCAGAACGATTCTGCTAATATTCACCAAAGCGAACCTTTGGAGATCGAGTTTCTTAAGTTCTTCTTATCGATCCAAAATTTTGACAGATGTAAGACCAACTTTTGGCCGCTATACTGAACACCGTATCCCATTCTTCACCGAACATCCTGTATATTACGTCTATCTCGAAACATTATTATATCTTTTTTATTGTGCTGAGATAACTATCTCAAACCCATCTTCTATTATTATTTTTTTTAGAAAATCCAATTGCACAAATGTAAACGCACCACAAGCATAGCTCAGGACGAAGGTATAACAAAATATGATTCAATAAGCATGGAAAGCTCAAACTCACCCCCAGATCATCCAGATAGCGAAACGTCCAGCGGCGTCCACTCGAACGAGAGCGGCGACCATCAGATCTTCAACTGCGGCAATCAGCAACAGAACGCAGTTTTCCCAGAAAACACCATCTCTAGCGGTAATAAAATTCCCGGGTCGAAAGTGGTTCCTCCGCCCATAGTTCCGCCGACCGTCAGGGAAAATCTAAAATGGAAATCGTGCTCGCTGCACAGGTGCACTCGTCCAGATTCGGCAGAGAACTCCGCCAACGCGACCAATAAGTATTACTCGTTGAATCCGGGCGTTTCCGTACTCCAGGAGCAACTGTTGAAGAAATCCATCTGTCCGCACAACTTGAACCAATCGAAGAACTCTTCGGAAGATACTCTAGTCATATGCAGGAAGTTGCAGCCGTTTAAATTGGGGGAGAGCGGTTGTAGTTCGCCCAGTGTTGAGGAGCAATTTGGTCGCTCGACGAACATGCGCATGAGCTCCTTCGAACATAAATTCAAGAGCAATCATTGCACCTTCTCCAATATTACCTTCGCGAGTAAGAATATTTATACTCAATGTCCAAGTACTTCAGTCAACCAAGGGGGTTTCAATAATGGCCCCAACGCCCAGAACAATCCGCTGTATCAAAGGCAGCACACAACAATACCGTCTCATCATAACGGTGTCGAATTGTATAATAACCACGGACACCAATACGTTAAGAATTAAAACTAAATATCAAGTACCTAATCCTTTATTTGTATTGCGAAAACATACATAATACTTATATAGTCGCCGCGTTTTTAATGGATGTAAATATAACTTAATTTAAATGGTATTTTAGTTAATTTTGTACATATATATTGATGATATTTATATTGATAAGTATTGGATATTTTGTAATTGTGTACATGATATAATGAAATCAGTTAAATAATAAACATTTTTTATTATATAAAGATTAATGGTTTTTCTTTTTTAAATAAACTTTTAAAAATTAAAAAAATATTGTTTCGCTCAACCACCAGCAGAGTAGATTAATGCGACAGATGAGCCACCTTACAATTAGGAACAACCATCATTTCCACATCTGATCACTCACATGAATGAACGTTCACAGGTTATAAAAACTTCAAGCACTGTCAATTGTCATGAAGAAAATTCAGACTTTAGAGGGGACCAAATTTATGCTTCCATAAACATTCCCATAGGAAAACGTTTATTTTATTAAAAAGAAAAGAAAATCGATTCGATTTATTGCCACCTTTTTGGAATTGGAAATTTAGAATTTTGAGAAGACCAGATTTATGCTTCAATAAATATTTCTATTAGTAAAACATTTATTCTCCCAGAAACAAAAGAAAACCGGTAAATATTATTTTGACTTTTTTAGCATTGGAAATTTAGAATTTTTAGGAGACCACATTGACGCTTCCATAAATCTTTCCATAAGAAAATGTTTATTTTGTTAAAAATAAAAGAAAATCGCTTCAATTCACCACCACTTTCTTGGAAATCGAAATTTAGAATTTCGAGTTGACCGCATTAACGCTTCCATGAACATTTCTGAAGGAAATACGTTTATATTATTATAAACAAAAGAAAACCAGTTAATTTCAATTCGAATGCTTTGGCATTGGAAATTTAGAATTTTGAGGGGACCACGTTGACGCTTCCATAAACTTTTCCATTAGAAAATGTTTATTTTGTTAAAACAAAAGAAAATCGCTTCAGTTCACCGCCACTTTCTTGGAAATGGAAATTTAGAATTTCGAGGAGACCGCATTAACGCTTCCATAAACATTTCTAAAGGAAATACATTTAAATTATTAAAAACAAAAGAAAACCAGTTAATTTCAATTCGAATTCTTTGGCATTGAAAATTTAGAATTTTGAGGGGACCACGTTGACGCTTCCATAAACCTTTCTTTAAGAAAATGTTGAATTTTGTTGAAAATAAAAGAAAATCGGTTGAATTCATCACCGCTTTCTTGGAAACGGAAATTTAGAATTTCGAAGAGACCGCATTAACGCTTCCATAAACATTTCCAACGGAACTACCTTTATTTCATTGGAAACAAAAGAAAACCGATTAATTTCATGTCGACTTCTTTGGTACTGGAAATTTAGAATTTTGAGGGGACCAAATTTATGCTTCCATAAACATTTGTATAGGAAAAACGTTTAGTTCATGAAAAACAAAAGAAAAACGATTGATTTCATTTCGAATTCTTTGGCATTGGAAATTTAGAATTTTGAGGGGACCAAATTTATGCCTCCATAAACATTTCTGCAAGAAAATGATTATTTTATTAAAAAGGAAGGAAAATCGGTTTCATTCATTTCTGCTCTTTTTGGAATTGGAAATTTAGAATTTTTGAAACAAAATTTATGCTTCCATAACATTTATACAAGAATACGATAATTTTCCCAATGTTTTGGAATTGGAAATTTATAATTTTAAGGAGACTACATTTACGCTTCCATAAGTATTTTTATAGGAAATACGTTTATTTATTTCATTATTAAAAAAAGCAAAAACCGATTCATTTAATTTCGACTTTTTGGGATTGCAAATTTAGAATTTTAACACCACACGAAAACCAGTTGATTAAATTTCGATTTTTTGGGATAAAAAATTTAAATTTTTGAGCCCACATTTACGTTTCCATAAAAATTCCCACAGGAAATAACCATTGTCTGTCTACGCCGTTCCAATTCATATTTGTATCTGCTCATAAATAGTATCAAATCTGATCTCGTTTTTGACAACACTACGTCAGTGACGATGTGACAATTGGAACATCAAACGTCAGTTTTTTTTAACGTTCAACATTGGCACATCACATTCAAAATTTTCAGTGCTTAGTTATGGAAAACGGCTTCGCTGCTGCTCAACACAAATTCTGTTACCCAAATCAACTGGATAAAACGGATCGAGGGGCAGAACGCGCACCCAAGTTACCAAAGAAAGAGAAAGCGGGTGTAGAAAAGGAAGTTTGTCACAAGAGCATCTGGCGATCATTCAATATCTTCGCGAAAATTAAAAAATCTAATAGAGGTTTTGATATGTTTAAAGGAAATTAGTGTGCATGAAAAAAAATGTTAAATTTGTTGTAGGAAGGTGCAAAGAGACTGCAGAAACCATCGAGAAAGAGGTAAGTCATAGGAAAATAGATTAATGCAATACATTTTCTTGCATGCAATTATATTTTAGCTAACAACGATTGATAACAGTAACCTCGAAAAATGCAAAACTAAAGAAATGGATGATGATAAGTTAATCTTTGAAATACTTTTTTTTTTGTTATTAGTATTCATAAGTTTTTTTTTTTTAGATTAAATAAAATCGATTGCAACGATAATTTGGAAGAGGATAATGTTTCAGTTGAATCCAAATCCAGTTTCTTTGGGAAAATGAACTTAGAAAGTCTATTGGTGAGTTCATATACTAAAAAATGATTTTGATGCTGTTAAATATGATGAATTCTTGATGTAGAAAATTTTTGTCGACCTCCACAAGAAAAAGCAACTAAATCAGAACTCGGCGATTAGCAGTGAACCAATTACCAACATACAAGCTCATACTGTTGCAAAATCCAAAGGAAGTGAAAGTGTATTAGACGATTCTCGACCTCCAGCAAGCGTGATTGAATCTGATACCTTTTCGCTGAAAGAACCAGAACAATTACAAAATCCCGTAAACAGCCCAAGTTTGATGAATACCAGATTGAAAAACGACGCTTCCCAGCATTGTTCCACACAGTCAGATCCTGTATGTGATACGGATAGCACTTTGAGCCTCCTAAATAATGTCAGTATTAAATTGAAGGATTACCTCGAGTCTGAAGCTAAAGAAATCAGGACGAAGCGGAGCCGATAGTAGCAGTAGACTAGCGCAGAATGATGCAGTCAACGAGATCCAAAAAGAAGCACCTGAACATCAGGGCAAAATCGGTGAAAATCGACAATCCGACAGCACCAAGGATTCAGGTGATAAGAAGATGGCCTATACTATCGTGGAAACCGACATAAAACGTATGATTAAAAGAATTGTTAGAGGAATCTAAAGATTTGAAGAATTCCATTGTCGCCACAGGTGTGGAAGAGGAACCTACAGTATCCTTTACGCAGTTAAGTAAGAGTTACGACTCGTTCTTCGTATGTAGGAGCCTCTGCAACGATCTGATTAACATGGCTTGCAATCCGAACGCGTATACTTTAAAGAACAGGAAGCACTTGAACGTAACATTCAGGCAGGACAACGAGAAGTATGTGGAAAGCATCTTAACGACTTTGGTCGAGAATGTCTTGAATAGGAAGTGTCCGCAGCAACAGTTATGCGTCAATTTCTGTTTGGTTCAGACCGGTTTCAAAAATAAATGTAAGAAAGTTAATCCCGACAGTGCAATGGTGAAATTTAGAGAATCCAGCGTTTATATCCTGACAAAAAAGCTGCGTAAATTACAACCTGGTTCCATAGTGTTTCCTCCGAAAGTAACTGTGCATAATTTATCTGCGACCAGACGGATCAAATTGGTACCTTCGGAAAATTCCCTCATCAACAGAATTAGAAGATCTGCTGCTTTATTGATGGCACTTTACGATGAAATGAGGGACTACTCCTATTACAGTTGCACGTCGAATATTCTCTGTGACTTATATGGATCTATGATAAAGCAAGGTTTGATATCACTCACCAATTTGAAATGTGAAAGATCTATTGAAAACGTACCGACACCAGAAGATCGTCAGACCCAGTCTGCAAGATCGTCTGAGTTGGTATCGACCACCTCTAATTACATCGGCAATCCCACTACTTCTTCATATAGCAACGCATCGAACATTACTGAAATCACGACTACTTCAAACGATTCCTCGTCATCAGAAAGCGAAGACGATACGTACACGGCCAACAAACGAGATATGCTACCGAATTTGAAATATACTTACCAATCGGACGAAGAAATTAACAGCCCCGAAGAGATAAAATGGATTGACGAGAACGTTTCCAAGAACGGGGCTTGCAAAGATATGAACGTCGAAGACGTAGAACGATTGGAAAACGATTCGGCGAGTGATAAATATCCCTACGTTTCGATTAATGAAGACGAAGCGTTTTTGAAGAAGTGATGTTTCGCTATACTATAGAAAGCTGTAAGCAACGAAGTTAAATACATATACTTTTAAAAAATCTAACGCGTTTAAATTCTGCATTATAAAATACAAGTAACCCAGTAAACACACATGTGTCTGTTACATCTCTCCTAAGTATCATTTAAGGAACAGTGCTATGTAACTTAGATACGTAAATGCTACATAAATGTATTGCTGTGTACTGATGGTACCAGCATAAATGCAAAATGAATTTGAAAAAAAAAAAAATTAAATTAACTAGCTTAGTGGATAAATAAATAAAAGGGCGCAAAAGTACAATTAACCTTAGGGTTATTCTCACAATTGAACTAATCATGAAAAATAAAAAATGTGGGTGAAAATAATTTGACTTACTTTGATTAAGGTTGAATCAAAAATGAAAGAACAGAAATTTTGAATGACGTTAACAATCATTAATTTTATTATTATAAAAAAAAAACATTTAGTTACAATGATGCAGAAACAAAACCATGAATTTAGATTCTGGCCGAAAACAAAACTGCATGAAGTCTACAATTAAAAAGGACAATACAAATCCTTTAACAAACCAAAAGACAAATTTGTTCATAGAAGAAAATCCTTTTTACACAAAAATCCACGTGGTCTCAAAATTGAAAAAAACCTAAATTAATTTAAGCGTGGACAAAACAAGTATATTTATAAAATTGAAATTTAATTTTAAGCACAAAGCTTCTTTTCACCTAAACCGAGGTGATTAATTACTCAAAACTAATCAGCAAACTAAAAAACGAAAAAAAAAAAATTACTCTCTTTAAACTTAAAATACCTTCTAGAACAAATATAATAACTGATCTTACATCCAATCGTGTACACAAAAAAATACAACAGCAATTATTAATTAAAGAGTTCCTAGATGGACGATTTAAATAGCAATAAACGAACAAAACTTCAAATAAAAATGAATTACCAAAATGGTAGCAAAGAAACTAAAATAAAATGTACTCACGCTCGTCAATCTGGTAACTGAGCCTCTAAGGGATAACACGGCTTACATACATAGACAAGAATATAACTATTAGAAAGAGTTTAGACCATTGCGCATTCGCCAACTTTCAGATTGTGTAGAAACCGCCATTTTGATGTATAGATCAGCTGTTGTTGTACTGGTTTTGTTTGGGAGGTTTATAAAACGCATTGTTTTTAAGGTTATTCGTGTTTGTGTTTTCGTATTATTTAAGCATTTCATATTTATACTATTATTTCGATTAAGGTTGTTTAGTAATTAGTAGTTTATTAAAGTGTAGTTGAATTATTGAATAATACGTTGTTAGTAAATAATTTATTTCGTTGGACCATTTTTTAAAATATTTTAAGAGAGTTTAAGTGTTAAGAGAACCAAGGACATTTAGTGAAGTATGTGGTATTATTACTGTGAATTAGCGTTTATGTTGTAGAATGTCTTGCTGTGTACCGGGATGTAAAAACATCCGTAGATTGGTATCCCCTGATGACAACATCAGTTTCCATCAGTAAGAGCCAACTATAATCTACTTGTTATGGGTATGTGGTATAAATTTATTGCATTCTCCTTTGTGAAGAGTGCTTGTTGCAGTTAACGTCTCCTGCAAAGAATCTGAGAGAAAATAAATATACACTGTCGCCAATGAAAGAATAAAGGTTATTTCTGCACTGTTGACACAAAACACTAGACATGACATGTATTCTATTTCAAATGGATTAATAGTCAGCTGGATCCGAGAGATTTAAGACTATGTATTGGTAATTTCAGCATAATCGCAAGACAGTTCCTTTAAAGAACATCCGATCTTATTAACAAAAGTGATCATTGAGTGTTATGGTAAAATACGGCTTCATAGTTTGGTGAAATGAATGCAAGAACTGTAAGTCGAATTAGTAAGAAAAAAATTAAACAAACTTATATTGTTTAGCCAGCAATAAAGAAATGTCATATGACATAATGTGTATTTACTATACCCCAGAAATATGAATAACCTTAAAAACTTCAAATTCCAAGTATTAGTGTTATTAGCTTATACATTTGAATAAATAAAAATGATTAAATATCAATGTAATGTCTTTCTAGCAGTCAAAAATACAATTTCCTGTATGTATATAGTATAATACTAGTGTCAAAAGGAAGTATGAGCATTTTATTTATTTTTTTATTTTATAATATTACCATTACGTCCTTGTTTTATCTTTAAATTGTTTTTTAACGACCCTGTCATACATCAAAATGGCGGCCTCCATGTGATCTGAACACTGCGCATCTCTAAGCTCTATCTATATATTTATCCTTGTCTATGCTTACATATAACAAACAGATGCGTGCCAAAAGCAGCGCATAAATGCAAAGATCATAGAAGAAGAATTCTTCTAGGAAGGACATAAACTACATGAACAAATAAAAATATATTACAGAGTGAAATTACTTTAAACCAACTGAACATTTAGTTAAACAAATTAAACGATCAAATCAATTCAATTAGAAAAATCTAACTTAAAAATAAAATATCAAAATTGTGGAAACCCTTTCGATAAAGATGATTTGGAATTAATAAAAATACAAATTTTAATTTTCGAAACCCGGGGTGCCAGACCACAGCAGTATGTATCCTAAATGTTATCTGAACTGAACTGCGATACGTGGCGCTAGATACATTATAGTGATGTATCTGAGATGTACCTAATAATACATCACATATCTGGTACTGTTCAAGAACTATTCGTGACATATTTTTGTGTTTCCCGCAGTTTGAAATTTCTGAGCGACTGTGCAAATGGCGTGTGTTACGTTGGTGTCGGTTTGTGTACTGGTTTACTGGTGTACTTTAACTATAATTCATTTGAAGCACTGGAATCCATTTAACAACCGGTATTAAACGTAAGTATATTTTTACGGACGATGTTTGTGAAAATGTCTGTTCTAACCTCACATTTATTTGTTCAGGAATTATTCACCGCCATTTAGCGGCAAGTTAGTTATTTATATCTCGTAAATCCAATAATATTTATATGTATTTACTAATGGATAAATATATAACTTAATGTAGTTTCGAAAATGATGTTTACCTATTCCTAAAGGCCGTTTTACACCTAGCTATTTATTGGCCAATAAATTGTGCAATAAATAACTAGGCGTAAAACGGCCTTAAATATGTATCATACAGAGAACATAATAACCGCTCTGAAATAAAACAGTGTTCATATATACAGAAATCGTATCTATGTGATGTCTGAGACATATCAAAAAGAGATGCTTGTGACGGACATTACCACACCAATGAAGCTTTACCTGTGCCTTATACATGTTTATGTGCAGTTCTTATATATTATAGATCAGAGGATACGTATTTGTTACGTGTCCGAGACATAAATGTGTTTACTGGGAAGTAACTAAGGAGAAAGTAAGTAAGTAAAGTAAACTATATAACTTCATGAAATACATTAATACATTAAATCCTCGTAAATAGCAAATCAAATGAAAAGTTTCAGGTATCATAAGCGATACCAAAAGAAACAATTACCTTCGAGATTGTTGATACAATCTCGAAGTGTTTCTTGTGTATGTAAATATCATAAAGTCTTAAAAACTGACTTATCGGACTTATCAGCAAAAAGACAAGAATGGTCAGTTGCAGTTTTCAGCTGATCCGCATGGAAGACTTTAGCATCAATTTACAAGAGGGCGCTACTGTGCTCATCGTGTGCTAGTGTTGCTAACTCAAAAGTTTTTCCTAAATTCAGGGTAAATTTTTAAGATAAGGAGACGCTTTTGAAAAATACATTTCTTTAGACGATATTTTTTTATAATTATCGTATTGCTAAAATTGAGTTTTGTAGATGAATCTTAATAATTTAATTTTTATAATTTCAGCGTCATTTAGTGTGGTACACAACGCACCTCGGAATTCCTAAATGATTAATTTATAATGTAGGGGAAATTCAAATTTGAAATATAATTTTTTCGTGGGAGAAACGACATGTTTGATTTAGGGAAATTTGGAACGCTATCTGAGGTAAAGTATTTGTTGGCAACACTGCAATGTTCAGACGTTGATTTTAACGACCATTGCATAACAAAAACTTAGAATAACATTTCTGGGGTAATGTTAATGCGTTTTTAATTCAACTTATTGATATTTGCTTTGTTTCTTGCTCGCATTATAATTCAAATAGAAGAAGTTTTATTGATAATATTTCTAATCAGCTTCAAATAATTTTAAACTTATCCCTGAACGTAACGGCTGACCACAAGAAATCAACAACACAGGACACAAAATAATAAATACAGGAATCAACCAAATCAACACAAGACGATTTGTCTGATTTTTCCACATCCTATTATTAGTTTGTTTGGATACGTTTCTGTATTGCATAATTGCATGAGTATAGCCGATTGCCATAATATTTATCGATGCCACACAGTGATTTATATGTTTTATTTGTACTTACTTCATTATAGTCCAGATATGGGTTAACAAATTGAAAATTTTGTAATTAATGAGAAAACACATTTTACAAACGTAATTTCGTAGGTATTTTATCGTAAATAACACACATGCACAATTGCACTAGTAGAATACTCAGTTCATCATGATTACTACTTTCACTTATAATTTAAAGCCGTCTATTGAAATTGAAGCCGATTGAAACTTACTTTGCTAATCAGCTGTGATAATGCAATATCACTGGCCGAAGATCACTAAAGCACACTAAAGTATGGCCACGTACGGCTGCCCGTTTGAATAACATGGAATCGTTAAGCCCTTATAACGGATTAAGTGATTAATGTGAATTACAGGATAAAGTAAAACCGGAAGGACTAATTCTGATGTCATCGCGATTCCTTTCCGGTTTGCGAGGAATCACAGCCTCTTTTATATACATGACCGTGTAAGTTATTATTTTAATTCGAGTTCGATTTATTGCACTTTACGCGTGAAATAGTATATCTATCTCCTTTAAATGCAATCAGTGCAGTAAGTCAAAAACGCTTTTAATATTTATTATAATCGAGATCGTTTCTTTATATCATTGAGTTCCCGTGTTGTAATTATTAATCATTTTAATTATTTAATTGACATTAGTATCTTTATAATTATTATTTTGAGAGTAAAACAGAATTGATTAGGTATTAGATATTATACGTATTGTTTTATTGTGAGGTTAGGTTTGTTTGTGATCATCGACTTGTAATTTCCTAATTTGTGCTACAGCTAACAATAAGACTTGAAACACGGGAAAGAGATTCGGAGAAGTGCAACAGCGTATTGTTGAAGTTTTTATCAATAAGTGTCACATAATTGACAATAAAATTAGGTAGTTTATTTTAGATAGTTATTTTTTATAATTGTTAAAATGAGAGTTGGTAACATTGGCAGGCCTAGTTAGATTTAAGATGTCGTGTCGGTCATGTCATGCGTGTTGTGTTTTGTACCTATCTAGAGGAGTTATTATAGTAAACAAGTTTTTGAATTAAAAGTTAGAATTTAAATACTTTTAATCAAGAGACCAAACCTTAAATCAAAATTATAAGTAAGTAGTTGATTGAAATATTTCAAGTACACAATTGTAAAATATATTAGCTGAGATGTCAAGAAAAACTATTAATTTAGTTATTTTGCGTTAGTACATCCTATTGTATTTTACATTACAGATAAAGATATATGTTTTATAGTCTCCTACTGTATTTCTTGACGCCATTTAAAATTAAAAATATTGCAACAGTTAAGATATTTATTTGCCGATCGTGTTCATTCATTTTAGTTTAACCATCTCACACACACACATTGATACAATTTATTCATATTGTTATTGAGTAGTTTTATAATTATAATAATTTGGCAGATAGTGTAACAAACTTTGGCGAAACATGTAAAAAAAGATATTGAGCAATAAATACCTAGGTGGTAAAACGCCCCTTATATAATACAACAAAATAAAACACAACATATCACAAAAAAAAAAACAATATATTAAATAAATACTTCCCAAAATGTAGGCAGTGTTACATTAATTAAACACTTAGTTAATAATATGGCATTATAAATTACATTTTTATGCTGCTTTTGTTTGCTGTTTTGTATATGTAGTTATTCCAAATCTATTTCTTTGGGGCATCCCAACCAAATTTGCGGTATAGGCATTGGTGACGTATCAGTAACTATGACCCAAATATTGTCGAATTTCCAAAATTCCCTCCCTTTGAAGAAGTAAGTGATACCTATAACAGGACAAATAATGAATCATTCGTATATACATCTTTTGTTTACTTTATTGCATATGAATTGATTAAAATTACCATCCTTCCACGTGACAGCAGCGTCAAGATAGGAAGGAACACCTCTCCACCTCCCCATATCCATCGGATAACCAGGATCCATAGTCTTGCTGGTTTCATTATATCGCCAGAAATAATCACCTCTATACAGATAGGTTTTAGCTGTAGGAAAAAAAAAATTATTTGGTTTAATGATTCAGAGGGAAATTTACAATTTTTATCCCAAATTTGCACAGCATCTATTTTATCCAAATTGCTTGGTAGGCCATAGGAGGACAAGTGGCAATGGGCTGTTTTCAACGAATTGGTAACCATCATAAACCCAAACTTCCTTTCCTATAAAGACCAATAAGTCAAGACAAGTACTGCAGAAAAAGTTACCCAATTATTTACCAACAAAAAACACAATCATTCCATCTGGTCTTTCGTAAGCGGCGTCAATTCGTTTAATGTGATCCGGCAAGCTTGGGAACATTTGTTTTAGGTATACTGGATAGTTGGGTTCGATCATATTCATTTCTTTCAATCTCCAAACGTACTAAAAAAAAAAAAACATCCCATGAAGTTAGATGCTGGAGCTATTGTATTTTATGTGAAACCGCTTTTTTGTTACCTCATCTTTAAAAATAAACAATTCTTCTCTTAGCATAGCGACCGCGTCGAAATTGCCAAGACAAATGTCTGGTGGCGCAGGTGAATTATTTTGGGGAGGTTCTTGGGTGCTGTAACGTGCTTTATGATCGTCCACTGTTTCCCAATCGCCTTCATAGTTGATGGTGACTTCATTATTGTAATTTGTTGACTCTGTGGTCGGACGGAATGATGATGTGGTGATATAAGAACTTGTTGATGATTGGTCAAAATTATATCTTTCCGTCGTGGAGCCTTCTTGTGGTAATGCTGGATAGATTTCTGGTGGGCCGTTCTTAACTGAAGCAATTCAAATGAGTTTTTCATTTGTATTATCAAATATTACAGTAGTATATATATGGGCAAAGAACTGTGCCACTGGCGAAATATAGATGACACCACTAGCAATTTCTATTGTTGTGCATTTATAGTTGTATATATTTCCATAAGAGAATACTTGTGGTGCCATCTATATTTAGCCAGTGAAATATTGCAACACACAACACAAGCAATAAGAAATGAAATAGAGATTATTACAAATGAACATTTAATAAATGTTTCTGAAAACATGAAGATGGGGGTAGATGCTTGCATAAATAATGGTGGTTCTCACTTTGAACACAATATACAGGGTGTATCAGATATAGAGGTAAATATAATAATATGTAGCAGCTGTACTCATATACAATCAAAAAGTCTTAATGCGCAGGGGATCTATCTGTAAGCATTAACGAGAAAAAAAAATATTTTATAAATGCCGTGGGCTAGAGCCGCACCTGTGCCCAACCTAAATGCTGTCCCGAGTATACCCCCACATACCACTATCATTCCGCCATTACCGCTGTTAGTTTTGTGTGGATCGTCGCTTGGAGTGCAAGCCACTTCGAACATTTTATTTAAATTCTTCCCGTCTCGAAAAAAAACGATCCTTTTCAGGACCATCATGATTTCATATGAAGAAAATCGAAGCTTGATGCATCGGCAAAAGCGCGGGAATGTATAGAATCATTTTCGCGCGATATCATGGTAAAAAGGCGTGTTTGCAAATTTTCTGTATCTACATTTATTTCTGTGTAATTCGATTCAATTCATTTTGCGTTATATGATTAAAGAAATCCAAAAGAAATAACTCAGATTCATGTGTACCGTTTATTAACAACTAACTCTCGATTCGACAAAGCAAAAGAAAAATATTTACGTTTTTTGTAACTACTGAAGTCGCATATCCGGTGAAACTTGAACGTCTTATCAGCATATTAAAAAAAATACTTTGTAGACTTACGTAGAATGCTCTTAACAAAAAAGGAATGTTTATTTTATAAAAAGAAGAAATTTGAAAGCCTCATTTGCTATTTTTACAAGGGCCTTTATGATATTCAGAATGACCATTAAGAATAAACTAATGAGGCATATTTATACATAATACCACGTTTAGCGAGTGCTTAACATGACGTTTCCTTGCATCAGGCCCGGACTAAAGAATTTTTGGCTCTAAATTTTACTTTTTTTTATTCTTTAATGATGAAATCCGGTTTCGGTGGGTTTGTGCTTTATATGTCGTGTAGTTAACACCCAAGCAAAATTTACTTTTTTATTTGATACACCCTGTATATGGGCAAAGAAATGTGCCACTGGCGAAATATAGATGACACCACTAACAATTTCTATTGTTGTGCATTTATAGTGGTAATATATTTCAATAAGAGAATACTTGTGGTGCCATCTATATTTAGCAAGTGGCACATTTTTTGTTGGCAATATGTATACTAGTACACTGAGATCGAGATTGATAATATAATAATATTTTCAACCAATCATTGTAATGAAATTAGTAATACAGCGTTTCCTCAAATTTTGCTGTCAAAATTGACATATGTTCTACATAGCCGTGCGTTTCGTGTTTTGAATTTTGCATATTTAGTCGTTCCGAATTATTGTTTGTCAATTTCCACATACAGTCTTTCTCAAGACTACGCCGTCATTTCGCATTGAGAGCGTAAAGTGTTTTTTTTTGCCATGTAAATACCATTTATACTGGACCAAAGTAAATTTATGTTGGAGGCATACTTTCGAAATGGTGAGCAAGGAGGTGATGGGCAGTGGAGATATCAGCTGTACTTTGTGCTGAAGAATTTATAAATCAATTTGCCGAAGTGCAAATTGATAATGAAACTCTCTTTCGACACACCAAACGGGTTGTCCATCGCTTCAGAGGTACTGGAAGTGTTTTGAAGAGAAAGTTTTTTTTTTCTGACGAAGCCTGGTGTAATTTAACAAATGATCTAAATTCTCAAAATATTAGGATTTGGTCCCCACCAAATGTAAAAATAGGGATATGGGTTGCAATGTCCAGGAGACGTATAATAGGACCGATATTCTTTGAGGATAGAATAACAGCAGCCAGATATAGACTTATATTACAAGAATTTGTGGAACAATTATTTGATGATGGATTACAGCTAGGCTATTTTCAAAATGACAATGCTACTGCTCATACAGCAAGAGAAACAAGAGAGTATTTGCAGGAATTTTTTGACAGCAGAGTTATTGGCTTACATAATATGGATCAATTCAAAAAAGCAATAAGAAATGAAATAGAGAATATTACAAATGAGCAATTAATAAATGTTTCTGAAAACATGAAAATGAGGGTAGATGCTTGCATAAATAATGGTGGTTCTCACTTTGAACACAGCATGTAAGCAGTGCAGGTATGTTAAAGAAACATGTTCCCAATTTTTTAATTTATATTATATTTTCGTTGTAGAACATATGGCTATGAAAATCATCCATCCATTATTGTCCATTCAGTACCTTGTATAAATTATGAAGAATGTCTGATATAAGTTAAGATATGACATAAATGTGTATATATGTTGTTTAAACCTTCTATACCTTTAATTTAAACTGGTTGTATTTGTTATCAGAAATATACTGCTTTGAAAAATGTTTATTACATTATTTTTGCGCGGGAATTAGTTGAATGACTCATACCTTAGATGTAATTTTGGTGCACTACACTTGTTTTCCGGGTTGACATTAGTGTATATTAAGTTGCATGCGCACAATTAGACAAAAACCGTACAATGACGGCACGTTACTGTGTTTTATTAACTAACTTTATTCGAAACAGTGGATGTAAATATTGATATAATCTTCGTGGAAAGTGGAGTAAGATCAGGACAGTCTTATATTCGATCTCACGGTATAATATTTGATATTATTAGCATTTTGCAACTTACTATATAATTCGTACATCCCCATTGCATCATCGTAGTCTAGTTCCAGTTCGCTTTCAGCTTGCTTATAGTAAGGGAACATGATGGAAGATTGTACGGTAGAATGGGCCAAACCCAAAGAGTGGCCTAATTCATGTAGAGCAACTGCATAGAAATATATCCTAAAAAAAATGAAATTCGAAACCACGAAGTAAGATAAAGATTATAGATTTAAGGTACCATCATCTGAAGGTTCTTTAGTCCACAGTTCATCCGCATCAAAGTGAGCATCGCCTGACAAATGGGCAAATTCATTTGGAAAATACGCGTGAGCCAAAATACTTCCCCGCCCATCGAATGGAAAACTGAAAGCGAATATACATATATAAAATTTTTGAAAGCGTTTTATATATAAGTTTAACTCACTAATCACCATGGTTACCACTAGCAAAAAGGATTATAATATCCGCATTATTGTCGTAAGCTTCTTCAAAATACAATCCACCATATTTACCCCATTTTGTCAACGCTAACTTAATATCTTTCTTGGTTTTATATTCACCTAACGTGGAAGGCCAATTAGCAATACTGAAAAAAAAAGATTACATTTATGTTGGTATCACTTCATTTTGACATAAAACCTACAAATAGGTTATATTCCTTTTATGCCAGCCTTTAGTTACCGCGTAACGTTTGCTTCTGTTATTGTGTTGTATATCTGGTACGCCACACCTAGGTGATGACATGAGCTGCAAAATTATTAAATATATGACAGCTGTTTCGTTTTAAAATTTATTTTTATCAATAACCACTTACATGCAAAGTGGCATTATCTAACGTCCCAGTTTGAGGTATGGCTCCAAACCTTTGTATTTCTTTTATGACACCGGATAAACCTTCTTCTGAGTATAAAGCTGCTGATGTGTCTGTATCTGGTGAAAGGTACCCATAACGTTTCATAAAATCAAGCTGAAATTATATTAATTTTTGGTATTTAATTGCTTAAGGTTGCCATTATTGTATATGTATTAGATTAAAAGGTGGTAGAACTATAAGATTTAAAACCCGGGTTTGTAGTTGTCACAATAAATAAAAATGCGATATGCTTCAAGCAGGCTGTTTAATAATTTTGACAGTTTGGTATGGTTTGGTTAATACGGCCTGTCAGATCATTCACATTTACATGGAGTTGAATGTTTGTAGTTGTCACAATAAATAAAAATGCGATCTGCTTCAAGCAGGCTGTTTTAATAATTTTGACAGTTTGGTATGGTTTGGTTTATACGGCCTGTCGGATCATTCAAATTTACATGGAGTTGAATGTTTGCAGTTGTCACAATAAATAAAAATGCGATCTGCTTCAAGCAGGCTGTTTTAATAATTTTGACAGTTTAGTGTGGTTTGGGTTATACGGCCTGTCGGATCATTCAAATTTACATGGAGTTGAATGTTTGTAGTTGTCACAATAAATAAAAATGCGATCTGCTTCAAGCAGGTTGTTTTAATAATTTTGACAGTTTAGTATGGTTTGGTTTATACGGCCTGTCGGATCATTTAAATTTACATGGAGTTGAATGTTACGTCAGATTCCGGTAAGTAGCGACATCTACATGACATTTCAAAATATGAGAACTGCTTTTTTAACATGTCAAAGTAATGCCTGATTTATAACAAACTCAAATGGTAAAAGAACTATGTAACCAAATAACGTAATTTAACCAATAAGAAGTGAAAGAGAACTTTAAAAGTTAGTTTTTGACGAAGCAAGCAGATTATTTAGGTACCTATATTGATTTTGGATAATATTAACTTTGATAATTATAGTTGAGCATTTAGTCAAATTTAAATTGATATTTTGCTGTCACAATCTTGCCAATCTAAGTGCAAATTTTGAAGTACTGCATCAGCAAGTTATCGTCTATAGATAATTCTAAGTTATTTAGGTCAGCCCGAAGTTATTTCTGAAAACGCGAATGTATTTACTGCGATTTTATAAATATAGATTTAAATACCGTTTCCACGAATACAATTTGGTTAAATTTTTTGTTTTACTTTTACGTAACAGTTAATATTATTATACAAGTTTGATTTGATTATTTATTTAAATTAAAACATCCTTTCCTTTATATTACTCATCACAAGGATAAATAATTATTATTATTACAATTATTGACTCACGCAAAAGAATTCGTGGTGAGTAAGAACTTGTATCCATCATGCACTTACTTTCCTTCTTTTATTTTTAAATAAATACCCATAACCTCGACATAAAGGCGTTTATTTGATAATCTTTTTAAATATTACGCATTTTAATAGGATATTGTTATCTGCACGTGTATGAATAATAAACATGATATAATAAATTAAATGGGGTTGATGAGTGTGTTAAAAAGAACAAATTTGCAGGAATCATATTTAAATTTCCCGCAATTATTTTTGTTACCTATTTTCTATTAGTTATATGGTTAATTATTGTGTTCAACGACTTAACATTTAATTTTCATAATTAACAGTAAAATCAATTACAAAAATATATAAATTTAAATTATGTCCTTAAAACGTTATAATTGTTTTAACCAAAAAGGAAAGCTGGCGTTCTTTGTGGCCCAGTGTCACATCCCTAATAGCCAAATTTAAATTTCCTGCCACAATTTTTAGTGAATCCAACGTAAAGGCATGTTTTAACGTTGAAGTTACTAAGAATAATTGCGGGAAATTTAAATTTGGCTATTAGGGATATATTTCAGGTATGACTGGTTTTTTTTTATGGCAGTGTTTAATGACATTGTAAAAATCGCGATATATGTAAATTGTAACTACAGTTGACAAACACGAAACTACTAAGTTTTTATGCGCTTCAAAAGGGCTGTGACGTTGGGGCATTTTTTTTTACATTTTCAAACTTTTTTCCTTTAAGAATACTAATCTCACAAACAGAAGACCTTGTAAACCTACACTTTGAATTTGAAACTTTTTTTAGAAGAAAAAAAGAAACCAAAAAGGTGGTTTCTAACCTTGGCGAGTTTAAATTTCATTTAAAATTTGTTTGACATTGAGACTGCCATTAATCTGTTAAGTAACCTATTTTACTAATATTAGAAAATGGTCGGTCTTCTCTGCAGGAAATACACGAAGAGATAATTGATGCATCCCACAGGAACCAAAACTTATTATATGAATGAATAAAATCAATAAAACACCGAAATAATCGATGAAATAATTATGGCAGGTGACAGTCAGTGTTGCCAGTTCAATTCTTATATTTTCAATATGAAATAATTGTAGAAAATAAGGTTTATTTCTTGCTCAAATTAATTCTCGTAGCAACATAATTCTAATTTTTTTTTTGTTTTTTGTATTTATAGATAAATTAAAAGACGCAAACGTTAATTTTTTTGTATAATGAAGGAATATATTCATCACTCTTCTGAAAATTATTACGAAACAAATTATAAGAACTTATTACTTATTTTGGTAACCGCAAAAGTTTGTCATTTCTCTGGATTGTTACGTTTAGCTTACGAAACCGAACACAGATGACGCCAAAAACACTCTGTCAGTGCACGAATAGTGAAATAAGCGTGTGAAAAGTTAAGAGTTTTTGTCGTATGCCCAGTTTTCTTAAGAAGAATACACTCGCATTTATTGTTGTGTCACAAGCAGAAAGATTATTCCTCTGATAAGCACAAAATACTTTATTTTCTAGGATATATTTGCAAATGTTATTAGAAACATAAAAACCTAAGAAATACTAGTTACCCAAACAGAGAAAGGCTATAGGTGATATTAACATGTAGTATATTAAAATTTATTAAAAATCGTCATTACTCTGGAATAGAGATGACTAGAGAAATGACACACATTTACATGTATGCTGCTATTGCTCAAGCAGACTTACAAGATGTTTAAAGTGATGTTTCTAGAGGTTTTCAAGTAGGATGATAAATAGGCTTTTAAGGCCGATCCTCAGGATATCTCTTACATATTTTGATGACAATAGATATTTCTTCATCTCCTGCAATTTCTTTTCGGAGAGATGTAATGTTTTCTTTTAGAAAAGATATTGCAGTTTTTGAACAAGGATAGTTAATATATGTGTTGTGGTAAACTTTGGGTTTTTTTTTTTTTAATAAATAAACCAAATTTTATAAAGAAATTTCAATTAATGTTTAGCAAAAAAAGTATTTGCGTCATTCCTCTAGATTGAACCGCATTCCTCTGGTACAAGTGTTTGTATTTCTTTGAAAAAAAAATGGTAAAATTAATAACAGTTTGATCCTCTGCTATTTTGATATTATGGGCCTTAATTGATGCTGGCAAAGTTATTTGCAGTAACACTGAATATTAAACAATGTTCAATTTTACTGTTTTGATGTTTAAAAAATGAATAAAGGACTCATATCAGCCTTTGAAAATTCAGTAAATTGGTAATAATGAAATAAATTTTGTAGATGTTGAAGAATATTAATGGAAAATAGTTTCTTCTAATGAGAGGACCTTTTTTTTCTTCTTTTTAGTTATTAGCATCTTCAGTAAACCTGGCAACGCTGGTGACAGTTTCCTATATAATAATACCAACCTCAAAATTAAAAAAATACTGAAAATTCGTGTTATAATGAACTCCATATTATAGCACTGTTTGCGGTTGCGAAATTGTTTGATTATAACATTTATAACCCACATAGCCAAATTTAAATTGCCTGCAAATATTCTTAGTAACTTCAACGTTGAAACATAAAATTACCTACTACATTGATAGTTATTTTAATGCCTTTAGGTTGAAGTTACTAAAAATAGTGGCGGGAAATTTAAATTTGGCTATTAGGGAACGAAATAGAAAAATAAATTGTAATATGAAAATAAGTTTTGTTTTAGAATTTAATGAAAATTTGAATTAACTCTAAAATATATAATATTTTATTATTTATTTAATAATAAATAATAATTGCGTGCTTTTTTATTTCTTTATTCTGAGAAGTGATGTTATTCGTCGAATATTTATTGACCTTTTAAACGTACAGAAAAATGCCCGTATTGACCAAATTTAAATATTCCACAATTATTTTTAGTAACTTCGACATAAAGGGATTAAAATAGCTACTAATGAAATACGAAATCATTCGTAATTTCCCACTTCAACCATGAAGTACTAAATATAGTTGCGGGAAAATTCAAATTTGTTGTTGGTCTAATATCCTATTTTAAATTAAAAGGCATTATTATATTATTCGCTTAATGATATTCAAGAAATTAAAAAAAATATCCAAATATATCTTTCTATCATATAAAAATACTATTACCTAAATTATCTTCGATTTACAAAACAAAATTTTCATTAAATACTAAAAATGTATATCTCCATCTACATTATATACAAATTTACTTAAATGTTAAAACAAGCCATTACCTTAATGGCCAAATTTAAATTTCCCGCAATTATTGATAGTAACTTCAACGTTAAAACATAAAATTACCCACCATTTTGTACTACATTAATAGTAATTTTAATGCCTTTATGTTGAATTTACTAAAAATAGTGGCGGAAAATTTAAATTTGGCTATTAAGGTATATTAATCACTTTATATACCGTTGTAATCTTGTAATATTTTTTATATAATCATATTATAATACACACAGTTTTTGTCTACACTTCTGAAGCTTGTATCATACTTATATGGTCGATATGTCACATTTTATAATACAAAATGCGCTTTTCGTCTGATTTATGAAGAAATTAATTAAATTAATAATTCTTTAAATAAAAATAATGGCGGGAAATTTAAATTTTGATATCAGAGATTGAAATTCAGATTTTACAAAATAGCCAAATCACAAGGTGAGTTTTGGCGCCATAATTTCAAAAACATTTCAATTTATTTAAAAATAAAACAATTCGTGCAACGAAAATCGTTAGAAAGTTAAATAACGAAAATATTGTAACTATTTGTAAATTAATTTTCGAATATAATCATTTAGCTTTACTCATAAGAAAATCATATAAATCACAAAACTATAAAGATGTATAACGCATCCATAGTTGAATTTATTTTATTTTCATTATAAATATACTTTATTTAAATTTTGGTATCAGAGATTGAAATTCAGATTTTACAAAATAGTCAAATCACAAGGTGAGTTTTGGCGCCATGATTTCAAAAACATTTCAATTTATTTAAAAATAAAACAATTCGTGCAACGAAAATCGTTAGAAAGTTAAATAACGAAAATATTGTAACTATTTGCAAATTAATTTTCGAATATAATCATTTAGCTTTACTCATAAGAAAATCATATAAATCACAAAACTATAAAGATATATAACGCATCCATAGTTGAATTTATTTTATTTTCATTATAAATATACTTTATTTACATTTTGGTATCAGAGATTGAAATTCAGATTTTACAAAATAGCCAAATCACAAGGTGAGTTTTGGCGCCATAATTTCAAAAAACATTTCAATTTATTTAAAAATAAAACAATTCGTGCAACGAAAATCGTTAGAAAGTTAAATAACGAAAATATTGTAACTATTTGTAAATTAATTTTCGAATATAATCATTTAGCTTTACTCATAAGAAAATCATATAAATCACAAAACTATAAAGATATATAACGCATCCATAGTTGAATTTATTTTATTTTCATTATAAATATACTTTATTTAAATTTTGGTATCAGAGATTGAAATTCAGATTTTACAAAATAGCCAAATCACAAGGTGAGTTTTGGCGCCATAATTTCAAAAAACATTTCAATTTATTTAAAAATAAAACAATTCGTGCAACGAAAATCGTTAGAAAGTTAAATAACGAAAATATTGTAACTATTTGCAAATTAATTTTCGAATATAATCATTTAGCTTTACTCATAAGAAAATCATATAAATCACAAAACTATAAAGATATATAACGCATCCATAGTTGAATTTATTTTATTTTCATTATAAATATACTTTATTTAAATTTTGGTATCAGAGATTGAAATTCAGATTTTACAAAATAGCCAAATCACAAGGTGAGTTTTGGCGCCATAATTTCAAAAACATTTCAATTTATTTAAAAATAAAAATTCGTGCAACAAAAATCGTTAGAAAGTTAAATAATGAAAATATTGTAACTATTTGTAAATCAATTTTCGAATATAATCATTTAGCTTTACTCATAAGAAAATCATATAAATCACAAAACTATAAAGATATATAACGCATCCATAGTTGAATTTATTTTATTTTCATTATAAATATACTTTATTTAAATTTTGGTATCAGAGAGTGAAATTCAGATTTTACAAAATAGCCAAATCACAAGGTGAGTTTTGGCGCCATAATTTCAAAAAACATTTCAATTTATTTAAAAATAAAACAATTCGTGCAACGAAAATCGTTAGAAAGTTAAATAATGAAAATATTGTAACTATTTGTAAATTAATTTTCGAATATATTCATTTAACTTTACTCATAAGAAAATCATATAAATCACAAAACTATAAAGATATATAACGCATCCATAGTCGAATTTATTTTATTTTTATTATAAGTATACACAATGCTTTTACTTACCACATTCTTTTTTGGTGGACTATTACCCTCACGAACGCCAAAAGGCATGCACAAATTTCGCGAAAAACAACTAAACAAACACAACAAGATCAAGCACAGCATATTTCTATTTCTCATCTTCCCGATTTGAGCAGGACGAGTAGCCTTGAAAACAAATGTGGAACAACTGGACGTAAGACCAAAAAAGCGATACGAATAAATCTCTTGTTCGCTGGCTATTATTCACACATATTATGATGAGCGAAGTCAAAAGAATAGCGACCCCTGCTTGTGGCGATATTCCGGTTTTTATAAGTGCGTTTTCCTAATTTCCGGGAATCTCTTGCCGTCTTACGTATAAACGCCAGGTATTATCGATAGGAATAAAACTTCTTATCCGACGATAATGAAATATGTAATAAATCATTTATTACATTTAATAAGGAATTACTTATTCTTAAAAGTCTTTTCCTAATATCCGGGACTCTTGTTGTCTTACGTATAAACGCCAGGTACTAATGATAGGAGTATAAACTTCTTATCCGACTATAACGAAATGAATGAATGATTTACGTATTTAATGAGGAATTACTTATTGTCGGAAGATCAAATAGTATTGCTAAATACGCGTTTTGCGGTCGTTGGATGATTCTTGAGATTGTAAAATCCGCATTGTAGGCTTAATCATCAATCATTACTGTTTGGATTGAGTAATGAAGCTAATAAGAAACTCAAATAGTATAAAAAAATTGATACATATAAAAAGTACCTGTTATCTGTTCAGTATAAATGTATATTGAATTATTAAACGGTAAAACACAGATAGAGTGTTGAAATTTATAGCAAGTCATATTCAATTTTATTTACTCATTTATACTCGTAATTTATACAGGGTGTATCAAATAAAAAAGTAAATTTTGCTTGAGTGTTAAATACACGACATATAAAGCAGAAACCCACCGAAACCGGATTTCATCATTAAAGAATAAAAAAAAAGTAAAATTTAGAGCCAAAAATTCTTTAGTCCGGGCCTGATGCAAGGAAACGTCATGTTAAGTACCCGTTAAACGTGGTATTATGTATAAATACATTGCACTCATTTAGTATTATTCTTAATGGTATGCCGTAAGTTCATTTAACGTCATTCTGAATAAATAAAGGCCCTTGTAAAAATAGCAAAACTGAGGCATTTTAAAATTCTTCTTTTTATAAAATAAACATTCCTTTTTTGTTAAGAGCATTCTACGCAAGTCTACAAAGTATTATTTTTAATATCCTGATAAGACGTTCGAGTTTCACCGGATATGCGACTTCAGTAGTTACAAAAAACGTAAATATTTTTCTTTTGCTTTGTCGAATCGGGAGTTAGTTGTTAATAAACGGTACCACATGAATCTGAGTTATTTCTTTTGCATTTATTTAATCATATAACGCAAAATGAATTGAATCGAATTACACAGAATTAAATGTAGATACAGAAAATTTGCAAACACGCCTTTTTACTATGATATCGCGCGAATATGAATCTATACATTCCTGCGCTTTTACCGATGCATCAAACTTCGATTTTCTTTATATGAAATCATGATGGTCCTGAAAAGGATCGTTTTTTCGAGACGGGGAGAATTTAAATAAAATGTTCGAAGGGTCTTGCACTCCAAGCGGCGATCCACACAAAACAGTGGTATGTGGGGGTATACTCGGGACAGCATTTAGGTTGGGCACAGGTGCGGCTCTAGCCCACGGCATTTATAAAATATTTTTTTTCTCGTTAGTGCTTACAGATAGACCCCCTGTGCATTAAGACTTTTTGATCGTATATGATTACAGCTGCTACATATTATTATATTTGCCTCTCTATCTGATACACCCTGTATAAGTAATTTATTAAGAGTAAAAAATTATGATCCTCTTCAGGTAACAGTAAATTAATATGTTTAAAATTATAATTCACGCTTTAGTTTTTCGACTGCATTTATGGAGAATACGATAAATCCCGCGCAATATGTAAGTTTTTCGTTGCATACGAATAAATGGCATGAAAAAAAAATAATAACTTTGCATTTTTTCTATTCTACCTACCTGTTTTTTGTAAGAGTCAATTATGAAATATACTTACTGTGTATGCCACTTAAACCTGCTAGGTCTCGGAGAAACGATTTTTTTGTTCTGTAAAAGGCAGTTGTGAGAGGATACGAATACTTTCCATTAAGAGTACAATCTTATTTCAAAAACAAAGATGGTGCTGCAGTCGAAATATATTTTTTAATCGCCAGAGCTTTCCTTCAAACGTGGTGCATTTTGGAGGAATATTAAAATGCGTGTAAATTGTATCATTGTCATCAAAAAAACGCTATAATTTAAAATAAATGAAATTTGGAAATTGAGTTTAAGGTATAAATTTCAATTTTTGGAAATAGTTAATAAATTTTTAACACGCAAAATTAAAGTACTTATTGTACCTCTTTAAACTATTGAATATACCTAATTATGAACCACAATATATTTTGTTTCTAAAAAAAATAATGATCAATAACTTTTGTTATTTAATAAATAGGTTTTTTTTTTTAGGAGTACGTATGGAAATTATGAAATTTACTATCTTTGACTCATAACAGTTATTCAAAATGGTTAGATTACAAACTACTATACGATTTTGTCTGTTTTATCCAAATCAATAAAATTGGGTTTATCGGTTTTTGCATGGCAGCTCCTCAATTAGGTAATCCATATTCTAGAGGTTACAAAATCGCTTGCATTTCTTAACCATTTCAATAAATTTATTTAATTTCATTGATAAGTAGAACCATTCTGTTTTAAGAAAACTTATTGATATGATTCTTTCGTTCTAGTTAACTAAACAAGCGTCATTTTGACATTTAGAAAATTAAATGAGAGCTTGGCTACATATTTTAAATGACAGTTTCACAATAGTATATCATGTGTTCGTAAATGATTAAGATGAGAACCATAGGCAACCAAATATACAAAATAGTACTTGTAATGAAATAATTCCCTAAGAGTAATTTTAAAAGTCAAAATTGAATTAAAATGCCTTCGGTAGCTCTAAAATGAACAGGTTTTTAATATATCCAAAATAACAAGAAGAAATATGAAACAATATGAATTTGAGTAGAAAATAGGTAAGAACGTGACATAAACAATATGACAACCAAACTATGCTATGCACAAATATAAGGTTAATTTATTTTACTACCAACTTAAATTTCAAATTTCGCGTCTTTAATTTGACATTTATATTAATCATCTATGAACAGTTGTTATTAAAACATTAGTTTTATAATGACGTTTGCTGTAATAAGAGCACAAGTTTGAATCACGAGTGATTTAAATGTATATACGAGTATTATAACTAATAGTGGTGGGTATAATCGAATGACGAAAAAGGCATCATTCGATTATTGACGATCATTCGAATATGACGTTTGAATTATGAATGATGATTCGATTATGAATTTGATTGGAATGATGAGAAATAATATATAGAAAAGGAAATGAGAACACGAAAAAAAGTCACTATATTAACAATTGGAAAAAATAATGCACAATAAAGGAAGTGAGGACCTAACAGAAACTACTTTTCTTCCAATGAGTGCTAATCGAATGATCGATTGTAACACCTTTTTTTCTGTATCGCTTTAATTTACGTATATTTATTATTTAAAATGGAATTTCTTTGCAGGGAATTTCAACGTTCCCATATTTGTGATACAATCCTTTTGTCATGCGCAATTCCATGCAAGAACCTATATAAAAGTTTCAAACCACGAATTGCATTACAAATTTCGCATAAAATGTCATCTCAAACAGTCTCACCAAGGGGATTTTTAAAATATCACTCTTCAACGGGTTTATTTCTTTCCTGCAGTTATGGAATTAATAATAATAATTATTATCGTTAAATACAGATTCACTTCATACATATTTAATAATTTTATTTTTCAAGAAACTTAAGAAAATTAAAAATGTATTTCCCCATCAATTTGTAGGCAGCATATAGCTAAATTTTAAATTAACTTAAATTAAACAATGTCTTAAATACTTAAAATGAATTATTCAATTGACTAATTAAAATCTCAAATTGTAGTTTAGAAATCCGCCCATTAGCTTAAGTTTAAAATCTTACCTTTGAAGTACGATTTCCCTGCAGATTTTCATCGTATTGACACTTCACATATATAGGGGATTTTGGTGATAAAAAATAAAAAAAGTTACCACACGACTGGGAATAAAACAGCCATAATAGGCCGCTGTCTTTATTTACACAAATGTCATGTTTTACAAAACTGATGTGATGAATAAAACTGTACAATATCATTTATATATCGTAAGGTAATCATTAATTTATTTATTAATATAGGCATTCCTTGCTTTTGCCGTCTAAACAGCGGCGTAAACAGTTCGAAGCCAGCTCGAACCCATTATCACACGCCTCGCATCAAAGTAGGTAATTAATTAATAATAATAAACTTTAAAAAATAAAAACGACTCTTCGACGAGTGGAACAAAATACATGAACTGTGATGTGTGAAGTGTGAAAGCATGAAGGTAGGTGACAGTTTTATGTATGTTTCGCGAAACCTTAATCATTAACCTATAATAAGAGATGATGATTTTAAAAGAGATAACACTCAGTGTTAAATGAGGGGGCTAGTTCCTCCTCTAATAACTTGACTCGACTCTGGAGATACTGTTCGTTGCTGGTTTCGACTGATTTGCCGTAATATTTTATGAAGTATAATATAAATTATGTCTTATTTACTATGTATTTACAATTCGGTTGTTCCTTCTCTATATATTATTTAGAATTAGAAGTATGTAGTGACACCATATCATCATCATCACAGGTTTCTCTCTAAAAGGGAGTTTTTTTTTTGTTGTTTTCGGTGGGATTGGCAGGTAAGTTTGGAAAACTTAACAAACACAAACTAATCATTATGATTATTAATTACAATACATATAATATAATAGAGAGAGAGATAATAATGAATGAGAAGATGATTATCAGTTCAATGTATGCAAATAAAATTCAAATTTCTCACAATTAATTTTAAGGCTTTTAATATTATGTCTTTAGGTCGCTGTAAAAATAGTTGTGGAGAATTTGAATTTTGTTCGGTTGTGTTTCCAATATACCACCGCCTGCGGTTGGGGGTTTATTGGAACGAATATCGTTCAAGCAAAATACAATGTGATTAGACTAGAATTTATGTTTTTTTTTAGAACAAACATATATTAGTCTGCGTAAAAAGAAAATAATAGGAAGAAGAAAAAAAGTTTTATTGGCGATTTAAGTCTTCAGGTAGGTAATTTATTTATATCCACCTATCTACCACTACTTCTCCAACTGAAACAGATAAATCGTAACACAAAAGGTGAGTGATTTATTCTCAAGGTTATTTGTTTAGTTAGAAATGGTAGGAGCCAAGTCGGTGAATTAAACTTGCTTTATTAATTAGTAAGGAAAAAATTAATTCGAACAAAAGTTTCAAAGCGTAATTATTCGGTTTTCTATGTAGTTAGGAAAGGGAAATAAATAAGAAAAGGGTGCTAATAAATGTTTGTATTAATGTCACTGATATGTATCGTCTGTTTTATTGTTTTTTTTTTGTGTTTTATTGGGGCTTTTTTAGAGGATGCACTCCACACTTCGGCTCAATCTGTCTCTAGGATGAGCTCAATTTATTCCCTGAATATGGGTTTGGACACTGTGGAAATAAAATAATGATTAATACAGGTTTCAAAAATCGGTAAAATATGAGATCATATCAAAAAAAAAAATGCAGTTTATTATTAAAATAGTTAATTATAAATTATTCTTATGACGACTATAAATACGTTTCTAATGTTTAATTACTTACATTATTATATAGGTACTTGAAATACAAATTAAGTATCAGATCTGGTAAATTAAAATAAGGGATATACAATCAAATGTGCAAAAGTTACTTCATACTAATTATATTTTGAATTATAGACAGTCCAGACAGAGCAACTTGCATGTATGGAATCTTATATATTGCAATATGTATCTCTGGTTCATTCATTACCATTTGCGTGAAGTAGCTTTTAGCTTATTTTTTTTTTTTTTTGTCGTTCAGTCAATTTATATTAATAAAATTATATTTTTCTTTAGATAACAATAAAAAAAAATCAGTAAAGACGTTTCATGAACAGCATAAATATATCTTAACATTAGTCAAAATAGCATGCAGATCTATGTCAATCGTCATCGATGTGTTAAGATGTGAAGATAGCTTTTATTGCATATTTTTGTTTGCAAATGTCAAATTTTTAATCTATTAAAACCTAATCTGGCTAAAAATAGTAGTGGATCCCAAATAGTGCCTGTAATGCCCGATTTTAGTGTATTATAATTTGAGTTACGTTTTTTCTAAGTTCCTGTACAAACTTGTGCTAAACGTTTGTATTGTGTGATTATAGACAAATGAGTCTTTTGTTGGGTTGAAAGTGATGTTTCTGTCAATAATCAGATACATCAAATGTCAGTTCAAGGCTTAGACTTAGTGTATGTAGTATCAGTAGCGCCACTGTCGTATTTATACATTATTTTTTGAAACCAGAGAACAGATAAGACAAGAAGCGCCACTTGTTGTCGGCACCTTTGGTGTTTTGTCGCTGGAAACATGATTTCTAGCGCTACTTCATTATTTTAGCACCAGGTGCATCAGTTGTCTTCCTGTAATTTTACACCAATCATAAAGAGTGGGGGTCAGAGAGAGAAATACAATCTCATCTCAAAATGGCCGCTATTTGTCATCTGCTGTCATTTACTGCGTTAAACGTGTATACGTACATCTTTTATGGAATTTGATTAGTGATAGAGGCACTATTATTAAATAGCAATTCAGCAAGAAACAATCAAAATAACAATAAATTGAATTAAAAACGCGGTAGATAGAATTATTCAGGATAACATATACTCAATTATTCCCAAGGACCGTTAAGATTAACGTTAGAATAATGACTGCAGTGGCGCCATCTCTGTAAATAGACAGTGCTGTCAGAACGCCAAAGTCGTACTCATGGACCCGTCAAAAATGACAAGTGTCGCTTCTTGTCTTATCTCTTCGCTGTTGAAACTTCGAACCATTGACCTTGAGTTTCTTTTGGCGGGAAATTCAAATGATATGTATTAGGTAATATACGAGTTTTATAAAATACTAGTGAATTTTTTTTTGCCGTTTAGTTAGAGTTGGTGTGGATCATGCACACCATTAAATAGCTATCTTTTTTTTCACGTCTTTCCATCAAAAGTTTCCAATAATGCCAATATACATCTTCTAGGAATTCAATAGCCCCTACCTTTCTTAAAATATGAAATTACTTACAGCATTTCGGAAATATTAATATTAAAAAACAAAAATTATAGCGCAAAAAGTGAACTGATGCTTTGAAAATTCAAATCTCTACAAATATTTTCAGTAGTTTTTAAGCTACTTGCATAGTTAGCAAAATAACATTTACGGTGGCCAACATCAATTGGATAAACACAATAAATTTCCTACAAAAACGATATTCGATAACATTGTAGATTATTTCCCATAAAAGCTATACTTGCACGTAAGGGACTGAACTGGACGATCTATATAAACACATTTGCTTGTATTAATCCTAAAAAAAAAGCTTATAAATCAAACTATCTACTTACATCGTCGAAGTTTTGAAAGACATCTCTGTAGATGGAATGCTAATTTCTGTTAATCGAAAACCTCGGTTTTGAAAATATCCACAAAATCACCGTTCCATTGTTAGTTACTTGAATTAGTAATTTCGCACACACAAAATAAAATCTAAGATTATAGACATTAAAAAGAAAATAAATTAGTGTAAGTATCAAACGTTCAAACTTTATTTCATCATTTTTGTTTTCTTCAAATATTGCCCATTACAATTTACATAAAATGCATTAATTATATTTACTACTACTGTACACCTGAAAAGATACAGAAAAACTCCACAGATAGTTTCCCGAAAAAAATCACAAAAAAGAATCTACAATACAAATCTAATTACATACAAATATTAATTAAATAGGTATACCTACAGTGTTAAAAAAAAAACGAAAATAAATAGTATTTATATTAGTGAAACCTTTCGTAAGATTCATATCGAATATTTAAACGAAAAATTCATGGTTAGATATCACTTAAAAACTCAATTAGAAATAATGCTATTTAAGTTTCGTATTCTAAATTTGTACTACTGAAGTAAAACATTAAAATTTTATATTTAGGCATTATTTTTCGAGATAAGTAAGTAATTCTAAGAAACTTACATATCATTAGATCCAGAGCACTTATACATTTCACGGGCTTCAATGCTTATGAAATATAATTGAGTCTGTCATGTATTCTAGAAATTGGTTTATCAAGAGTGGACGTATTATATGTTTTTATTTATTACAAAAAGAAGCTCGCCATAATTCGATTGAAGCTCAGGCTCAATTACATTTGAAAGCAAATCTCGATAAAATACTAATTCGTAGATGTTAAAACTAGTAGCATCTCGGAAGATTTTTAAGTTGGTAATTTCGCTAAAACTCTGTCCACACAATTTTTAGCAATCATTTTATTAGTGAACAGGAACAAAAATAATAAAATTAACACACAACACTTCACACACAAAAAACTTGCCTTTAAATTGGGGTTGACTTGCTTGTTGTTGGCCTTCTACTTATCTTAAATTACTTTTCACTTACTTAAAGTCCCAAAACAATATTATTTAACACACTTAGGCCTCACATACACACGCACAAAAAAAGTCATATTTCCTTTTTTTTTGTAAAATTGAGCTAGCGTTAGATATTTATACTGATGTTAAGAATGTTTGTTATTATTATACATAAATTACTACATAATAATTGTAGTTAACACAGTAACAAAAATTATTAAGTATACAGGATACAAAAAAAAACACACTCGGTTTGGTCTTTCGTATTCACAAAGTTTATGATTGTGTAACAGTTAATAATAGTAATTACACATGCAGTTATGCTTTGTTATTTAAACAGGACAATAACGTATTTTTGATTATATTTTATACATCTCTGCTATTTTATATTATAGAAACTGGTAATTATTTACATTTAGTTTTAAACACATTTAGGTACTTGAGGAAAATGGTATCATTTCTACTTCGTGGTATTATAAATATTTATTAACTTTCTATTTATTACCATAAGATTTATCTTATTCTTGTTTATAATTGGCAAAAATGCTTCTTAAGATAAAAACTTACGTTTAAACCCTCGTATACCCATTGGAAATTATAAACACTTTTTTTTCTTAACAGGGGTGGAGCATTAGTGTGTGGAAGCTTGATATATGTATCTAACATTATAAAAGTTATCAAAAAAAAAATTATTAAAAAAAACGTAGTATTCTAAATTCATATTTTAAAATTAGATACGCATATACAGGGTGTTTTATAACATCGTGCAAGACCTAACTTATATATGCTACACTTTTTTTGCTTACTTTTGTGAGCCTCCTCATATAGGGTTTATCTTTTCTTAATATTTTTTTTTTTTGATAACTTTTATAATGTCTGTCGATACACTAATGCGCCATCCTGTATATGTATATTATGGTATTGTTATATTATTGATAATAATATTATATCCAACATTATTTATGTGACTACAGAAGTGATGCTACCTATTTTTTTTTTTTTTGATCTGTCAAAGTCAGTGGCGTCGTAAGATAAAGAAAATATTTCTTCGGTATAAACTAAAATATTTTTTTTTTGTAATATCATGAAATTTACTTAAATATATGCGGAAAAGCAACCTTTAGGTTTGAGTAATGATAGAGGAAATCGAGATAAACATTTTTGCAGTAGGAACAATAGCTCAAAGATGTGTATTGTGTGTTACTTTACTATGAAAGTTATTTGAAAGTTAAGCTCTTTGGAGTTAACGGGATTTATACGAAGTCTTTTAAGGTATAAATGAAAATTTTTTTGTGTAATAAAATATTAGCTCTGAAATTAATTTGAAAAAAAAAAAATGCTTTAATTTGAGAGTTAAGTGTTTCATACGCATAAAATTAATATAGTTTGATTATTATACTAGAATAATCGACAAATAAATGAATTCACAAGGAATTTAACGTAAAAAAAAGACAGAAAGTTACATATTTTGATCTACGATTTATAAGTTAAAAATGTTTCTTCGTTCCATCCACCATTTTTCAAGTTTCTTTTTTTAGAAGTTATTTTTCCGTAAAAAAAGAATTTATGTTGATGAATGTGTTCCATTAGAATCGAATGTTTTTATATTACAAATTTTAATAAAATGATCACTCAGCCAAGATTGAAATATTGGGAAAATCCTATATTAATTCTAAATTGTTCTAGACGCCATTAAATATCTTATTAATATTTTACCAATTAAGTTTGGCAGAATTTTTACAACTTTTTCAACACCAGCAGTTTTATTCCTGCTTTTACAATTTTCTTGAAACGATAAAAATCAAAATATAAAATTGTGAAAATATAATTCATTTTACTATTTTCAAATTTAATTATATCTGCTACCACATTATAATGTCTTTAGTATCTATTATAAGTTTACTAATATCACCAAAAAAACAATTGTATGTTTGGTTGCATAGATTTTGTAATAAATCTGTATATACTATTTCATATTTTTTTTATATATTACGATTACACTCAAAATTTATTTTTACTATATTTGATTACAAGCATTAAAGTAGTTTCTCCATATATATACAGAATGTTCGTAAATGATATGCATATATTTTAATAGGCGATTTCTTAGCCAATTTTGAGTCGAAAAGTTTTGACTATTATTTGTAATATATCATGTGCTAAGATGCTTGATTTTCGATATATGGCCGACTCAAAATATATCAATATTATAATATATTGGTAATAAGATTACCAATTTGTAATATGAGCATAAAAACGACAAAATAGGGCATATATTTAGAAATAAAAGGGCAACAAATAAAATATTCCTAACATTTCTAACTAGATAGCCACAGAGCCAATATTTGACAGCTTACTTTAATACGCTTATTGTCATATTTTTTTTTTTCTGCGTTTTCGTGAATAACTAATTTTAAGACATATGATTTGCCATTTTAGTGTTATAAAAAAGATTTCAAAAAAAAAATTAAATAGAAATACACAATAAAAAAGACAGACGGTTTTATACCAAAGTCTTAGCGTGATATCTCAAATTGTTTATAACTTTTAATCCTTGTATATCCAAAAACTAAGTAAGACTGAATAACCATTTATACAAACTTCTCGACTTAAAATCTATCCATCGATCACTTTTTTTTAATATACACATGACACTCATCAGCATTCTGTATACAGGCCGTTCTAGATTTACACTGGCGACCAAAAAGATGGGTGCAAGAGATAAATATTGTTTAATTCTCATTATTTTTATTGATATTAAAGATTTTTCCTTTGCTTTGGTAACTAATTCAAGATGATCAACAACAGATTGCATGCAATTATAAAAATGCTATTTACTATCCATAAGAAGCTAACTATGTATAAACTGAATAAAGGCAAATATAAAAATATTAAAATAGACAGTTCTAAATATTTTATCAAAAATACAACACAAGGTTTGACTTAGTACCAAGTTGAGAGGATGTAAGAGAAACACTCGTTCTGTCCATTACAACCTACTATGTACCTATTTTTTTGACCGTCATTGTATATATTTTTATGAATCTATGCAAAATTTTATTTTATTTAAAAAAAAAAGTTTTAATTTTTATTATAAACATGCAATTATTCTCAAATATTATATAGTCCATTGTTTATTATTTATTCTTTATTCATTTTTATTTAATAAATTATAAATTAAATATTACAAAAAAAAAATTACTACACCTTTTTGTCTGTTCAAATATCATTTATACAATTATAAATAATATGTAATATATTAATTATACTATATTTATATATTTTGCGATTCCTTTTTATGTATTATAAAATCTCTGTTACAATTTGAAGTTTTGGTAATTAAATTAAAAAGAAATTTAATTGGGCAGAGAATTCATAATAGATAATAATTATAATATTTTTTTTTGTTGATTTTATTTAAGTAACTTCCACACAATTTTAAATATTTATACATAGATATGCTACAATAAATAAATATTTATCATTTTAAGGGAGAGTTTAATTTCTTTTATTTTTATTACAATTTGATATTCCTACTTTTTTTTTTTTGTTTAATACAAGAGAGAATTTTTTTTCATTCATCATTGTCTTTTCGAGATGAAATTCTTGAATCGAAAATAATAGAAGCAGAGATTTTGATTTTTATTTTGTCTGGGGGTGAAATTAAAACAAATAATGAATCATCGTCAGACGTGGCAAAGATAACTGGAGTTTTAAGAGCAAAATATGTTCCTTTTTAATAAATGCGTATCACAGCACAAAGCATGTTGTATTTTGTAAATAAACAGAGAAATACTCAAATTAATAAAACAAAAGTGTTGGGAAATTATCATGGTCTATATTTATATTGTTATACAGTTTTTTTTTAATTTATATATAGTCATTTTATAGTCACTTTACCACTTCCGCGATTTTATTATTTAACACAATAGGGGTGGATGGGACACATACAGAATCTCAAATATGTTAAAGCAGGGACTAAAAGGCACTTATAAAAAATGGGAACAAAAATTGCTAAGGTAAAAAAGAACATCTCAAAAAGGATGAAGGGTGAGGGGGGCAAATATAACTAATATCTTGTCCTTTTTTTTCCTGCACATATCATTAAACTAGCTAGTAATGTGTAAAGAGTTAATCAATCAAGTTCGGCAACTCTTTCGCTCGTTCTCTCTCTTTTTTCAGCACCCGTTTGTACAAAAATAACAACAACACTGCACGCCACTTTTTAGTTTACTTGCCTCGTCGATAGAGGCAGTCACAGTTAGAGGGGGGACACACAGAGCAAGCCGAAGAACACGGCCCACATGAGTACAATCCAGTGCAAAGTGTATAGCGCATTCTCACCGTCTGTTATCTTTCTGGCGACGAACTTGAGCGTCTCGTCTAGTAATATCACTGGAATTGAGAACTTGAGCACCGTCACCCATTCCTCGACTGTTAGCGGGCACACTTGGAAAACGGCCTGAGAAAATGAATCATCATACCCCTAACGAGGACCGAAAGGACAAACAAAAAAAGAACAGTTTTCACTTACCGCTAACACTTCGACGTACAAGATGACGAAATGAAGACTGAAGGAGAGGAGCATCGAACCCAACAGCCAGAAGTTACACCATGGGGGCATGGCGATCAGCGATTGGTTCTCCGATAAGCTGGAAAATTAATATATATATTTTTGTTTTATCCGTTTATTTTATCCCGAAAACGTTAAATTTGCGTCGATGGTTTGAAAAAAAATACCTGTTCATCGCGTTCAACATCTCAATGGTTACTAATACGGATAAAGCCATGGTCATTGGATGAGGATCGGTGAAGACTTTGCAGTCGACTCCCTTAAAGTCGTCAGATCCAGTCACGCACGCCAAATGATGAGTCTATACAAAGAAATCGAGAAAATAAGATATATTTTTGGCGCCCAACGTGGGGACTCGTCAACTCTAATATAAATCATTCGTTTTTTTTTTTAACTGACATGTCTGTGTTGTCTATACTGACGTGGCAACAGAGAAATTTAAAATTATTATTAGTTATTGACAATGACTAGCAGTAACTAGCCGTTTGCAGTCAAACTAGAACGACCGTAAGAAAAAGATGTATGCGATTACATCGAAATGTCCATTTCTTCTAGGAATCACCGCTCAAGGCGGGATGAAACCCGAGAAAAATACAAAACATATCAAACTCCTATGACCTACGTTTTATTCTTAGTCATATATTTTTATTTCTTTTTATTTTTGCTTTTCGTTTCAATAACTTACTACAGTGACCGGCATAAATATTGCAACATATGGGATTTTTAATTTTATTATCAAAATATACTATTTTTTCGTTTTTTTTTAAATTTTTAATAGGTTGTGTATGTTTAGGAACCCCAAAATTTATTTCGACACACATCACGTGACCACTCGCATGGCGGCAAATTTAAAAAATATGCCATAGATCCGCAAAAAGTGAGGTTAGATGACATGATATCCAAAATAAATGTTGCTATTTCATTCACTGCCTCTTGGTTTAGTTCCTCTAATTTGAAAAAGTTGTTTAGAATTCAATTCTGGGGTGGTACGCAAATTTTTGTAAACATATTTTAAAAAAAAAACCCAATTTTTCCAAATGGTGATTAACTGAACACCATATTTAATTTTTTTCGTTTTTAGCAGTTTAACTGCTATTTTTAAATTTGCTGTTAAATGTTCTGTAAATTTATGGCATATTTTTTTTTTAATTTACTGGCATACTAGTGGCCACGTGACGTTTGTCAAAATAAATTTTTTGGGTTCCTAGACATGCACAACCCGGCACTGGGATGCTGAAATGGTTGTTGTAATTTGATGGGTAAGGAGAGTATCCCTGTACAAATAACGTTTCCACGTTATGAGATTTTGTTGGTGTATCAAAGTACTTCACTTTCCTCTATCTGTTATGCTATTTAAGCTAAATGTTGTAATTGTGATCAAATTTTTTTTTTTTTGTATTTTGTTTTTGATTAATATTTATCACAAGTTATGTAATTAATTTTTTGTCCTGTAATTGGATGTACTTATCATCTGTTGGGCAATAAATCTTATTATTATTATTATTAATATTATTAAATATGCGTTATTGTTGGAATGAAATAGGAGAAGCGCCATCTTTGCGACAATATCTGTAATACACATATTTGACGTATAATCGTTATGTTAGGTTTGTTCGTTGGGGTTACACCAATTACAATGGTACATATTTTATCTTTCTCACATACGTAAACAGCGGATCTTTTATCCTATTTTAACTACGAGTCAGTGTAGAAAGTGCAGCACCAACGAACAAGTCTGTCATATTTAGATCAGAGCAGCTTTCTTTCTTGTCATATTCCAAAATAATATAGTCAATAACGAACAATAAACCAAGGGACAGCAAGAAAATAGCTATTTTTTTTTTTCGAGATATATCCTTATTACGTGTCTTTTTTTTCAGAAAAATTAAAGGCGTATCCAATTTATGAGCTCGTAAAACTACTTAGACTTTCACTTGACAGTCCCTCTATCATGTTTAGTCTTCGAGATTCCTGTACTGAATTTGGGAAAAAAAAACTCATTTTGGGTGCGTTTCATGTCACTTTAAAGCTTTAAAATCACTTTAATTTAAAGTTGTCATAAATAATACACAGACTTTTGTTAAAGTGCTAAAGTGACATTTATTATGAAATCGGCCCTTTGTGTCACTAGTACAAGTTGTAACAAACTTCCGATTGAACTCTATCCTAGTCTATAACAAACGATAGTTGGGTTTGTCTTTTTTTTCGGAAATACCCCAGCCTTGTCAGTGTTGCTAATAGTATAAATCAATGATTCACTAGAATATGGAACAATTTAACCAAGTGAGTTGATTGCTATTTATAAAATAGTGCATAAAGTGAGTCTCCTGCACTGGGATAACTCGGCGTTTAGAGCATGAGCGAAGCGAGTGCAAAAAGCTCACTTCACATATTGTTTCATACAAAATTTATCTATCATCAACGGATTTAAAAAAAAATCGTATATATTTACTTTGTTTTGTTTCGCAAAAATTTTCATTGGGTATTTGTATTTACATGTTATAGGTTATAAGACTGAAACTCACCAGTTGCCAATACGACATCTGTGGTCCATGTTCCGAGAACATAAACCACCAGGCGGCAGCGCCCACAGTGGCAGCACCTACGTAACCACCAATAGCCATGTACCTAAACGGAATAGAAACAAAAGAAAAATAATCCCATTTACTAATCGAAAGCCGCACGTACCTGAAGAATAACCATCCAGAGATGAGTGATTCGTCGGCTTTACGCGGTGGCTTGTCCATGATGTCCAGATCGGGAGGATTGAAACCCAAAGCGGTGGCCGGGAGACCGTCAGTGACCAGGTTGACCCAGAGCAGTTGGACGGGAATCAGGGCTTCGGGTAGGCCGAGGGCGGCCGTCAAGAAGATGGAGACCACCTCGCCGATGTTCGAGGAGATCAAGTAACGGATGAACTGTTTCATGTTGTTGTAGATGGCGCGACCCTCTTCTACGGCGGCTACGATCGAGGAGAAGTTATCGTCGGCCAACACCATCTCTGAGGCGGATTTCGCGACGGCCGTGCCTGAACCCATGGCGATACCGATTTCGGCTTTTTTCAAGGCTGGAGCGTCATTCACACCATCACCGGTCTGTGAAGATACAATAGAATTTGATTGTAAACACACTATTGACAGGCGCATAAAGTAATAGTGTTTTCGATTTAACTGCTCCTAGCTTATATTGCGATCATTCCAAAATCGTGTAATTACATCATTGCTCGAATTCAAGTTACTCTAAAAGTACTCCGTGATCACAGTGTGATTGTAACCAAATACGTCTTATACGCATCCTTAAGTTTTAAGGTTGGAGTATGGTTAGAGTTTAGAATCGTTAAAAGTTGGTTGTTAGAGCTGGTTAGACAATAGCCGTATTCTTTTTACCGTCTGACTTAGCTTGTCTCTGACTGCTGGGATTTGTGATCCGATCTTGTCGATTTTTTAACAATGTTAAAGCTATAAAACTACTTTTTTTTACTCTAGTCCGTTCTAAACTAGAGTATGGCTCGCTGGTTTGGTATCCATATTACATCTATCAGCGACAAATGTTGGAGAGAGTGCAGGAGAGGTTCCTGAAGTTTTTGTCTTCAGAGTCGATCATATTTATCCACCTCGTGGTGTCAATTACGATGATCTTTTAGTTAAACACAATTTAACTTCCTTATCCCAACGTCGAGATGAATTTAGTGCCAAATTCTTAGTTAACTTAATGAATGGAATTGTGGATTCTCCATCCCTTTTATCTCAGGTGGCTTTAGTCGTGCCTCGTTATAATACCCGATCCGCAGACACTTTTCTAGTTCCCCGAGCGCGCACAAACGTTCTTGCTAAGGCACCACATGTGTAGAAATGTCAATAAATGTGACTCAGATCCCTTTCGGTTCGTTTAAATGTTTTTTCTTTTATTATGTTAGACATAAATTTGTAATTTTAATATGTGTGAAGTATGTTTCTTTTACCTATGTATCCATATTTTACTCATATTTTTATTGATATATTAACCTTTTATTATGTCCTGTAATTGGATTACCAAGATCTGTTGGACATTAAATATATTATTATTATTATTTTCTTAGTTTTGTGAGTTAAGCTACGAGCTACTCATTACGAATGACCAAACCAGCCGACTAACTGCGTTTCTAGAGACTAGCTCGTAGCTTAATTCACAAAACTAAGACAAGCTAAGTCAGACGGTAAAAAGAATACAGCTTATATTTTCAAATAGAATGTAATCGCCAGATGACAGAATTTCTAGCACCGCCAAACACTCAGCTCCTAAATTTACTTTTCGTTTATCATACTTAAACGTTGCATACAATATTTAGGTATGATTTAGGTTATGTTTTACAAATTGTCGACGTTGATTGATCTGTCTCGCGAGTCGCATCAACGTGAAGCACTCTCCGAGTGCTTTTTAACAGAGCATCAAACGTAATCGAACACTAAACAAACAGATTTTGCAGCCGGAGTGGTGCGCAAATCCAAAACGCTATAAGTATCACCATAGTAACCCCAAATGAACATGACAGTAATGTATATTATAGTCTAGTTCATGTTGAGAAGGAAGTATCACTCTTAGGGAAATGGTACCCAACAATGACAAATCTATTTGAGTACTTAATTTTTAATAAGTTGTTTCAATAAGTAGTCGCTCTGAATAACTTATCGAATTTCATGTTAGCGCTTCATTAATGTCAATCCCGTGAATTTTTGTTTGTAGTTATGAGTTTATTGTGTCAATATGAAAATTGTTAGAGATATTGGTTGTATTATTATTTAAATTTATTCCACATCAAAATACACGGCACAAATAAAGTGTTATTTTCCTATCTCCTCTACTTGAGACGCGACATAATCTTTGCAGATGTGTGCGCATAATGCTGTCAATTTTTACGAGATCTCCGGTTCCCGCGCTGCTAAAACAACCTCAAACCATAATCAAACCACCACCGTGTTTTACTGTGAGAACGACCTTCGTGCGTCTTACAAAAACCTTGCGCTTCTGCCCAAACACTTGGATTCGTCTGTGCAAAGAACGTTTCTGATTTCTAGCGCCGTCAATCGCTGATTTCTCTTACTCAACACTTTAAGGCGATTCCCGTCTTCGAATGTTCCGGTGGTTCGGTAGCGACGAATAGTGTAATGGACTGTAGATTTTGTCACTCCTAATTTTTCTATCACACGCAGAGAATGTCCTTCCTCGTGTAATGTGACAATAACCGATCTTTTTTTACACTTAGTGGTTTTCCTGGGCATTTTTTAAATACTATTGTCACAAACACCACAATTGAACAATCGTATCGTAACTGGTTTACTAATAGAATAATTCACAACAAGTACGATATCAAATATTCTCTCTGCTATAGTGGGAGACCTTTAGGAGACACACACGTAAAATTTTATAACCCTGTCGACTCGTGTTTGTCGGCGTTCCTTTAATGGTTTTATTACCTGCTATTAGGTTAAATTAAATTTTCTCTTTAATAGGCTTATTCTAATGACAATTTCCGTCTTAAATATTTTCTTGTTATGCTTACTTCATTGTATAAATTTTTACAATAATGTTAGAAGTCTTAAATATTGATTTTTTTTAATTATACTTCAATGGCCGGTAGTATATATACATACATATCAAACTCATATAAGCCAAAAAGGCTAAATCATGGTAAGATGTTCTTCCGTTAACCTCCAATCACTTATATACTTATAACGTCCAGATTTTCACCATTGCAATGTTGGCCAAAAGTTTAATTTATGCAATTGATACTTATCCAATTTATATTTAATTTCATTTGTCGAAGACTCAAGCAATTTTAAGCCAAAAGTGGGGTTCCTGTCACTATGACTTTAATTAGGTTATTATAAACATTTTACGCCATCTGTTAATAAAAATCAGAAATAATAATGTATATAATTCGTTCGGTATGTCTGGATTGATCCGAAGATATACATACATACATATTAGTGATGTAACGAATATTCGCATTCCTAATAAATATGCGAATATTGCGAATAAAAAAGTTACCTGTTAAAATGAGTAATATAGAAAAAAAAACACTAATATTTAAATTCATTGAGATCCTAAAACAACATTTTGAACACAAATTTACAATTTACATTAAAATAACCGTCAATAACCTCAAAATTAAACTTGAATTGACAAGAATAAGACGTAAAAAGTCGAAACGATTCGGTTGTATTTGGCTAGTTTCGCTGCGGTGATGGAGAAATTTAATTTTCTGCGTGTGCACATAAGCACTTAATGCAAGTGTTCGTATAGTTGTAAATTGAGCTAATAGATGGCGCTAGTAAAGTTAAAAAATTAATATTCACATTCGCGAATGTGTAAAATCACGTATTCGTTACATCACTAATACATACATACAAGATATATCGTTCAAGACAGGCCCGTTCTAAATGAATACAACTGTCATTTGATTTGGAACCATGCGACTGAATCATGCTAGACTAGGTTTTGGATTCGTTCGTTCGTTCTTTCTGCAGTCTAGCGATCCGGGCCAATCTTGAACGACATATCAGCATTATTCGGCATATAACTTTTAATTTTATACAACTTACCATAGCAGAGATCTCGTTCATGCTCTGCAAATATTCAACGATCTTGGACTTGTGCGCCGGCTCTACGCGCGAGAACAACCTAGCCCTCGCGCACGCCGCCCTCTGTTCGCTAGTGGGCAGGTCGTCGAACTCGCGTCCGGAGTACGACTTCCCCGTGGTGTCCTCATTCTCAGTGAAAACCCCAATACGCCTGCAGATAGCCTCAGCCGTCGCCTTGTTGTCGCCGGTGATGACGATCACACGGATACCGGCGGCGCGACACCTGACGATGGAATCGAAGACCTCCTTACGGGGCGGGTCCAACATGCCGACGACGCCCACGAACGTCAAATTGACCTCGTAGGTGTAGAATTTGGTCGAATCGTCCAGATCCATCTCGTCCGGTTTCATCGGATTGTCGGCGGTGGCCAGAGCCAGACATCTGAGGGTGTCGCGTCCGGTACCGTACTGTCTCGTGACCTCCAGGATGCGGTTCTTGAGAGCGCTGGTGAGGGGGACCTTCTGGGAGCCGACTCTGGCGTGCGTGCAACGGTCCAGGACGCCTTCCGGTGCTCCTTTGACGAATAGTTTAGGCCCGCTGCCTAGTTTAGAGGGTTTGAGGGGAACGCAGTACGAAGACATAGATTTGCGATCGCGGGAGAACTCCAGGGTGAACTCTTTCTTCCATTTCGTCTCGATGTCTTGCCTGGAAATTACAAATGTATAATCAACTCAAAAAATTACGACCTAGGTACGTAAAACGAATATTCTACAGTGGCGGTTTTTGTATAGGAGCACATGAGCACGTGAACCCCCTAAACAAATCGTCGATTACAAACTAATAAAATCTATTACTCGATCTTAATATATTCGTGAAATATAATGCAGCGAAACTAATAAACGACGCAACGTTCCTTTCTATACATATTGCTGTGGTCCGGCACTCCGGGATTGTAAATTCAGTGATATTAAAGATCAATTTTTGTCCGCGCTGCGGGAGGATTCTCTCAAATGTTAATTTTTATTTAATTTTAAGAAAGAATTTAATAGTTTTGTTTGAGTATTTTATTGTTCAGTTGTGTAAAGTTAATTTCATTTATTTGTACATTTTGCGTACTCCAGTATTGTATATAGTTTATATGCTAGTATTTTCTTTGCGATGCGTTGCGGCTTCATCGCACGCAGATGTTGTAAATTTTATATATGTACGATGTTATCCCTTTGAGGCACTCAGTTCTTTGAATGATGGCGGCCGTGTAAGTACATGTTTTCATTTTGCTTGCTACCATGTAGGTAATTTCATTTAATTTTAAATCTTTGTTCGTTTAATTTGATATTAATTCATCCATCAAAGAACTCTTTATTTAATTATTGCTGTTTTGTTTAATTGTGTACGCATTTTGAATATTCGATCAGTAATTATTGTAAAATGTTCTAGAAGATTTCGTGTTTTTAGTTTAAAGAGTTTAAATTTTCCGTTTTCTTTTTGCTGCTGCCACGGTTAAGGTGAAGAGAAGCTATGTGCTGTTAAAATTAAATTTCAATTTAAATTATATTTGTTTCCCCACGTGTAAATTATAGTTTGGTTTAAATTTCGTGACCGCGTGGATATTTTTTGTGTGATTGAGATTTATCTTCTGGAACAAATCTTCCATTTTGTTTGCTAAAGGATTTGCATTGTCCTTTTTAATTGTAAATTCACGAAGGGGTTATTTTAATCCAAGACCTTCAGTCTTAAGGTTTTTTCCCCTGTTGTTGTTTATTAAATGTTTTTTTTCTTTTTTCTTTTTAAACAATAAATTTAATGATTGTAAATATCACTTTAAATAGTTCTTTTATTTTTGAATCAGCCATTTAAATTTTTGGGGATTTTAAAGAAAGTCAAATTTTACAAACGCTCACTATTACTTTTCATGAAAGTTACTCTGAGATCTAAGAATCTCTTGCGCCCTTTTAAATTCATATTTGCTGAGCTAGCTAAATTAATTTTGTCATTTTTAATTTCTTTAAACTTATATGCTTGGACAATCAGTTCACAGCAATATGTATGTACATCGCGAGCAAGCGACCGACGACGGAGCACGTGCGCCGAGTAGGCGAGACTACGTTGATTTTATCCAACGCATAAAGGACGTAGCGGAGGTGGGGAGGAATACGGCAGATTCCATATGAACGGTGCACAAATTGAGTGTGCTCCTGTGCTCGCTTTCGTTGCTTTCTCGGGTCATGTTAACAAATCGATCGACATCTACGTTCAGATATCGTGTTTTACGGATAAACTATATTATATATGTTTTGTTTATGAATGACTCACCGTTCAGAGGTCGTAACTACTATAAGAACTAATACTGTTTGTTGGTGACAGTTTTATAATGAAACCAAGGGTGCGTAATTATTTTAATTTATTAAATAACATACTGCTGTAGTTTTTTTTATTAAAAAAATACAATTATCTGAATAAATTTCTTAATTTAATGTTATTTTCATTTGAAAGTTGTTTTGATATTTTAGGATAACGGTGTATTTCTTTATACGTTAAGTTTTAACAGAATTTTCGTGACTATATATAACATTATATTATTTATTTCACTATTGCTATATTTTTCCGTATTGGACGGATTTGTTTCCAGATTTTTTGTATGTTTTCTGGCTCTCTGCTTGGTACGTGCGAGCGAGAGAGCCAGTGTGATGTCGGAGTGGCTCACATGTGTTGTTTTCTTTTGCTTGGAATTTAAAAATTTTAATATATTAATCTATTAATTTGTTGTTAATATTAAGCCAGTGCTCAATATTTAATCACGCTCGTGCAGTTTAGATGAGTAATTAATACAGGTCTGTATTAAATTTAATTTTATATTTTAGTTTTAGGTATAAGAAGATTTTCAAAGAATTGTAGATGATAAAAGTTGATATAATTAACACAATAATCATGGGTGTAACAATTTAAGTAGTTAGTGTTAATTTATAAATATCTTAAATTTAACTTTGTAAAAAAAAGGAAATTAGACAATATATTTGTTAAAAAAAAAAACTATCTATTTTATTTAAAACACCGATTTAAATTTTCGTTTGAGGTACTTCATCTACAGCAATACGTTTATTAAACCCGCGCACATAAAAATCACAAACTTAAACTCGTAAATCTTTAACTGTTCCCAGAAAACGTACATTTCCTTCAAAGATACAAATAATAATTGATTTTTTTAGAAATACAAAAATAAATTGGCAACAGCGCAGCCGCAGTTAAAAACTACACCGCATCGTTAAATCGTATTTGAAAGACAATTTTATTCGTTTCGTTATGAACAAAAAAATCAAGTGAAAAGTATGGGCAGACCAAAACCAGAACTTAATTTGACGCAAACTACAAAGGGCGAATTTAGAGACTTTACAAGAAAATGTACGAAAAAAAATGATTGGATTTTAGTTAAAAATTTGCATGTTCTTGATTTTTTGAACACCCTACGTTTCCGAACACGAGCCGCCACTGATATTCTAGCACATCTACTTTCTGCAATATCATCGTAATCCGCGACAGAGCGAACTATCGTCTGGAAAGATAATGCCCTTTACGATGTACGACACAAAATTGCCGCAACCTTTTCCGTTTGCGTAGTGATTTACATTCGCAGAATTTCACCTTTGTAATTTCCGCCAAAGGATTTGACATAATAATTCTGATTTTTAATTCCCTTGTTTACGTCGAAATCTTATCCCAATCAACTGTTTTTCTCCGAACAAATGGATTTATTAACAAATTAATGTATTTCTGCTTTTAACTGTAATAACTAGGAGTAATTTTCCCCCCGTTTGCCGGACGGGCGCTTTACCAATTCAGCTAGTAGAGAACGAGATTCGAGGGATTTTAACCGAACATATGTCGATATTAGATCTTGAAAAGGCCGACAGGACGGCAAATATGCAAAGATTGTGAGTTTTTTACCGTAAGAAAATAACAAATTAAAAAAAAAGGATTTATTGTTAATGAAAAACTTATTTCAGGAAATATATCAGAAGTAATAATAAACGCAGGTGCAATTAAATGTCTTCTATCAAATCGACAGATAAAGAAAAATACTTTACAACAGTTTCACACAATGTATATTTTGCGCCCAACGTGGGGCCTAGTATAATCAACACGACATTAATGCGAGCGAAAAAATTACGCTTACCTGACCATGAACCCTAAGTCGAATCGCTTCAACACGAATTTTAAGAGAAAAATAGTATCAGCTGTAACATCAGTAGTATATCATGCTTCGGTTAGAAAAATATATATCAACTTTTTTGAGACGAAAATATCATTTGGAGATGAAATTATAATAAAATTTGGGTGAGCTATTATTTCCCGATCATGAAACTATTTTCCCTCCACTTTATCTTTGTTTAAACTACTGACACCAATGGCAATGGACTTCCCTATTTGGGTTCACTCTAAATTTAATTTAAATTTCCTTAAATCCAAGTGCAATTGCGATTTGACGCAAATCAAAAATCGTTATACCACGTTAATTTTAAGAGAAAAACGTTTTGCGAGCCAGTTTATTGCATTGCAAGTTTTGGCGCCCAACGTGGGGCTCTTACCTGACTACAAACCCTAAGTCTAATCGCTTCAACACCAAATTTAGGAGAAAAATATCATCAGTTGGTATACAATTAGTAGTATATCATGCTTCAGTTAGAAAAATATATATATCAACTTTTTTAAGACGAAACAATCATTTGGAGATGAAATTATAATAAAATTTTAGTGAACTACTATTTCCCGATCATGAAACTATTGTCATTCGACACTTCCCTATTTGGGTTCATTAATCAAAATTAAATTAAATTTCCTCGAATCCAAGTGCAATTACGTCAAATCAACAATCGTTATACCACGTTAATTTTAAGAGGAAAACGTTTTACGAGCTAATTTATTACAAGTTCTAGCGCCCAACGTGGGGCTCTTACATAATTACGAACCCTAAGTCCAATCGCTTCAATACGAATTTTAAGACAAAAATATTATCAGCTGTAACATCCAATATCAAGTTTCGGTTAGAGAAATATATATCAACTTTTTTTGGGACGAAAATATCATTTGGAAATGAAACTATAATAAATTTCGGGAAAACTACTATTTCTCCGATTTCATTCCACTTAACTTTTGTTTAAACTACTGACGCCAATGGCAATACACTTCCCTATTTGAGTTCACTCTAACATTAAATTCAATTTCCTCGGATTCAAGCGCAATTGTGTGAAACTGGCAATTGTAATATTATGTTCATTTTAAGAGAGGAAAACATTTTACATTTTTAGTCAGTTTATTGCATTGTAAATTTTGGCGCCCAACGTGGGCCTCTCTTACCTGACTACAATAGCGGCAGCTCTACGGTCTCCAGTTTTCGCCACGTTGTACGGATTCATTTTCTCAGCCAGGACGATCAGAGCGGTTTCAGTGGCTTCTCCCACCTTCTCGAAGGCCTGCTTGAACTCGTTGAAATCAATCGCGGAATCGTTGCACATTATGCAGATGTTTGCGATTTCGTGCAATCCCTCGTAATCGGCCGCCTTGATCTTTTGCCCCTTCAAGAAGACCTCTCCGATTGGCTCGTAGGTGGATCCCGTGATCTCGAACTCGTGGAAACTGCTATCGTTGCCTTCTACTTTATCGAAGATAAACATACGAGAGACGGACATTTGATTCGTCGTCAATGTTCCAGTCTTATCGGAGCAGATTACTGACGTGCAACCCAAAGTTTCTACCGACGGTAAGGACCTGACGATGGCGTTCTTTTTAGCCATCCTTCTCGTGCCCAAAGCCAAACACGTCGTGATTACAGCTGGGAGACCTTCGGGAATGGCGGCCACGGCGAGAGCTACAGCGATTTTGAAGTAATACACAGCCCCTTTGATCCAAGAGCCTCCGTGAGCGGGGTCGTTGAAGTGTCCGATGTTGATAGCCCAGACGGCGACGCAAATTACGGAAATGACTTTAGATAATTGTTCACCGAATTCGTCCAATTTCTGCTGCAACGGCGTTTTGATTTCTTCAGTTTCGGACATTTCCGTCCTGATCTTTCCGATGGCGGTATTCAAACCGGTTCCCATGACGATGCCGCGCGCTTTGCCCGCGGCTACGTTGGTGCCCGAGAACAAGATGTTTTTCTTGTCCTGATTGACGGCTCTGGGGTCGGGTATGGCGTCCGTGTGTTTGATGACGGAAACGGATTCGCCGGTCAGGATGGATTGATCGATACGTAAGGTGGTCGAGTAGATCTTGGTGAGACGGATATCGGCTGGGATCTTGTCGCCCACTGAGATTTCGACGATGTCTCCTGGGACGATGTCTTTCGCTCGAATTTTCTGTACACCCGATTTATCCGATCTTACCACTTTACCCATTTCTGGTTCATATTCTTTTAGGGCTTCGATAGCCGATTCTGCGTTTCTTTCCTGGAATCGAAGGAAAAACAATAAATACTAATTTCTTTTCAACATTGATTACCAATTTAATTAATCAGGATAAGTAATAAGGGGGGAAATAAGCGTCCGCAGGGTGGTGTTCTATGCCCAAATCCGGAAATTCACTAGGAAAGGATTTTATTACTGCGTGGGATACGTTGACAATTCAATTGTAGTCGTCCGAAGGTGATAACTTTGTTTGACATTGAGGGAGCCCTTGACAATGCTGCCACGAAGAAAAGGTGTTGCATCGAAGCTTTTGCAGTGGGTAAGAGCTAACTTGGAAATAAGGATAATTACATCCACAATCAGAGACTATCATTGAAGGGATACCCGCAGAGCGGAGTTTTATCTCCTTTGCTGTGGACTACCTTATCTGGAAAGGGCTTTCACTGCCTGGCGGCTTCCAAATGTTCCGGTGGAGCATATACAAACCGCTCCAAATACGGTTGACAAATGGTGTACAAACAGTCAATCAGTCAATGCTCAGAAAGCACAGGTGTCACATTCGCAAGAAAAAGAACGCTAGAAGGCCTACAACCACTAGTGATAGAAGAAGATGAAAGGATTTCGTATGTCAAAGAGGCACATAGACTTATGCATAGTCAAGCATCGATAAGTAAATTGCACGGCGTTGATTACCAACAATTATTAGATGAACTTAAGGAGGCACCCCTTTTAGGGATGCCATTGCTCAAAAATTCAATCTGGATAGAAAATATCAGGTTACAGTACCATATAAGGACTGGGAGACAAACACACCAGTAAGAACGGAATAAACTCGTATACAGGCAGACAGCTCTAAAACGGACTATACAGGGTGATTTTCAATATATGCGACAAACTTTAAGCGCTGATTCCTGGGGTTATTTTTATCATAAAGGTTCATAAGAACATATGTCAAATAAAGTTGTACAATGTTTAATAGTAAGTTAACATAATTAACGTTTTTTATTATAAATTAACAAAATAATTAGTCAAAACAAAATTAACAAATACTAACTGTTGAAAATGACCGCCCCCAACTGCAATACAAGCTTCTATCCTCCGTCGTATTGACTGGCGAGTCCGTTCTAAAATACCAGGGGTATTTCGAATTGTTTGAAAAGCTGCGATAATACGATTGCTCAGTTCATCGACATTTTCAATGGGAGTCGTATAAACTAATGATTTAAGGTGACCCCCGAGAAAAAAGTCCAAAGAATTTAAGTCTGGAGACCGAGGAGGCCACGGTTGTGGACCTTCCCGTCCTATCCACCGATCTGGATACGTATTGTCCAAAAACTCGCGAGCAACTAAACTAAAATGCGCTGGAGCACCGTCATGCATAAAATACATTTGTAATCCTAATCGCAACGGAACTTCTTCCAGCAGTAGTGGTAGCTCCTCTTCAAGAAAATTGCGGTATACCTCGCCATTTAACCGCATCGGTAAAAAATGTGGACCTATCAAGTGATCTCCAACAATTCCGGCCCACACATTGACAGAGAATTGATGTTGATGACGGGCATTCACTAGTTCGTGCGGATTTTCTTCGGCCCATATGTGATTATTATGAAAATTAATAATCGCGTTTCTAGAAAAAGTAGCCTCGTCGGTGAAGAATATTTGAGCCAAACAGTCAGGATTTTGTGAGATTTTGTGTTGCATCCACTGACAAAAAGCCACTCTTTGCGGAAAATCTGCCGGCAAAAGTGCCTGCACCCGTTGAATGTGATATGGATACAACAGTTGATCTTTCAATATTCTCCAAACTGTGACCTGACTAATGTTTGAAGTAAACGCAATTTTTCTGGTGCTTGTAGTAGGATGTTCTTCAATTTCATTTAGTACCATTTCTTCAACTTGTGAAGTTCTCACTGTAGATGGGTGCCCGTTATCAATCGTCTGTTTTTTAAAATTTCCCGTTTCACTAAGACGTTGGTGAAGACGCGCAAATATTGAATGATACGGGATGATACGGTTCGGGTATCGTTCTTCATAAAGACGTCTAGCAGCACGCGAATTTTCCATTGGCAAGACCGTAAACGAACTGCATATTACACATCTCAGCATTCGTGTAATTCATTTTAGAAAACAGAAACTGGCAATAAACTGAATGAATTCTCTGACAACTATTGACAAATATTGAAGTGACAAATAAACAATTCCCTCTCAACATAATAGTTTTTGAAGAACCAACTGTGATATTATATCGTGTTAGTCATAGTTCATAATTTATTATTAAACATTGAATAACTTTAAAACCAAACCGTTTTGGACATATACTCATATGAACTTTTATGATCAAAATAACCTCAGGAATCAGCTCTTAAAGTTTGTCGCATATATTGAGAATCACCCTGTATATAACGTTGGAGTTGGAATATACGCAAAGAAGTCTAAAAAGACTCTTTCGGTAAGCTTCAGCAAAGATACAACGATGTTCCAAACATAGGTTACTGCAATTCACCATTGTGTTAGAGAAATAGAATCATGGACTGAGCTAGGTAAAAGCGTCGCTATCTTCTTAAGGCAGTAAAAAACGTTTGTTTTAAACCATTCTTTTCGAAAACCTGGGTTTCGCAAATGAACAAATATAACGGAGAAAACGTCTCTTAAACTTAAATCAGTGATAATAAATCTGAAGTTGCCACAAGTTGCACAATACCTCAAAAATTCGAGTAGTTAGTATAAAAGCTGAACCTAACATGACGCCAAGAACATTAGAAATCATAGAAGAAGTGTAGTTAGTAGATTGCGTAACATAAAGATTTTAAACTTATTTTTCTGGCATACACCAAATTTACAACACATTAACCTTGGAGAAGACGTATATTTACTGAAACGAATAAAAAAATCAAAAAAAAGTAACCGAAGAGGAGGTGCGACATTTTTTTTATTTTATTTCTTTTTTTCTAATAGCTAAAGTTACTACGTATCATAACTCAGCGTCCATCTCAACACTCCCAGAGCCTGGCGTGGCTCCAACTACCAGACGAAACTGCAAAATAGGCTTCCCTTATGGCCTGTGTTGACGTCACAGATTCTCTCCGTAGAATTTCAGCGAATACAACGTGATCTATTTGAGGTACGCGTGGTCCAGTAAGCGACTGGGGAGATACATACATATTTAGATCGGTAAGTAATATCTCTCGACAAATAACATTCAAGTTGTGGCGCTTTTTTTGTAGTAGACATGCAGGAGAATAAAATCTATTTTTCCAAATTGTTTATGGCATGTAGGTAGTAGCATTAAAATTTTGATTTCAAAACACGTTCGTCTGGTGGATGCCCTTGCTTACTTGTCCTGTTTAATCCCGGAGGTAAATGAATTCAATTTACTTCAAAATCCTTCAGAGAATTAAGGAAGGCGGTGCGTGACCCCAATGTTGAATAGTTTTAATTCTTCAAACTCTTTGGTAACCGTGAGAGTTTTGTTTGTTTCCTTTTGCGGGATGCGAGACAAGTAGGAATCGTATTGATTTTTGCCCATTGCATGTTATTTCATTATGGGAAACCATAAAAAACCATTTAATGTATGTATACTTACTTGCCACACACCGACTACTGCATTTGCTATGAGGATAAGAAGAATTACGAATGGTTCTACGAAGGCTGAAAACGCCCCATCATGGTCTTCAAATAACGCAAGAACCTGAAACGAAAAATAGAGACGTGTTTTGTTTAAGCATTTATAGCAAACTTATTTCTAGTTATTTTACGTTTAAGATTTATTTGGACTAACATATTTTGAGCATCATAAATAATAAATCGGCGAAATATAATGTCTTCCTGTCTTACTATAAACCAAGTAAATAAAAATTCATATTTAGTACGTGCTAACGGATTTACAATTCTTACGCATGACTTTTGTATAAATGTGTATTAAAGGTTGCATGATTGAAAAACTGTTTCCTACAGCATTACTGTAACGTAATTTATTTTGAATGTGGGTACATTTTCTATGATTAAAAAATTGCTATAAATTAATCGTGATTTTTCTGGTGTAAGGTAAAAAAAAAAAACATTTTTGAACGTTTTTTTTTGCCTTAACGCTGCTATTGAAACGCAAGTTGTTGTATATAGCTGGGCTATTGAAATACATAATCAAAAGTCTATTATAACTGATAGTTTATAAGCATTAAAGGTGTATTCGCCAGATTAGTTATTCGATACTTAGGAGGTGTAAAACTTTTGGACTAGGGCTCACGTGGGTACAATCGGTAATGAGAGGGCGGAGTACAATGAACAAAAGAAGCGGACTTTAGAGGGGATGGTGCGACAATTAGATATAGATTAATCTCGGTTAGTATAGTTAAAAAAACGTTTAGGGATCAACTTGATAATTATTGGCAGGGTAGGTGGGATATCACCTTAAATGGGATGTAGACTAGGAAATTTATGGATAGCGTAGAAGCGGTAGAATTAATAACGGGTCACCGTAATTTTAAATCATATTTACTGTTGTGGGCGAACACCTTTGAGTTCGCGAGAGTTTTTTTTTTTTAAGCGGCACAGATGTTAATTTTGATCCCGATTTACCTTTTTCGATGTCGCGTAGAAATTCTCACAAACATTTTTATTTTGTAATTAAGTTTTTTTTTTATTGAATTGATTTGATTGTTTGATTAATTTTATGTAATTGTTCAGTTTATATTAAATTCATTCTTTTGTACATTTTGCGTACACCAGGATTGTATATATTTTGTTCAATGTAATATTCTAGTTTTTTCTTTGCGATTCGTGCGACTTAGACGTAGCACGCAGATGTTATTTTATATATTACCGTGTTTGGGCTTCTTTAAGGGAGTTTTTTGACGAGATGTCCGTGTAAGTAGATTGTTATTTGATTTTCATTGCTGTTTTTTGATTTTTCATTATTATATTAGAATTTTGTTCGGTTAAATTGAAATCTATCTCTTGAGTCAGGGAACTCAGTTAGATAATAAGAGTTGTTGTAGTTTTTGTGCACAAATTTGTTATAAATCTGTTATTATCATAATTTGTTCTAGAAGGGATTGTAAGTTTTAAGAGTTTTATTTTTTTTTTCCGTTTCTAGTTTTCAAATTAGTTCTATTTATTAATCACCTCGTGAAAGGTGAAAAGAAAGCATTGTGCTTGTGTTTAAATTTCAATTTTGTAAATTTATTTGTTTTCCACGTTTAATATTAATTTCAGTTGTTTTAACCTTGAGACCACGTGGATTAATTGAGAAGCAGAATTTTCTTCTAGAACAAATCTACCATTTTGCTTGTTAGAGGATTTTGAATTATCCTTTGTAAATGTAAATTCAGGCAGGTTTTATTTTTGGCCAGGACTTTCAGTCGATGGTTTTGTTTTCCCTGCAATTTGTAATTAAATGTTTTTTTTTTTTTTCATATAATAAATTTTGATTACTTTCACCCACTTTTTATTTTTATGATTAGTTCAATCCTGAAAATAACCTTGAGGTTATTTAGTCTTTTGCGCCCTTTTAAATTTTTATCCACTGAGCTAGTTGATTTAATTTTTTTTTAATTTCACTTTTCATATATGCTGGTACCATCAGTTCACAGCATTACTTAGTAAGGAGGGTTAATGATTCGCATTGTGAATGTGGTGGGGTAGATACGGCGGGGCGTGTTTTACATGAATATGCACTGACTGATAAGTGGCGGTCGCGTACGGAGGTTAGGGCATTACCTAAGGAGTCAAATTGGCCGCGATGCGAAACATATTAGGGATAATGAATAGGTCGAATAGTGGGATTTTTTTAGTAATGCCGCTAAAGAATTTAGATAGATTTAAACATGATATTTAGACAGTTGGTAGGGTAGGAATTTATAAATGAATATTTCACACTCTTTAGTGTTAAATTATAGTTATTAGGTTGGGGTGTATAAATAAATATTTATTTAATTGCTATTGGTTATAATAACCTCCTGTAGTAGTATCTCTTTGGTGGAGCATGGAGTTTAGGATGAATTGTAATTGAAGACACGAGTGGATGAAGGTGTTTTTTTTTTATGTAATTTTTCTCAAAAGTAGTGTAACATAACTCCTTCATACATTCCCAAGACTCGAGTGTACTTGAATTTCTGGAATTTTCGATGGTAGTATGTGAAAGATTGATTTATAACACCTTCATTCATGCAAAAAAGTCAGTTTTTAAAATGCGACATAGCACCTTCATCCACTTGTATCTTCAATTATTTTAGCTTTTCATAAATAAAGTGTTATATACGATCTATTTAAGCACTCTCATTTACACTCAGAAAAGAAAAATGGTTTATTAACGATTTCGATAAAACAGAACATATGTCGGGGGGAAAAAAATCATTTTTCAGCAGAGGCAAAAAATTTGACGAGCCATTTCCTGTTCGTGCTGAGTAGATTTCGGATCGATTTTTCTCAATCAAATCGATATATCAACACTCCGCTATTGTTTTCGTGTTATCGTTCTGTTTCCGTCTGATAGAACGATTTCTTTTATCGAATGTAATGGTATTTAAAAATAAATAAATTAGAAATAAAAGCAAATTTAAAAAGAACAAAAATATTATTTGAAATTCCTTCAGATTTTTTCCCCAATTTGAAGCATTCTTCTAATATCTAGCTTTAAACAGCAAATACATAACTAAACCATTACCTCTTTAGTAGTTTTTGCCAATTTATTTCTTTTGAAGTGGTATGTGCAAACATTAAATATAATGCTAGATGTTCCATTAAAAAGAAAACTACAACTTTGACATGTAGCTGAAATATTGGACCATCCTACATTGTGCACAATATTTTTAGGATATACAGTATAATAAGAATAACTTTTTTTTAAAGCAAAATTAAACCATGAGAATCTCCCATTTCCATACGGTTGCAACACATACAAGATATATTTGTTTTTATGACACCATCTTACTTATCTTAATAATACTTTATTTAGAATGAATGAATCATTTTATAGATCTAATACAAACCATCTGCAGTTTATTATTTATACCCAGTAAAAATAAATGAAAGGTTTCCATCTCTCAACCGTGAGCCAGTGCTTGGTTTAAATGCACATGTTACTTACATAAATATGACAGATAAATATCTATTTGGAGCGTATAAATTTAAATTTAAAGGCTCCCCCATGGTCCTATAAATATATGCAGCCAGCAGGTTACTCATGGATATTTTAAAAACTTTGATTCGGAACTTTATTGGTTGAATTATCCGCAGGAATTTATTTAAAACATAGAACATTAAACCTAAAAATATAAAAATCACTTTGAATAAATATTAAATAAAAAAAAAGCCGGAAAAATAGGCTAGTCCGAGTCACAAATATCTTTAAATCATTTCCAGTTTTGTCTCTCATGTGTGTGTTATAGTAGACAGAAAACAACTTGACATCTGTTTTTGGAGCTCTTCAACAATATCAAATCTTTTGATTTGTAATAGATATCTGTCTAATCGAAACTGGTTGTGATTAAAATTATACAGGATGGGTGTAAAAAAAAATATGTTAATGTGTATGAAACTAATAAATAGTTTTTATTAGTTTCATACACAGAGACAAATTAAAATGTTAACACACCAGAAGTTATTCAGTTATTTTCAGTTTAATTTCATTCGAAAACAATGGGGAAAATATTCTTGTTAAATTGTACTTGCTAATCGAAACAATTATTTGCTTTAATCGTCAATGGAACTATAATATTAGTTAACTGATGAATGCGGTCGTTTTGTAAGCAATAGTTAGTTATGTATTTCTATATCGAACAATCTTTTGATGTTATTTCACACTAAACTATAAATGTGAGAAGGAATATACTAGTTATTAACTCAAACATTAATGTAGTATTTAACGAAAAATATAAATATTTTAATTTTCGTTGAATGAGTAACAAATTAAAAGTTAAAGGTTAAAAGCATTATTATGTGGTTGGTTGTAATGATGTTTCCTTATTTTAATTTATATTCAGACACAAATTGAAGAAAGATTATTTTTAATAACAAAGGAAATTTATTACAGAATATAATGATTGTTGTTAGGAATACTGAAAACTTATTAAATTATCATTATAATGAAAACATACATAAAATATAATCATATTCATTTCTTTTCGTCTATTTAAAAGAGCCATTTCATTCAATTAATACATTTCTTTCCCTTTCAATATTATTTTCAGTGTAAATAATATATAATTTAACTCAAAGAAATACCATGCCTTCAAATACACACTCAAATTGTGTGCAAAAAATATTTATTATAAGTTAAAAAGATAATATTATCCACAATTCTATTGGGAAACTGCAAGCGAAACTATCGCTTACAATCAGTGTAGGAATATTGCCATTCGCGATTAAGAAATTGTGCACTTCAGAAATATGCTTCAACAATAAAAATATTTTCTTGCAATGTGTACATTATTTAAGGTGGGTTTATCAATGTAAGGATAAAAGTGCTAGGTAAGCAACTGACAGATATCGTAAACTGACAGGTAAAGTTTTATACCGGTTCATCATTATATTTTTAACTCTAAGTTTAGTGTCTACAAGATTATTAATAGTTGGTAACACTCACGGGTAAATAATGTGCTACGATTGGTTAATAGCAGAAAATAGATTGTTACAAACAGTATATTTACGAATCGCCTGCGATATCGCGCTCATTTTATCATGGAATATTTATTAAGTGGTGATGAAGACTGAGACATTGCACACTTACTACAAAATAAGACTACAATTGTAAACAACATTAACAGTAATAGTGGCAACAGCTGTGTCACATAATATAGCTATGTATTTCTTTCTGTAAATACACAAACAGTTTTCAATGCCTTCTTTAATTTATTTTAATAAACAATAAATTTGTAAACCAAAATATAAGCAATATCACATATTAAGCTAAATTCAGATCCTCTAATAACTAAATAACAAAAACAAAATTGCTATTCTCATAAATAAAAAATACACAAAAAAAAATAACTCTATATTATTATGAATTTTGTGTAATATTTTCAAATATTTGTCTTGTAATTCGTTAACTACTCACATTTGTAGGTTATGATCACCGATGATTATATGACCATCAAGCATCTATCTGATGGATATTTACATTACCTTTCAAATAAAGTGCTGGACAAATTTATCTTCCATATAACCGTTATCTAGCAGGTAATTGCACATGATAAACGGTTTAGATTATTTATCTTTCTGTTACTATTTTAACTGTAAGTTAATTTAGTTATCCTTGCATTGATGAACCCACCCTTAGCAGTATTAAGTTACAAACTGTCAGGAAAAATTATATGGTTACCCCCACCAAATAACATAAGAAATATAGTTACTAAAGATAAGGTAGGTACACTAGAGATAGTTAACTTAACGATAAAAAGTTGCTACGCCTGTGCAATGTGATAGAGATAAATTTTGAAAGGTTTTGGTATCAATCCATAGAGGGCACTCGCGTCAGTAACAGCGCGAAATTTGCATGAATATCCTATTGTTTTCCTCTTATATAATTATTGTTTGAAAATTGAATGCGTTATTATTGGAAGCGTACATTCTTCGCAAAAACGTGACTAATTTATCACGGTAATACAATCAATTTTCAAGCAATAACACCAATTTATAAACGTATTGCTGTGATTTGGCACCCCGCGGTTTGTAAATTCAGTTATATTTTATTTATAGAGATTAATCTTTGTCAATGTGTTGAGAAAATTCTCTCAGAAATTAATATTTTATTTTTAAATAAGATTTTGTTAATTGAATTGATTTGTTTAATTTGTTTATTCAAATGTTCAGTTGAAATTGTTTCACTTTTTAATATATTTTTATTTGTTCATGTTGTTCAATGTCCTTCCTTGAGGAGTTCTTCTATGATCTTTGTGCGTTGCAGCGCACGCACCTGTAAGAATTTTATATGTATGCGACCGTGTTTAACCTTGGAGCTCAGTTCCTTGAAAGATAGCGTGTAAGTACATTTAAATTTATTTTCATTGCTGCCATTTTGGTATTTCATTTTGATTTTAAATTTTGTTTCGTTTATTTTGATATTATTTCATCAATCAGGGAACTCACTCATTAATAATTGGCATTATATTGTTGTGTACACAGATTAGATATAAGATCTTTTATTATTTTACGTGCAGGAAGATATATTTTTAAGTTTAAAGAGTTTAAAGAAGATATATTTAGTTTAAGGAGTTAATTTTTCGTTTTTCTTATTTTTGCTGTTTTGTAATTATTTTTAATCACCTCGGGTAAGGTGAATAGAAGCATTGTGCTTGTAATTAAGTTTTCCTATTTTTAGTTCACTTGTTTTCTCCACGATTAATTTAGTTTGTGTTAATTTTTGAAACCACGTGGATTTTTGTTGTAATAAGGATTATCTTCCTGGACTGTTTTTCTTTTTGTTTGTTGAAGGATTTGCATTGTCCTTTTGTAAATATTAGAGTCTTATGCAGGTTTTGTTTTCGACCAGGACCTTCTATCTAAGGTTTTATTTTTCCTGCGTAATTGTAATTAACATTTTTTTTTTTAATAAAATTTATGATTATTAACGTCATTCAAAATTTCTGTTCTTTTATTTTAGATCAAATCCTTTCAATTTTTGCAGTTTTAAAGAAAGTCAAAATTTTTCAAACGCCCACATTTTACTTTTCATGATAGGTTTAATTGTGAGGGTAATCCTGAGGTTAAGTCTTCTTTTGCGCCCTTTATTTTTATCGGCTAAGCTAGTCAATTTAATTTTTTTTTTTAAATTCATTTTGCATTTATGCTGGTACCATCAGTACACAGCAGTGTGAAGGTATTTTTGGATATAAACAAATATTTCGTGCAGAGAAAAAGCATTGTATTTTTTTATAATTTTATACAAGAGGTGAATTAACCTTAAATGTTTATAGCATAAAAAACATATTTATGAAGCATGGACTGACCAGCCTTGCTAAAGAATTTGCTTAAGAGGGTCGGTGGTTATTGTTATTTAATAGAAAAAACTGTATTCTTTATGTTCCTTCTTCTCAGCTGTTAATTAACGTATTGTCATTTTTTTTAAATATGTACATAAGCGCTTCAGGTTTAATTAAGACTGACAACTTTTTAAAATTTTATTCGGGAGGCCAGAAAAAAAATTCGAATTTGAAAAAGAAAACATCTATTTGAAAGCGCGGTATAGTTCCTTTAAATAGTGGCAAACAAATATTTTTCAGCGCACATACTTTTTCTTGATATTAGAGTAATTAAACCGGATATGTAAAAAAATGTATCACTGTTTGAGGAGATTATATCCAAAAAGAAACAAGCTTCTATTTATACCTCATCCAGCGAATTTAAAAAAAAAAACCTTGTAATTTGGCACCTTAACTGAGGTATATATTTAAAAGTAGCTACTTTTATTTTAATATTCAATTCATAAATAATAAAATATGAAAAAAAATTAAACATAACAGAAGAATTTATGGAGTCGTTTGTTCCAAGAAAATTATTTCTTATAACTTCTTCCAATTTATCCAGCTTTATATAAACTAATTTACCCCAATAAATTTGGCAATTATAATTAGGTACGTGTATGAGTGGATCTTAGGTCAATATTTACATTACAGATACTTCAGAACGATTATACTCTACATTATTAGAGCAATCGGTAACTGGAACTCCTTTAAGATTTAAAAAAAAAAAATCTCTTGGCATGCGCTCATAATACTACCTCCGGAATACGCCAAGAAAATCGTCTAAATTGTTTACACGAAACCAGGAGATTTATGGCAGACAATTAAGGTGTCAATGGGATTTTTTCGTTGTTGGGTTAAATTAAAATATTTCTCTCTGTTACCTATTCGCTATTCCTATAGTAAATCGGAGCTGAATTTACAACGCGAATTAATGTAGACAGTTACAGTTTAATTGTATCAACAACTCGGGGCATTAAAACTTATTTTTGTAATTCGAATCATATATACAATACATAAAAATCCAGGAAACCCGAATCTAGAATGAGTGGTTTTTTTTACTCTGTGTTTGTTATTTTAATAATAATAATAATATCTGGAAATTCGCACATATTGTGATTCATGCGAGTTTGTTTTACGTCTGTTCAGGCACGATAAATAAAATAAGCAAGGGGTCTGTGTGTGTCTGTACTTTGAAACCGTACGAGCCAATTTTTTTATTCGGGAAAAAGTCTGTACACAAAGTGTTTCACTGGTGGAAGAGAATTCCGCCCACTAAAACATTTAGGTCATTTTTCTTTGTAAAAATCGCTTTTGTATGTACCATGTGGTCAAATATTTCTATCCTCTAGAACAGGGGTCGCCAACTAACGGCCCGCGGGCCAAATCCGGCCCGCTGCGTATTTCAATCCGGCCCGCGCAAGTTGTAAGTACCAAGCGGTTAACTCAGCTATTGCCGATAGTTTTTCTCACCCACAATAAGGGTTTACGAAAATTATTGTACTGGGAGGTATCTATATCTACTATTCACCGACTGATGTGGTAAATAAGTCCGGTTAATTCATTTACTATGAACGCTTTCGGCATACTTCGCAATAATATTTCTAACCTTATTTAGAATTAAATTTGAAATATTCATGAATAGATTTGCGATAAAGCTTAAGAAGTGTGCCCAAAGAAGAGGGTTTGTTTTTCTGTTGACCTCTCAGCTCAAACGATTGTCAAATAAATTGAGAATATCACAATACGCTTCTTAATGGAGAAGGCAAAGAATGTCTAGTGGTTTTTGTTAGTTCTTGATGAGTCAACAGTTATTGTTGATACTGTCCAAGTATTTTTGTTTTGTGCAAAGCTTTCAATAAGTCATTGCATAATTCATCAAACACCTCTATCTATTTTGCATTATTGAACCAGTTGTGGCAGTGGTTAACTTTATTGGCTCTCGGCGAGTTAACCATCGCCAGTTCGATGGTGCAATTGTGGAAAAGTTTTATTGAGATTTTTGGAACTCAGAGAAATTATTAATATTTTTAGAATTTCTACAATCGTTCCGTCCATTAAAAGGAATTATTGCTTTTGTTTCTTATGCCCTCTCAACTGAACTTTCGTCCCTTCAAACTATTTTAAATAAAAAGATACTAACATTCGTTGAAGTATTACAAAAAAATATGTCGCAATTCATTTCTGTGATCTAGATTGGATTAGAATTCCTAAAAATGGATCCTATTTTACTTCAAAATTTTCTGTCAGATGTTTTCAAGGTGCCCAAATCTTCAGAAGTAGCAGATATTGAACTACTGAGATGTGCTTCCAAATGCCCTAAAATAGTGGAATCTTATTTTTCTTGGCTTTCTTCATAACACTACTATAGGTTTGTCTTTTTTATTAATAAATTTTTGGTTTATTGCGTAGTACTTGATTGTTTTATCATTTATTCTAGCATCTTGTTTTCCTGTTTCTTCCAATGTTACTCTTAAATATTTAAATTTCTCATTTGCTCTATTTTAGTATCATTTATTTCAATTTTAGTTTTCAGCATTCTGGTTTCCGAGGATTTTAGCTTTTTCTATGTTTATTGTCATGCCCTCTTCTTCCATGTTTCCTTTCCATATGTTCAAATTTTCTGTCTGTTATTATTACCACATCGTTTGCAAAGATTCCATTATGTAGCTATTTCAATCGTCTGCAAATTCTTATATCACACAAACACTTTATTAACTTTTTGTTCGCATTTTGCCTCATTTGCAAAATGCGACCAGATGAAGATAAACTTTAATATTTAATATTTACTGTTGGTTATATATTGTACGTACTTTTCTAGGTACAACATATAGAAAACAATGATTAATTATAATATTTACTAGCAATAATAATTTATTGTAATATTATTTATAACCCACCAGGTAAAAATTATTTGACCACTGAACCACTGAAGCCTATAGGGAATGTTGCAGAAAAATATAAGAATATACAGGGTGTTTTTGAAAAAAAAAAAAATAAGTTTTGTAACTTTAAGATTCTTTGACAAGTCAGTAATTTTTAAACACGCTGTATGATACGACGGAAACTTTTTGGTACATTATTTTCGGTTCAATAAAACACTGAGGAACACTTACTATAAAATATACACGTTAGAGTTTACAACCTGGCCAGCTGAACTTAATTTTCGTTACGATTTGGCCGTCCTAAAAAAGTTTGCCGACCCCTGCTCTAGAAGGTCATCGAGTTTTTCTTCTTTAAATTTAAGTTGGCAGTGTTTAAAAGCGTGTAAGTTGACTTATTTATAAAGCTGTCTATTTACCCTGATGCGTGGAAGAGGTCACGTGTCTTACCAATGCACAAGAAGGGCTTCGACATGATATTCTAGATAATTTTAGACCTATTGCAATTACTCCTATACTTGGCAAAATTTTTGAGAAAGTTGTTAAATCACGGTTTATTAAATATCTCAATGATAATACATAATATATTAAGCTTGGCACAGTACGGGTTTAATAAATGATCTAGTTTCCTTCATTGAGGATGGCTTTGAAATCGAGAGAGTATGGTTCAAGCTGTGTTTTTTGCGACCTTTCGAATGCGTTTGACTGTGTCTTCACCGTGTTATTAGATAAACTACATTAGTATGCTTTTTTTGTCTCCAGGCGGTGAATATAATTAATTCCTATCTTTCTAACAGGATGCAATGTGTAGATATGAATGATATGTCATTAAATTTCATAAATATTAACCATGGTGTGCCCCAAGGCTCAAATTTGGGGCCCGTTTTATTTTTAATGTATATTAATGATATTTCCAGTTGCTCCCCTGATATGAAATTTATTTTATATGCTGATGACACAAATCTGCTAGTGATACGAATATTAATAGCCTTAATAGTTTCAGAGCATGCAAGCAGGACTTATTTCCCAAATATTAAATTCCAATTCTCAAAATGTTTGGTCTATATTATACCTATTGTCAACTCCATCCGTGGACACACTGTATATTATATACTGTGACAAATCCTGATTCAAAATCAGTTGAATGCAACTTTTTTCCTGTAATTGCGGTTTCATTAGTGCGACAATTTGAAGGTTATCTTTGAAATGGTGTAAAATAATGATCATTTAACAGAGTGACAATATAAACCTATAACAAAATATTAAAAAAAAAAAGATTTGAATTGAGTTGAATATGATTACGAAAAGATTGCCTTAGTTTAGCAACAGGCAATCTCTCACAGGATAGGCACTTTTTACCCCGAAGTGTTATTACTAATACTGCTTACACGTCTGGAAACATTTTAGCACAAAAATAGTTGGCATAAATTTCACGTCAAATATGATGCAGGTATGACGAAGTTTGCTGGCTCGAAATACGTGCTAGTGGGCTCCCTATATGAAACACATTCAGAAAATAACGAAACCTAAGGTAACCAAATAAAATTTCGACACCTATGACTTCAACAAACGTTTCTAAACATAATTTACTTTTCCAACACAATGTATAGAAAAAATATTACGATATGAAGTTTATATTAAGATCGTATTTTTCCCCGATGAAATATTAAATATTGTAAACTGCTAAAATTTTCTTTTCATATACAGCTATTAGGGTATTTATTTCGTTTTTAAATTATTCCGAAAATAGTACAAAAAATAACTAACAATAACCTTAATAAAAACACAACTAATATACATTAGACAAATGAAATACAAATATTTAGATGATAGATCTAAAAATGAAATATAGTAATATACAGGGTGTTTTCTCTTAATATATTATTTCAAAGATTATCAAGGATGCGTAGATCCTCTATTATGGCAATCGATGTTGATTCAATGCAGTTATAAAAATACCGAGTTCTGAACGCTCGAACCTAGTCCTGTACTAGCTTAATTGGTAAAGCGCCCGTCCGCAAAAAAATTACTCCTAATTTTTACAGTTAAAAGCAGAAATACATTAATTTGTTAATACCGAGTTCTGTTTGAAAAATGAATACTATTTTAGAGAATATTCATATTGAAGATACGTTTTTGAACACTCTGTATCTAATTTAGTTATGACACCTAAATGTCTAATAATATTTGATTTTATATGAAATAGTGCAAACGTCAATATTACAACAAAATTGAAATCTCAAAATGGTTGAGTAAGGCCGCTTTACAGTTCCCAACTTTTTTATTGCGTGCATGCACACTCAATGGATTTCGATCAGCTGAGTGCAATTTTACTTGTATTGCGGAATACACGGCACAGAGCATGCGTTATTTTTATTGCACGTAATAAAAAAAAAACGAACTATAAAACGGCCTTTTGAGTTGGACAATCCTAATACAAAATTACAAACTGATCACAAATGATGCCATCAATAAATTCATTATAGATCGATCAAAATTGTATTCCATCCATTTAAAGAAAAAGATTTAATTATTGCCACTGATTTCCACATACAATCAATGATGAAATATTAATACTTATTTGTGCAGTAAGGTGAAAAAGTCTGCTTTTTCAGTGGATTGATTTTAAAATTTTTAAAGACACCTCTGGTAGATAGATGGCGTCACTCTAAAAAGGAAGAAAGTAAACTTTACCACAAAAAAAAAAATCATTTTTAACTAAAGTCGGCTAAAATGGTTATTTGTGTCCCAAGAAGTCACGTTTCCAAGCAGGTCTCATCTTCTTATACAGGCTGTCCCGTAGTTAAGTGGTCAAACTTAAAGTAGGGGTACCTGATGACATAACTCTGTACAAAATATCTTAATGAACCGTGGTCCACAAATGACTCGTTTTGCATATACAGGGTGGCTTTGATAACGATATGATTACAATCTTGGAAAGTATGGTAGATACAGACTCGCTTAAATGGGGAATGTTTATTTTAGAGACTAATAAAATCAGTTTTGAAAATATGAAAAAAAATTATTGAAATTTCTTTTTTAAATAACTTGGGTAAAAGTTAATGTAATCAAATTTACAAAGTTTCAGCTTTGAAGAACCATGATCAACTTTACTTTGTTAAATAAGACCCTGTATATCTTTTTACTTTCTGTTATATTTTTCTACACTAAATACGGTGGCAATAATATATTTTTTAAGCTACTGTATACACTAAAACTAAGGAGAGAATAAGGAAATGATGACGCTGTATCTTATATATATATAGAAAGTTTAAATTATTTAATTGATATAATCAAAAAATTGGTCTCGTAAGCAGTAATAACTGTTGGTCTCCAAGATGTGTTTAAACTTATACTTCTTCAAATTTAAAGATGATTTGTTATACATTGCAATGGCTTGAATTAATTTCATAAGATTGCTGGTGCAACCCTAACCTTGACCTTGAAGAGATAAATGCATTAGCAAATCTTGTGTCACAGAAAGGTATTGATGCTGATTTTTGTGCATAAATACAGGCACTTCAAGAAGGTAAATATATATACTCAACTGACAATAGAAGAAATGTTGCACCCAGAACGAATAATTTGTTCAACAAATTGTAATTTTTAAGAGAATTTACAGCAATCATAAAAAATAGATTAGCTATCATCTAACAACGTATTATCTTTTTTGGCATATAACCATCCTTAGGTATAAGACAAAGTTACCGCAAAAAGTAACTCCATATCTTAATATACTTTCTATGTGATGATACATGATTTGTATATAGTAAATAGGTATTGGTTTTAAATTTTGTAATAAATAACATAATGAATTGAAATTTGAAAGGTGTTCCTGTTGATTATCTCTGATTTAAAGTGAGACATACTCTTTCAAAATTATCCTTTCTATCATCAATACTATGTCTATAAACTACACACACAAAAAATCTATTATCAATCTGAATATTTTTATTTATTCAGAAATTGAAACTTATTTTTATATATTTAAATGAACTAAATCTTGTTGGTTAGAACATAAGAGTAAATTCTCTGAAAACACAATATACTCTTAGAACAAATAGTATAAATATTTGCATGAAGTATACTTCCTCCAAATGAACATTGTTGTTGTTGTAAGGAATAAATCTATGCAATCATAGTGAGAAAGTCTGCAGATTCAAAATAAAATCCCTTATACGTTTGGTATAACGAATTACTATATAAAATTATTAAATGTTTTGTACTGAAAACATGAAATATCAAATTGAGATTATCATAATATTGAAACATTTGAAACGAATTTTACCCCACCATTTATTGCACTAAAACTTATCTGCCATTGATTCCCTCTTTTTTTTTAAGGGAATTTAGGGAATTTTACATATACATACGCTTTACTTGGCGTCACTTTTTGATTGACCAGCGAACAGTGTTGTTGGTTGTGAGTGTAAGTAAATCTAAATAGATACCCCAGCTGTTTCACAGCTACTTAGAGAATGGGGTGGAATGGAGTTGATGCACAGAGGCTACCATTAAAATATACGAAGATAAGTACGTATGTGTTATCTAATATTAAAGGATTACTGGTTTAAAAAGCTTTTGAAATAAAACTTAGAGTCAGCGCCATTGTGTCGATAATATATGAACATGGTAGGTGTGTACTTAACAAACATATGTAGGTATGTAGTAGTTATTAGTTTTTAGTAGGTAATACCAGCAAATTATTATACTGATTGAAATTATATCAGTAACCAACGCGACTAGATACCGGCCCAGGCATTGAGTGGGAAGTATCCGAGAACACCCGTCGCAACGACGGATACGCATCAATACCGTGCGCACTCCTGGAGTACCCCGATACGCTACCTTCTCCCAAACATTGTAAAAACTATAAAGTATGACAGTAATTTATTTAATTACAAAATTTCTTTTTTATTAATTTTCCCCTACCAAGTTTTTTGGTGTTACAGACACAAAATTAGTCCGTAATTATTACCTTGAATAGTAGAAATGTTTAGATTAAGCAGGTAAGTATTATCAGTTCAATATACTTATATTTTGGAAACAAATAATAGCAATACTTCTATCAAATGTACATAAATTATTAAGACATAAATATGATAGTTTCCAGTTGAGAAAACCTATTTACTTAAATCTAAAATAATTATTTTTGTGGTGAAAATATTATATGTTCATAATGATTTTAGTATATTAATAACATTTGAACTAAAAAATTGTTTCGTCTAACAAATTCACGGGTTTGGAAAACTGAACAAATTTTATTCTCAGTATTATTGCTTATATAGGAAGTTATGTTATATTGAATGTGATGCATTTATATTCAAATTGAGTAATTATTTTTTTGTGTGTACATGTAGGTTACCTGCATATGTATACAAGTTAAAATAGAAAAAAAAAACAAGTTTTAATACTTACGAATGATATAATAGCGGCTAATAATAAAATCTTGACTAGAAGATCGTCGAACTGTTCTAAAACTAACTGCCATATCGATTTGCCTGTGGAAAAAAGAGACCAGAATTAACAGATATTTTATTAAGAGTAGTCTACTGTTATTAATGGATATATAAAGCATCGGTATACTTTTACTAGTATATAGCGAACCGTGCATGAAATTATGAAATGACAAAGAGACAAGAAGTGCTTTTGATGTATCCCAACGCCGATGGCTGACACTACAAACTCCTTTCTTCGTGTAGCTAACACGAAATTCCGCTGAAAGAGCACAATACATAATATACTATACATGACATTGGAGATTGCAACTCTAAAAATGGGCGCGAATTATTTTGATCAAAACTTTGCAGAAACATTTAGCCATTCGAACGATAATAATTGATTAAAATTTTGTTTCTTGAGTTCAAGACTATTTTCAGAAACAGCAGTGCCATTACGCACACGATTTTAATACACACATCAAAGCAAATAGAAAAGGCGTTTCTGTAGAAACTGAAATATTCTCACGAGAACACATTCGAAATTGAATTGAACCGAAAATTAAAACAAATAGACTCTAAATTAAAACATCCTTTTAAAAACGATAACAAAGTAGTGGAAATAGAAATGCACTTCTGAATAAATAAACTGAAAAGATTATTTGTGGAAATGAAGTAAATAGACAGAGAGGGTAAAAGAAAAATGAGTTATCCACGATCTAGGCGGCGCTGTTTGTTGAAGTACATTACTTTAAGTTAGGGGTGTCGAAACCTGTAGCCCTACTTTAAATTAAAGTTCAGAAGTCACTAACGGTGCATGTCTCTATACAGGGTGTATCAAATAAAAAAGTAAATTTTGCTTGGGTGTTTACAGCGACAATATAAGCACAAACCCACCGAAACCGGTTTTCATCATTAAGGGGAGGTTTAACATGTATTTGACTGGAAAAATCGATTTTTGGTTTTTTTGCATTTTTTGAAAAGCTCCAAAATATAACATACATGGTTAAAGCGGTTTTCGTAATATTCGCATTGTTTAGCCTCTAAGCCTTATAAAAGAGCGGGTGTACCGAACACAAACGGGCAAAAATTAGATTGTAATACTATATTCGACTCGGGGCTGCTCTGGTCGAAATATCATACTTATTGTTTGTTAGTGTATGTATAGTTGTCTTTAATGATTAGAAATGCCACTGTAGTCGGGATCACAAATAAACGACAGAGTAGCTATTTATATTACAATAATACGAAACAATTAGATCCGAAATAAAACGCACATTTGAAGAAACTGATCTAACACATATTTCTTTTACTTAAAACACACTTTCCACGCTTTAGAAAACTACTTACCACAAAATGTATCAATTTATTGCAGATGCACTTACTTACACTAAATTTCTTATAAAAGCTGGCTAGAATATGATGGCAAAGATAACCGCACTACGGATCATCAGAGTAGCACAGGAAAAATGGAAGTCGATGCGATGCCTTAAAAGAAATTTTCGCACGATTTCGGATAGGCGACTGAGATAAGACAACCTTTTAAGCAATTTGTGATTTTTAGCCGTACTAAGATGTTACTGTTCAAGAAAAAAGAGAATGCGTTGGAGATGTACAAAAAGAATGAGTGGACTTTGAAGAAAGGGCGCTGGTAAACTGACTGACAAAGTTATTGATAATTTAACAATAGTGTACTGTGGACTAGAATTACACAACATCCAGATTCTGCATAAAAATGAAGGCAGCTATTTGGGCTACATTTCATTATAAATGTTCAACCGACGCGGATCCACGACACATTTAATTGCCCAAAAGGTGTAGACAACCTGTGTAAGTGGCGCGTTGCAGAAGCCAAGGTTGAGCTTGCTTCATTCATACGTGACCCTTTTGCAAAAAAAAAAAATAAGATGCTATTAGGCGGATTTATGATTTTTTTCTAGAGTGATTTCTTGCAAAGATGCATTGGAAAAAATTTTCAAAACTGAAACGACTCGTTTAGTTCATGGTGTGTAGAAACTAGCTTCAAAAGATTTACACTGGCGACCCATAAACAATTCAACTTGCTACCTACATTGCGCGCAAATTTATTCAATGAAGGTTACTTTCTGTATTACAAATAATGAATCGGTGGGAATTGCAGTAGGACTTGATGCCAAAAATTTCGTCATCAATTCTGATCGTCAGCGCATACAACGAGCAGAGCAGAGCATGTCCAGCGCTGCAAACTTGCTGTGCTGTCTAAAAGGGAAGCAACAAATTTTGCAAATGCAGAAGTATGAAGAAGAAGAAGGATTAATGTATAGTGCTGGAATAGCTGACTAAGTGTATGTTGAACTATTTGTAAAAATTTTTGCTGAGAAACTTTGAACGCATTTTTCTCGAAACATGATTTTTCAAATCTGCGTAAGTTCTAGTTCTTCAAGTGTTCAATATATCAACTTAATTCTTTGTTTTCTTAATGTAAGACCGTTTTTATTGGAGGTTATACCTATAATATACTAAAATTGCAATATTCCACATTTTTATATCCACATACACACAAAAAAAAAATAGAAAATAATCAAATCAAAGTCAGGTATCTGCCACATTGTTTTGCTTCGACTTATTTGGTTAAATTTAGGTATAACCTCCAACAAATTTAATATATTTCTAACTTTCCTTTTTATTTTCAATTTCGGATCACTTTTGCGTATGCTAGAGTTTACGCAGTTTGGCGTGTTTTCTGTGCACTTGCTACCATAGATAAAATAGCGAACGTTATAGTGGTCTTGTTATTAAAAAAAATATATTTTTTTTAATGTTCAAGTTTTAATATTTTATTAGAAAAAGCCGTATTTTGTATATCTTTTCCTTTCTCTGAAAAAAAAGCCAAAGTTTTGGACTTTTCCGATATATATATATAGTAAACTCCCCTTAAAGAATAAAAAAAGTAAATTAGAGCCAAAAATTCTTTAGTCCGGGCTGATGCAAGGAAACGTCATGTTAAGCACCGCTAAACGTGGTATTATGTATAAATACATTGCACTCATTTAGTATTATTCTTAATGTAATGCCGTAAGTTCATTTAACGTCCATTCTGAATAAATAAAGGCCCTTGTAAAATAGCGAAAACTGAGGCATTTTAATTTCTTATTTTTTAATACAATAACATTCCTTATTTGTTAAGAGCATTCTACGTAAGTCTACAAAGTATTATTTTTTAATATCCTGATAAGACGTTCGAGTTTCACCGGATATGCGACTTAAGTAGTTACAAAAAAAACGTAAATATTTTTCTTTTGCTTTGTCGAATCGAGAGTTAGTATAAACGGTACCACATAAATCTGAGTTATTTCTTTTGGATTTATTTAATCAAATAACGCAAAATGAATTGAATCGAATTACACAAAAATAAATGTAGATACAGAAAATTTGCAAACACGCCTTTTTACTATGATGTCGCGCGAAAATGAATCTATACATTCCCGCGCTTTTACCTATGCATCAAGCTTCGATTTTCTTTATATGAAATCATGATGGTCCTGAAAGGATCGTTTTTTTCGAGACGGGAAAGATTTAAATAAAATGTTCGAAGTGCTTGCACTCCAAGCGGCGATCCACACAAAACTAACAGCGGTAATGGCTGAATGATAGTGGTATTGTGGGGGTATACTCGGGAACAGCATTTAGGTTGGGCACAGGTGCGCTCTAGCCCACGGCATTTATAAAATATTTTTTTTCTCGTTGATGCCTACAGATAGACCCCCTGTGTATTAAGACTTTTTGATCGTATATGATTACAGTTGCTGCATATTATTATATTTACCTCTATATCTGATACACCCTGTATATGCACCCGATAGAATTATTTTTTCTGTTTTTACATGTACAGGGCCGTTTCAAATAGGGGATACAACTTCACAGGGTGTTAGAAAAGTGACAAACTTTTCAAACGTAAAAAATAAACTTTTACGCAACTTTCACAGTCACGAAAAAAAGGTAATGTTACAACTAACAGTTACCTCGTTATTAAGGTGTTTCAGAATTAAATATAATCACTTTATCATAACAAGTGACTTCTATTAACGCGGATGTAACTCACTTTCAACAGTTGTTATGGATTTTATAACAGAAAAGATAACAGAAACAATGAGATTAGGTTGTAAATGTATCAACAATGGCTTAAATTTCTTACTAATTTTAAATAGTGAACACTATTTAGTTTTTTAGTTATCGAGTTATAAAATTCTCCCAATTCAGAATTTCGTCAATGGTAATATCCAAGAACTTTGACGTATTGACGTTGATAACTTTAATTTCATCCGAAATAAGATTTCGGTTGTTTAACTTCGATTGACGTCTACAAAATAAGCTAACATTGCCAATACTTTCCTGATTAGAGTATAGTTTGTTTCTTAAGCAAATTCTTTAATAAGATTGACGACACTTGGCTATACTTTTAAATATACCTGTTTCAAAATGAATTACGTCTTAGGTGTCTATGAATTTCTCCCATAAATAATGATATTCCGCTTTTTTGAAATGGGGGCATGGATTAAATAATAGATAGGGTGTATCAAATAAAAAAGTAAATTTTGCTTGGGTGTTAACTATACGACATATAAAGCACAAACCCGCCGATACCGGATTTCATCATTAAAGAATAAAATAAGTAAAATTTAGAGCCAAAAATTCTTTAGTCCGGGCCTGATGCAAGAAAATATCATGTTAAGCACCCGCTAAACGTGGTATTATGTGTAAATACATTACACTCATTCAGTATTGTTCTTAATCGTATGCCGTAAGTTTATTTAACGTCATTCTGAATAAATAAATGCCTTGTAAAAATAGCAAAACTGAGGCATTTTAAATTTCTTATTTTTATACAATAAACATTCCTTATTTGTTAAGAGCATTCTACGTAAGTCTACAAAGTATTATTTTTAATATCCTGATAAGACGTTCGAGTTTCACCGGATATGCGACTTAAGTAGTTACAAAAAACGTAAAAATTTACTTTTGCTTTGTCGAATCGAGAGTTAGTTGTTAAAAAGCGGTACCATATGAATCTGAGTTATTTCTTTTGGATTTATTTAATCAAATAACGCAAAATGAATTGAATCGAATTACACAGAAATAAATGTAGATACAGAAAATTTGCAAACACGCCTTTTTACTATGATGTTGCGCGAAAATGAATCTATACATTCCCGCGCTTTTGCCGATGCATCAAGCTTTCAGAAACAGCATTGCCATTACGCACACGATTTTAAAACACACATCAAAGCAAATAGAAAAGGCATTTCTGTAAAAACTGAAATATTCTCACGAGAACACATTTGAAATTGAATTGAACGAAAAATTAAAACAAATAGACTCAATATATAACGATAACAAAGTAGTGAAAATAGAAATGCACTTCTGAATAAATAAACTAAAAAGATTATTTGTGGAAATGAAGTAAGTAGACAGAGAGGGTAAAAGAAAAATGAGTTATCCACGATCTTAGGCGGTGCTGTTTGTTGAAGTATATTACTTTAAATCAGGGGTGTCGAAACCTATAAATTAAAGTTCAGAAGTCGCTAACGGTGCATGTCTCTATGCACCCGATAGAATTAATTTTTCTTTTTTCACATGTACAGGGTAGTTTTGAAATAGGGGATAAAACTTCACAGGATGTTAGAAAAGTGACAAACTGGAAAATAAACTTTTACGTAACTTTCACTGTCACGAAAAAAAGGTAATGTTACGACTAACAGTTACCTCATTATTAAGGTGTTTCATAATCAAATATATTCACTTTATCATAACAAGTGTTCAAAATGGCTTCTATTAACGGGGATGTAACTCATTTTCAACAGTTGTTATGGATTTTATAACAGAAAAGATAACAGACACAATGAGATTAGGTTGCAAATGTATCAACAGTGGTTTAAATTTCTTACTAATTTTAAATAGCGAACACTATTTAGTATTTTTAGTTATGGAGTTACATAATTCTCCCAATTCAGAATTTCGTCAATGGTGATATCCAAGAACTGACGTATTGACGTTGATAACTTTAATTTCATCCGAAATAAGATTTCGGTTGTTTAACTTCGATTGACGTCTACAAACTAAGCTAACATTGCCAATACTTTCCTGATTAGAGTATAGTCCTGTTTTTTAGCAAATTCTTTAGTAAGATTGACGATACTTGGCTACTTTTAAATATACCTGTTTCAAAATGAATTACATTCTAGGTGTCCATGAATTTCTCCTATAAATTATGATATTCCGCTTTTTTTAAATGGGGGCATGGATTAAATAGTAGACAGGGTGTATCAAATAAAAAAGTAAATTTTGCTTGGGTGTTAACTACACGACATATAAAGCACAAACCCGCCGAAACCGGATTTCATCATTAAAAAATAAAAAAAAAAGGAAAATTTAGAGCCAAAGATTCTTTAGTCCGGGCCTGATGCAAGAAAATATCATGTTAAGCACCCGCTAAACGTGGTATTACGTATAAATACATTACACTCATTCAGTATTATTCTTAATGGTATGCCGTAAGTTTATTTAACGTCATTCTGAATAAATAAAAGCCCTTGTAAAAATAGCAAAACTGAGACATTTTAAATTTCTTCTTTTTATACAATAAACATTCCTTATTTGTTAAGAGCATTCTACGTAAGTCTACAAAGTATTATTTTTAATATCCTGATAAGACGTTGGAGTTTCACCGGATATGCGGCTTAAGTAGTTACAAAAAACGTAAATATTTTTCTTTTGCTTTGTCGAATCGAGAGTTAGTTGTTAAGAAGCGGTACCACATCAATCTGAGTTATTTCTTTTGCATTTATTTAATCAAATAACGTAAAATGAATTGAATCGAATTACACAGAAATAAATGTAGATACAGAAAATTTGCAAACACGCCTTTTTTGCTATGATGTCGCGCGAAAAATGAATCTATACATTCCCGCGCTTTTGCCAATGCATCAAGCTTCGATTTTCTTTATATGAAATCATGATGGTCCTGAAAAGGATCGTTTTTTCGAGACGGGAAGAATTTAAATAAAATGTTCGAAGTGGCTTGCACTCCAAGCGGCGATCCACACAAAACTAACAACGGTAATGGCTGAATGGTAGCATTTAGGTTGGGCACAGGTGCGGCTCTAGCCCACGGCATTTACAAAATATTTTTTTCTCGTCAATGCTTACAGATAGACCCCCTGTGCATTAAGACTTTTTGATCGTATATGATTACAGCTGCTACATATTATTATATTTACCTCTATATCTGATACACCCTGTATAGGTTATCTACCTATCACTGTCAAAACTCATCGTCGAGCGATGTGTGATGAAATTAATAACAAATACAATTAGATTATTAATTTATAAGATAACTTTAAAGACGGGATATTAATCAAACAACTAAGGTAAATAACTTATTTGTAAAAAAAAAATTAAACATTAATTATAATTTACAACAAGTGTTCATAATGGTCAATATTCTGTTAAATGCATAATGCAATACGACATTTCATGTTTGTCAAAAATATTCTCCTCCTAAATAATTTTGGGAATATGAAGCATTCGACTGCGTCTTCAAAATAATGGACAGCATTTTTTCAGCATCACCTTTAGTACACTTAGATTTATAACAAACACTTTTTGCACACATACTGGTGACATAGAAACTGCCAAAGTGAGTAGTGCGTGCATCTACTGCGACCAAACAATTAAAAAAAAATAAATAATAAAACATGGACTACTCCAATCAGGAAAGTATTTGAAAGTCTGGTATAATTCATAGAAAACCAGTAAGTGTATGACCAATGTTTTTATTAATACTGTCGAGGGATGATCCTCATATCATCGCAGATGTGTCGTCAGCATAGAAATAAAGTGACCTATTTACACGTTACTGCATCATCGATGTACAAAATAAAGAGAACAGGTTCAATAATGGAACCCTGTGGCATTCCCAAATCGACCGGTAATTTGCGTGTAAAATTCATAATTTATTTGTGTTCTTTGTGTTCATTATTTTGTTTTCCAATTATTCCTTTGAATAGCTCAGCGTTTTGCCAAATAAGCAAAGTTTGATCAAAGAAATCGCATTGTGATTTCCATGTCATATTGTATAGGTGTATAATTTTGTTTAGCATACAGCTGTTCATTTGATAGCTAATTTTTTTCGATATTTCAAATAATTTTTTTTTTAATAAACGAAAACTAAGTATCATTTGCTTCCCAGAATGCTGATATTGGCATTTAACATGCTTGAAATCTCTTCTATCAGGAACTAACTGCGTGTATGTGTGCGTATCTATGGATTACTCTTCGCGATTGTTTCATTAGTTATCAGCCTGTCACTCTTCGACGAAATGAACACTTTGTCTCTCAGAACGACGAATGCTTCGATACTTCAATGCCAACACAACACCAAATCGCCAGAATGCGAAACATCAGACTTCCTAGCTATTAGATATCTACCGTAGTCAGCTTAACCTTGCGTGAGTGACGTCAATTACTCGTATGTACGTATGTGTTTGTGTTTGTGTACGACGTCGTACGTATTACGCTATTAAACAGCTCAAACATCGGACATTCCCATTTCATTGGTCGACTGGTACACGTGCGTTTACATTCTCGGAGCGATTGTGAAAGGCCTCGGCGCTTATTGTCTCTTATTATTTGACTTCTGATTTGGAACTATCGTTACTGATGGTGTAAACAATATTTGATGTTTTTAACACGTCAAAGTGTGGAACAATAATGTGTATATTTTAGATTAAAAAAAAAAACGTTTAGTTTAGGTCGTTATTATTCTGTTCTGTTTGCGATTTTCATTATCGACCGAATGATTTTTTACCATATTAGGCTTAAAGTTATTTGTTGGAATGATATACCAAGTGAATTTCAGATGGCCTAGTGATGTATAAAATAAATAGCAAACAGGGAAAGGGTAATAGACATTATTCTCTTAGTGCTGACAAACTTTTTGGCTTGTTGCATCTTTTTGTTTTATTAAGAAAATATGCCAAAAAGTGTACGGTATGTGTGAAACACTGATGGTAGTTTTTAAGGTGGGCACAATATAAGAACTTGCCTATTTTTTGTACATAAAATCCATTCTCCTATTTTTCATGCTGGAAAAGACGGAAAATGACTTTGTTGTAAAAATGCGTTCAATCGATGTTCTGACATTGTGCTTCTAAGAAAAGTCTTAATGCGTTTGAGGGTGGAAAACCATCGTTCATATTCTGCTGTCGACATGGGGGTTGTACAAATAATATCCAACAGTTTATATGTTTCCGTCAAAACTTTTTTTGAGTTGTTGTGTTATGAACACTAAAAGCGGCGAAACACCACCTACATTTACGTCATACATGTCCTCGCGCTCATAAATTACTTCACTTTTCAATTTTACGCTGTCCAATATAGGATAAGATTTCACATTTTTTTATACACATAATTAACCGACGCAAAATATGACGATTTTTTTTATCCACATCTTCGTTGTACTTAATTTTATGTCGCAAATAAGCATTGTCTCACTATTCACGTATGTCCACCTTGCCTAAAACATTAAAATCCATGCATGCATTCATGTGAGAAACGGCATTTTCGTGTTTCTTTGTCCTCTCTGCGATATGGTTTAAATCATTTAACACTTGTTTATTCCACGCACTGACCTCTTTCTTAAAAATTCAGCAGATAAAATAAAATAGTTTATTTGTTAGTGAACATCCGCACATCCACTAATAGGAAGTAAATACTGTTATTATGATTATTACTATTTATTAATTTCTATTATGATTAAGGGTTACATGTAACAATTCCCTAATACTGTACTTTAATTCAAGCATTACTGTACCACGTTATCTAATAAAAAACGGAAATTATAAGCCTTCGCATTTGTGTTTACATTCATTATTCAGCCATAAAAGCATCTTAAATTTGTCAATACCAAGACACCCGATATAAGTTTTTGTAGGTATATTACCATTATTAAAAAGCTGTAGCACCGGAAAATGGGTCAGATTGTCAATCTAGCTGTTGCGACCACTGTACATCACACTTGACAGGACAAATAATCAAATCAAGTCAACTTCAAGTGAATACATATTCATGAATCGAGCGTATTGCTGCAGACTTTTGAATCAAATGCAACGGTGTCTGATTTTGGTTTGTCACTTGACAGCTGTCAAGTGACTGCAATTTGAAGTGCAATAATTAAAAAGCTGCCCAGTGTCGCCAATCTTACCAAAGAATTTTCTTAAAAACACAGCCTATTCTAATCAGGAGAGTATTTGAAAGCATGGTATATCCACTTATTTATCTATCTACATATTACCTTCTAACTTGAATGATTATTTTCATTGCTATTATTATATTGACGCATTGTGCTAAGGAAATCTAAAAAAAAGACTTGTTTCATTTTTTTTACAAGAATTATATAATTGACTTTTTCTGCATCAATCTATAAATCCCCACTATATGGAGAAATATGCACTTGACGTATCAATAACAGAAGTAATTTAAAATTCATAGCCAATACACACATACATAATACATTTATGCGTTCTATTAATATCATTAACAAATCTGCAACTACACTTTGCACTTATATGTATAATAATGTCAACCGTTAAGTATGTACGAGACTATCATTTTATCTGTAATATCTTGACGTCATTGCATGCGCGTTCCGGAGCAAGCGAACATAAACATTAACCATGCGTTTCGGATACACAAATGAATAGCCTCTCTACAGAAACAAACACAATTCGGAAATTTGGAGTATAGCGAATTTACAATCTTCCCTGGTGCTTGCTTGCTTGCCGATTACTAATGCTTCGGCAATGTTGTTTGTTTTTAAGTTTAGAGAATTGGAAAGGGAAAAAGTACATTATAGCTTTCAGATGTTTTGGAAAGGCTTTTGGGTAAATATAATGTAAAATATAATCTGAGTCGGCTTTTGTTTGGAGTCATACATCAAATGTTTATGTAGTACGTTTATAATACAAACGAAGTAAAAAAAAAGTGTTAGTTTATTGTATGTATGTATAGGAGAAACTGTACATAAATGCTTCTTGGGAGCAAAGGAATATCCAGATATGATTAAATACCGTATTTTTCGGAATATAAAACGCACCTCAAATTTAGAGACGATTTATTGAAAAGGTATATATATTATGTAGATTTTTGTGAATGCGTTGGTGCGGGATTTGTCACTTCTACGTTGATGTATTTAAATAACAAAACACACAAAACCATTTTTTTTTGTAATTTCATATATTTACATAGTAAGAATATTTACAAATGTATTGTCGCTTGAAATGTCGGAACAGAACTGCTTATTACAATATGGTTTTGAACTAGTAGTCCCTTATTACACTGACCATTTTCCCTTGGTGGGGTTACAAAAGTCATTGCGTGTGCTGTGCAAAGGAACTCTAGTGGTTGTAAATTACAAAATTAAGAGGGTATTTGACAGAATAAAGAAAGAATCGAAAAAGGGAAAGATGTCTTCACTATTAACTTCTTAGAACTGAAGGAACTTAAATCTAAATACGGGGACGTAACAAAACTAAACTACGGAGTCGGGTTAGGACAAAACAAATGTATATAATTCTGTTCTAGACATATTATGTTACCTTCGGACCATAAAACGCACCCAAAATTTGAGTCCATTTTTCTATGTTCTTATAGTCCGAAAAATACGGTAGTCTATCTCGTCAAATGATGATATTTCTTATCAAAGTAATTCATCGGCATTGCGAAAAATTGTGCCACGAAATTCCCAAAGTCACGTTTTGTAAGTTACCAATCAAATGAATGTAATACCTTATCATGGGTATTAAAAAAGATTAAAATATTAAGCAATAAGATAACGTGATATTAACTAGAAAGTAAATATTATATGATCCTTAAAATCTATGTTATTCACTGAGATAACAAGTTTTTTTTTTTTTAATCTAAATTACGAACACAACAGCACCGTGTGTTTCTGGGACACTGCGTGACTCCTAAAATATTTGAAATAGAGACACAACAAACATGAAAAAAAAAACATCATGTTTTTCTTTTCAATGAGCAAGCAAGCCGCGTTAATCCAACACGAAATGTCAGAACTAAAAGTAGCTTTAAACGAATGGTATTTTTTGACAGCATTATCAGACAAAACCTATGAAAAAGCACTATTACATGACATTAAACTTAACTTAAAACTTAGAGGGATACATACAATTAACAATAAACCAACCAATATGTATTTACCATAGGAAAAAAACAAGCTGTTTTTTTAATATTCGTTATTTTTTTAAAACAAGATAGAGTCCGTTACAATAGAGAATGGTACATGACGTTACATGAGAATGGACGAATATTTTTTTTCACTTTCATCACTAATAGGAGATACCCTCATATTTTTTTGACATAGTCGATAATCTTTTTCACCTCCGCGTCAACCAAAAATGACATACTTAGCTTTTCAATTCCTAAATGAGAAGATCTGTATATTTTTGATATTTTAATGGAAAAAATGTAAAAAAAATCCACTGTTTTTACAACACTTTCGTTCAATTTTACTTTTTCAATTAGCATGGTTTGAAGTTCTTAAAATACCCACTTTTGTTAGTGCAAAAACACAATAAAAATATTTTTTTAACGTAGATATCTACAGTGTGCACGCACTCGACCTGTCGATGAGTCGCTATAGTATTATCAGTAATTGCTGGTCGACTGTAAGTAGGTAAGTAGGAAGGGTTACGTTGATCTCCAACCACGTCTGTTTATATTTATACTCTTCCGAAAGATATTTAAAAACGTCCGCATTCTGATCACACACATGTGTGAATTTTACACCTAATATTCTGATTTCGAAGACCAATGTTTGACGGATAGAATTTCCCATATATTGATGTATAAGATAAAAATGCAACAAGCAGAAAACATCGTCAGCATTTACTTCTAAACATCGTAAACCTTCCCCTGTCTTTTGCTGTTTATCCATGTTCAGCTCGCATGCGTTCACTGGGTATCTATATTAAATAGATTGGAATATAAAAATGCCATCCTCATCATCGTTAAGCCCTATAATCTTTTGGATTATGACTAACGGTCTACACATTTTTAAATCCCTATTTTCACTTTTTATCTCACAGTGTTTGTTGTTTATTTCAGCTGTTTCTGTTATTATTCTCCTTTCTCTTCTAAACTCTCGGTATTTCTCATTCCAATCTATTCTAGCGCGTTTACGTTCCTTCGTATCTCACATCGTCCATCTGTTGCGGTGGTGCTGTTCTTCTTCTTAGACCGGGGTCGTCAAAACTACGGCCCGGGCCTAAATCCGGCCCCGCTGCGTATTTCAATCCGGCCCGCGAAGTTGTAAGTACCAAGCGGTTAATTCAGCAGCATTGCCGATAGTTTTTCTTACGCACAATAAGGGTTTACGAGACAATTATTGTACCGGAGATATTAACCATCTACTATTCACGCGACTAATAGTCAACTGATGTCGTGGTAAATATGTCCGGTTAATTCATTTACTATGAACACTTTCGGCGTACTTCGCAATAATATTTCTAACCTTATTTAGAATTAAATTTGAAATATCCATGAATAGATTTGCGATAAAGCTTAAGAAGTGTGCCCAAAGAAGAGGGTTTGCTTTTCTGTTGACCTCTCAGCTCAAGCGACTGTCAGATAAATTGAGAATATCACAATACGTTTCTTAAGGGAGAAGGATAGATAGATAGATAGAAAAATATCTAGTGGTTTTTATTAGTTCTTGACGAGTCAACAGTCATTGTTGATACTGCCCAAGTATTTTTGTTTTGTGCAAAGCTTTCAATAATCTATTATCATAATTCATCAAACACCTCTATCTATTTTGCATTATTGAACCAGTTGTGCAGTGGTTTAACTTATTGGCTCTCGCGAGTTAAACCATCGCCAGTTCGATGGTGCAATAGTGGAAAAGTTTATTGAGAATTTTGGAACTTCAGAGAAATTATTAATATTTTTTAAATGAGAAAGAATTTCTATAATCTTCCGTCCACTAATAGTATTATTGCTTCTGTTTCTTATGCCCTCTCAACTGAACTTTCGTCCCTTCAAATTATTTCAAATAAAAAGATATTAACATTCGTTGAAGTATTACAAAAAAATATGTCGCAATTCGTTTTTTGTGATTGGATTGGATTAGAATTCCTAAAAATGGATCCTATTATACTTCAAAATTTTCTGGTTAGATGTTTTCAAGGTGCCCAAATCTTCAGAAGTAGCAGGTATTGAACTACTGAGATGTGTTTCCAAATGCCCTAAAATAGTGGAATCTTATTTTTCTTGGCTTTCTTTGGGTTTGTCTTTTCTGTCTTTTTTATTAATAAATTTTTGGTTTATTGCGTAGTACTTGATTGTTTTATCAATCGTTTATTCCAGCATCTTGTTTTCCTGTTTCTTCCAATGTTGCTCTTAAATATTTACATTTCTCATTTGCATATTTTAGTATCATTTATTTCAATTTTAGTTTCAACTGGTTTCCGAGGATTTTAGCTTTTTCTATGTTTATTGTCATGCCCTCTTCCTACATGTTTCCTTTCCATATGTTCAAATTTTCTTTGTTTTTCACTGTGTGTTATTATTACCACATCGTCTAATGATTCCATTATGTAGCTATTTCAATCCTCTGCAAATTCTTATATCACACAAACACTTTATTAACTTTTTGTTCGCATTTTGCCTCATTTTGCAAAATACGAACCAGATGAAGATAAACTTTTAATATTTAATATTTACTGTTTGGTTTATATATTGCGTACTTTTTCAGGTACTAACATATAGAAAACAATGATTATTGTAATATTTACTAGCAATAATAATTTATTGTAATGCTATTTATAATCCACCAGGTAAAAATTATTTGACCATTTGGAAAAGTTAATAAATAATAGGAATAATTTAAAATAAAACCACTGAAGCCTATAGGGAATGTTGCAGAAAAATATAAGAATATACAGGGTGTTCTTGAAAAAAAAATAAGTTTTGTAACTTTAAGATTCTTTGACAAGTCGGTAATTTTTAAACACCCTGTATGATACGACGGAAACTTTTTGGTAGATTGTTTTCGGTTCAATAAAACACAGAGGAACACTTAATAAAAAATATACACGTTAGAGCTTACAACTTGGCCCGCTGAACTAATTTTCGTTACGATTTGGCCCTGTCCTAAAAAAGTTTGCCGACCCCTGTTCTAGACAATAGTTGAACCCCTTTTGACTACTTCCAATGGTTTCTGCCTCATTATATGTCCATTCCAGCTCAGTCTTACTCTCTTTATATAGCTCACTATATTTTTACTCTTCAGTTCTTGTTCTATTTGCTTGTTTTTACTTGATCGCCTCTCTCCTATGCTTGGACCCACTATTATTCACAGTACCTTTCGTTCAGTTATTTTAAGCGCTTCCTTTTCCCTTTTGTGTATCACTATTATTTGCATAATGTATATAATTAATGATTTTAACATGGTTTTATATAGATTAAATCTTGGCTACTAGATCTGAAAAGCTATGTATACTTTCTGGATTGATATCTAAAATTCTGGTTACTAATAATATGATAATCTGTTTATATGTAGATAAAATAAAAAGACACTCCACCTTAAAACTACTTGATCTATTAAATTCTTAGGAAGTGCATGAATAACAAATACTTGAGTCATTATATCTAAATTTAGCTTAAAATAAAAATAATCGTCTCTCAATAGATAAATAACAATCTGATATGCTTTTAGGCTATATAGAATTTTTTTTTTAATATAAACAACTAAATTTATAAATTTCAAAACATCTACTCACCCTTCTTCTGCGGGTAATTCTGTAACAAAAAAAAATAAATCATTAGAATACAGACAAGTACAAAAACAATATTGGTATATAAATAAGATAGTTCAGCTATTGAGACCTGCATCCAACACAGTTTGTAGAAGGCTGTTTTAAACTGTGTATTAATATTATCAGTGCTACAGTCTAGAGTATTTTTGTCATAAATTGAAATAGACGAAAAAGTTTTTTGTATATCTTTATATGTGCCAAATTGTTAGTAATACTGCTATTTCTATTGCTCGGACTTGAAATTTATCTGCCTTATATTGAGATTGATAATAATGGTGTATTATTATATCTTCCTTCATAAATTAATCTTCTTTTCTGTCCATTATTTCTTTATAACCTTCCAAAAAGATTGAATATTGGAAAATCAAGCTTAATAAATTCGATTATATTTACTGTTTTTATTAAAATGCACATGCAGGGAACAGTTTACTCCTAGTAAACAGCAGATGCTATAAGGAAGAAAAAAACTGGGCTATTTCGCTACAAAATGCACCTTGCAAAAAAAACACTCAAAACTGGTACCTACTGGTTCAACCCAGAGCAGTTCAGAGAGAGCTCAAACAACAAATAGAAGAAATGAGAGCCCATAATTGACATATGATCACATATTTCATTTATAAGATGTGAGGTGATGATTTGTAATATATGTCGGGTAGAGTTGCTGTAGTTGCGCTACTCGAATATAGAGGGCGTTGACATGGGATATTGTTTTATATTTCGTATTTCATATTTTCAATCGAACAAAGAGATGTTGCCACGCTTATTGTATATGTATTTCGTAGCATGACGTTAGTGTCAAAGCAAACAAACTCTATTACAAGAAACATACTACTTGCTTCGCCATCTGCATAACCATCGCCAAATCGAAATAATTTCCTGTGGCATTTTTTCAAATTGTTAATAAAAGTTAAACCGTTTAATGAGCTACTAGTACGTTGATTTTACCTATACAACAATTTCCGAAGCAAATAGTACCATTTCATTTACATCTACGATGCAAATTTAAAGATTTAGTAATTTCTACACCATTATTCACGCACCTTTTGAATTAAGGTTTTAGGCAACATACCTATAATATTCAACTATAAACATAACATTTCGCTCTGTATATTCATGGACGGTGCGTGTTAACCTATGTTATGCTGCAATTATGTGGGCAGGAAAGACATTTCCTGACGTACCTTCTTAAACTAAACGGCGCCACTATATTTAATTATACGAAACAAATTGAAAAAAAAGGCATGAAACATCCAAACGATATTCCGTACAAAAATACACTAAATACAAATACTACCAGTTTCTAATCTACTCCTAGGTAGGTGCCTCTAAATAAATACAAGCCTCTCATGCCGTTTTCATTACGACCATATAAAATTAACTTTTACAAGCGTTGCCCAGCACGATCGAATACCACACTGAATGTTTACTTTTCTCTTCTGGCCAAACTGTTTTATTGCTATTTATTAAGGCATAAAATCCACATGTTGGCCCATTAGAATTTTTAATTTAGCAAAAAAAAAAAATTTTTTTTTTGAATGTCAGTTAAAATGTATCTATTATAAAATTGATGCGAATTGCAGCAATTGTTTGTTGGCTTTATAATACGAGTATTATTTTCAATTTTGGGGATCTCAAATTCTGATCAGTTAAACTTTAGTTTATAAGTTATTGAAGGCTCAATATTAACCCTAAGAGCCAAATTTAAATTTCCCCCCACTATTTTTAATGACTTCAATGCATTAAAATAATTATTAATGTAGTAGAAAATGGTAGGTAATTTTGTGTTTCAACGTTGGAGTTACTAAGAATAATTGCGGGCAATTTACTGCTGTAAATATTCGGATGATTTGAATAATCGGAATATCCGAATCGGAAGGCTAGGATATTCGGAATAATATTCTGATTCCATATTTCACCCGTCGTAAAAACAAAAAAAAAGTCAGAATCATCCGATTCCGAATCGGAATCTAATAATCGGAATCATTCGAATATTTCAATAATCGGAATCAACGAATATTTTAATTCGGAAACACAACACTAGTATAAACACGAAGGACAATGGATGAGTCATCGGGGTCTGAATTTCTAAGCCTAACTTCACTTCAAAGAACAGCTTTCCAATACAGCAGTTTGTTATTGTTTACATTGGTACCTGCATAAATTAGTTTACTCATCCGTTTAATCCACATGATTTACTTGTTTTATTTATTTATTTTACCTGTTTTATTAGTTTTAAGTTATTCCTGCAGTTTTAAAAACAATTAGTGAACCTTGATAAGGTGCATTATGTAAAAGGTAAGGTTAGTGGATATTCGAAACTTTTTTTAAAAAAACATTGTTCGCACTCCGTTATTAATTTCTATTTTCTAATAGTTTTTTGACAATAATCTAACGCATCTTTAAATCATACAGTAGAAACAAAACATTTTCATTATATTATATAGGGTATTCTTAAAATACATCTGAATTTTAAAAACTTAAATGTACAAAACCCGGTTGTTTTTTAAATAGAACACCCTGTATATTTTTATGTCGTCGGATACGATTGAAAGGCATCTTTCGAACGTACATAACACTGCCTATACCTAAACTTGTTAGTTTTCGCAATAGAGCACCATTTACTACAGAAACGATAAAACGAATTGAAACATTTGTATATAGTAGGCTCTGCCTAGGTAACTGTCAAAGTCTATTCTCATTATCGTAGTAAAAAGATCCGTAATCTTTATTCCAATATTCTGTTTTGCTTTTTTAATAATCTTTGAATATCTCAAAAAGTATTAAGTTTTGTCGTAGAGTATGTTAGATATTTGTGATTTGTTTTGAGTCAAGGAATTCAAAAATGCAATAATATACAGTACGTTCAATTTGATAAAATAAAATTGCATATCGTACCGACAAAACCGAACACTCTAGAATAATTTTGAGATATAGAGCACTTGATCTTAAGTAACTTTTGCTTTAAAACACTTTTCGATTAAATGTTTGAGTAAAACATGATCGATAAATGGCACACCCTGTATATGTTAATACAAAATTGATATTATACGAAAACGACTACAATTCGTTATTATTAATTCAAAAAAGAAAAAGTAAAGAATTCTTGTTTTTATGCACTTCGTTGTGTATATTCATTGTTTGATTATTTCTTTTATCTTAATTGCCTCAATTCAATATATTTTATCCACAGAGATATACCATTCATTCTGTGATATTTACGCCAATTCTTGATGTGTTTCTAACTGAGAGGTAATCAAATCTTTAACGATCTGGCAACGACGTGACAGTCCGTACGGTATACGGAAGTTGAATGAAAACTTGCACGGGCTACAACACGTTCATACATTAACTAAAGTTTATTATAAATTTATATTGCTTCCGTATAGGTTTGAAGTTTAAAGCCTAGGATATTTTTAGTCCAGCCCGCCGTGCTTACATACATACATGTAATATTAATATCTACATATGTACTTCACCTATTGCCTCTTGGAGCGACTATAATAAAGTTTTTATTTCAGGATTTAGTCACTTCTTTGAATGATGTTTAAACGTACCAAAAAAAATATCTGTAAGTTGCCCAAAAAAAGTTGAAGGAAGATCAGACTATCAAATAATGTTTTTTGTTTAATATTCACACACATCTGGAACATTATTTTTCTTAGCATTTTATGGATGCAGTGAAAAATCATTTACAATCGATGTTTATCCATTGTACAGTTAAGGAAAAATATATGTGGACAATTCTCTAACACGTAGGTAACACAAAGTACGGCGAACGTACATAGGGAATCATCCGTCTCAATACAATCCCAGTAATACACAAACATTTTGTAAATCAAGCCGAACTTCTAGATTCCAGAATAAAAGACTGGAATCTTCTTCAAAGTGGAGCTCTTTTTCGTAATCGTCATGCAAAATTTGAGAATTTCTTCTCTATAGAAGAAGGACTTGTATTTTGTAATGACGTCCATTCTGTTATGAAGACGCTTCGTCATGGATATAATACAGATGAGTGACGTTTGTTCGTTGACTCTGCCAAATTAAGCTTGAAAGCAGTACTACTCTACAATGGAAATAAGTTCTCCTCTGTTTCTTTGGCTCACGCAAACTATTTGAAAGAATCTTATGACAGTATGAAGCTTCTTTTGGAAAAAAATAAGTATTACGACTTTAAGTGAAATATTTGTGGCGATTTGAAAGTTGTTTCACTTTTGTTCGGCTTGCAACTCGTACAGTATTGTTGTTTCCTCTGTAAATGGTACAGTGGAAATAAGAAAAATTATTATAAAAAGAAAGAGTAGCCAAAACTTCACTGACACCAGGAAATAAGAAGATCATTGGTACACCACTTGTTGATTCTCAAAAAAAAAAATAGTTATGCCCTTTGCACATCAAGCTTGGATTGATGAAAAACATTGTCAAAGGTATGGATGGAAAACTAACAATGGGTTTGCATATGTGAGGAGTGAGTTCCCTAACATCAGTGATGCTAAGGTAAAGGAAGGAGGACCCCAGATCAGACAGCTACTTGGAGATGAAACGTTGGAGGCGCTAAATGGAATTGAAAAAGTGGCATGGTTGTCTTTTAAGGAGATTTGCGACAGTTTCTTGGGAAATCGTAAAGACGCAAACTACTGCTTTGGATAAGCAACCCATGTTTGTTGAGTGTATTTTGAGTTGCATATTTTGATTTGTTTATTTTATATTAAATTTAGATTTTGTTTGTATAAATTTAGTTCTAGAGGTTTTTGAATCATTTTTAATCAATTAAGTATTAAGTTTTTTTTTTTTTAAATTAATTCCATTCATTTATTTGTCTATTGTTTGTCATGTAGATTTAATGCGGATTCTAATATATTTTGTCGGTGAATTGGACGACTGCGTTGTACATTGTTGAGAGAGGGATTTTCGTAAGAAAAACAATTGTAGATATTTGTTAAGCAGTTCATTGATCGACTATTAACGTGAGTAGACGTATTTTTCAATCATTGTTGCCATTTTGTTATCCATTTTGATTTAGTAAATTTAACATTTCTGATTTAATTTTATTTAGTCCATCAAGGAATTCATATGATAATAATTGTTAATATATTAACGTGTACTACGTGTAGTAGATATAAGATCATTTATTATTTTTGTTCGGGAAGATACTTTTTAGTTTTTTCTCTCATTATATTTTAAATAGTTAATTTTCTGTTTTCCAATTTTGCTGTTCATTTTTATTTGTCAATCGCCTCATTTGGGTGAGTTGAAGCATTGTTCTTGCTTTAACGTAAATTTCTTGCATTTGTCCACGAGTTTAATTTTAATTTGAAATCACGTGGATTGAAATTGAAAGATGTTTGAGATAATCTTCCTGAACAAATAAAACTTTTGCTTTGCATAGGAAATAGAATTGTCCTATTTTAATTTAGAGTCAAGTGCAGTTTTTATTTTAGGGTAGGGTTTTAGGGTTTTTTCTGCACAAATTTGTAATTTAACCCCTCTTGATAAATAAAAATTGTTTGTTAATTAGTGTCATTGGGTTGAAAATTCTGTTCTTTTATTTTATTTTAAAACCTTTTCAATTTTTCGGGCAATTAAGAAAGTCAGATTTTATTCACTCACAATTTACTTTTCGTGGTTAGATTCAAGTTTTAATTCGCGAGGGTAACTCTGAGGTTATAGTTCTTTTGTTCAATTAAAAAAAATTATCCGTTGAGCTAGCTAATTTTATTTTTCTTTTCATTTTAATTTTATTTTGCATTTCTTTTCAATTCAGTCAGTACACAGCACTACGTAGAGATTGTTAATAATCTACGGGCCTCATATAAAGCCATGGATTTCAACATGAGTCTAAAAATACACCTTCTAGACTCCCAATTGGGCTTTTTCCCCACACAACCTTGAAACAGTCAGTGACAAGCATGGTAAAAGATTTCACCAGGACATTGCAGTCATGCAGAAGAGATACCAAGGTATACATATTATAATATACAGGGTATTCCACGTAACTGGTTCATTAAAAGTTTATGATGTTCTATTATTTACCTATATTTGAGATTTTGGCACCAGTACCTGTTCGATTGGAACTATAAATGTAAAATACCTTAACCAAAATATCAGTTCCGGTTGACCGGAAATGGATGTCAACTTTCTTATTTTAAATAGAATGATATAAATTTTTATTCATTTTTAGATTCTACAACTATAAATACGTTAGTTTTCGTTAGCTATTCCTATAGCTACATGTTGCCGTTTTTGAGTTATTTAAGTTTTTCTTTTTTTTTAGTCATAATCATTGCATCATTGAGAAATAAATATCTCGGTTAATACTGCAAGTAGAGACTCCAAATTTGCTATGTTATGAATGTAGATATAACTCTAAGAAACGGTACGCACACTTTACATTCTAACATACAGGTGTCAAACTGAGGAACAAAGTGACATATTTTCAAATGCAGAAAACTCATCTTTTTTAATAGAAAGCCTGTATTTTATTCGGAATTAGGAAGTAAATATCATCCCCTATCGCTTTATATGAGCATTCCCTATACCTATCTTTAATAGATTTTGAGATATGAGCGACTTTTTGTTAAACAGATAATTTTCACATTTATAGTTCCAATCGAACAGACACTGATGCCAAAATCTCAAATATAAGTAAATAATAGAACATCATAAACTTTTAATGAACCAGTTACGTGGAATACCCTGTATACTTTCACAAAAAAACAATTGCTTTGTCACTCTGAAACCCTGCCAGATAAAAAATATATGAAAACGGATATGAAATACATAAGCGTAAAAAGTACTACCAAGTTAACTCAATTTACCTCGTGGAACAAAATAAATCTGAAATGTTGTTGACCAGTGTTATCATTGAAAATAATAAAGTTAGATTGTTGTATCAGATTAAAAAAAGTCTAATTGATAAGTCTGCTACAGCTAAAAAAAAAAAACTGTCCATTTGTCTTGGAATATCGCAATATTTATTTGTTCTGTGCATATAATAAGTTAACTTCATTTCTTTAATGCACGTATGCATTTCAACAAGTTTAATTTTAATACCTACATAGTATGCATTGACGTCACTCGTACGCAAAAATGCTGCTTGCTTACTTACTTACTCAAAAAAATAACAGCTTTAAATAAGTTAGTTAAGTATAAGGCGTAGATTCGTAACAACCAAACTATTTTCTATTATGTTACTAGCGTGATTGAGGATTTGAAGTCTATGCTCGAAATAATGCGAATTTATTAATAATTTATTCCAAAATACTCCGTGCTCGTTCCACGATGAAATACGGGCGGCCCAATCAATTATAGAATTTAGTGCTCCATTCATCGTAATAGTTCTGACATGAGGAATTTAGTATCTCGAAATGTTTCCCCAAACAACCACAAGAAAATTCTCGAGATCTGAGCGTTTCATTCCTTGCACAGTATTTTATGATCATTGGAAACGTATTTGATATACAATATTACACCCATATGTTGCTGTAAATATTTAGTCTGATTCGTATAGTATGTTTCAGGAAATTGTATCAATTTTTTTTGTCGTTAAACAACACTCTTATAGGAGGAAAATTTATTATAATATAATAATCAAAAGCAAACAAAACACAAGAAGGGAAAATATTGTGTAACATTGTTTATTATGGTATAAGAACAACTACTTGTTGACTGAAAGATAATTTTAACCTATTTGTATAAGATATAAAAAAAAAATTCTTGGAAAAATATACAACAATACTGTAGGGAGAAAACATTGTAGCAGTAATTAGCATAATTGTGTAACCTTATCACAAATTTTTGTTAATTATTACATGTTGTTTTCGCAAATAAACTTTTGTTGTATAATTTCATACAACTGTGACATTTCTTTTCAACAATGTTTGTGTCGAGCCGTACACGACAAGATTGTGACAATTTCTGACACAAAACTTCCTACTTTTTGCGATATTTTTGTTTCTAAATAATAAGTGGTCTAATTCAAATACACCAATGACGAATTAGAATGGTAAAAGCTAACAATGAGATACCTGCAGTCGGGCAGAGGGCGTTATTTCGAGTACAGCGCCATCAAATTTTAACGGATAACAGTTTATTATCAATAGTTTACACGGCCATTTGAGCATTTTGAGCTGTTGACGTGGTTTGTGCACCTATTAGATATACCTAATTTCGGAGCGATGGATGAGTTTGTTGTAATCAAAGTGCAATTTATATTAAATACGTCCCTTAACGGTGGGCAAGATTATAAAAAATTTCATCACTGTCAATAATGGTAAAATTCCTAATTCTTTTAAAAAATAGATGTGTCTGTAGGTACCATTTCTAATGTTCGTAACAAAAAATATTTATGCTTATACAAATGGGGTGTTATAGAGAAGTATTTGACGAAATAGAGGGGGATAGGATAGGAACGGCAATGGTGGAGTAAGGGGCGCATGTATTATTTGAACCGATTTGAAATGTGTAGCATATCTACTATTTCCAACATATTTCCAGTGTGTCTAGTGGTCGAGTAGATTTGCAGTCGGATACATCGTGCAGAGCAGGTAGTGTAAGTACCCAATGCGTACAGCAAAGGAAAAAAAGCTATCGGGGATAATGAGAAAAAAAAATCATGTTTAATTTTTGGGGAATATATGGTGATATAGTGAATATTAAATAAGAGAAATAATAAAAATAATTTATTAATTGTTTCGACTGGTGGAAATATGTTATGTTATTTTCTTTCACGGTTTTAACATTCGATGTTAAAAAGATGCCAAAAATTATTATTTATTCTTATATATTTGGTAAAAGTATTTTTTACATTCTCAATTATTAAAGAATCGGGTATAGTTATCTTAAATCTTATTTTAAAAAAATACCCCAATCTAACAGTCAGCAGATGGAGATTAGTACCATTACACTTTTAAAACTGAACTTATTCTTCTTAAGTCTATGTCAAAGTGATTTTTTTATGATAATTTTTCATTAATAATAATTGGCACGGCAATAAATATAGCGGTGAATGTGTTTTTTTTTAATAGATAAAAGGGTATTATGTATATTTTACATTGCAAGTAACTGTGAACTGAGAAAAAATGCCATACGCTTTATCGCACTAGTCACTCACCGTGTTTACAGTTGACCAGGTCAAGAAAGGATTTGACATTGGGTAACTGATTGAATACAGTTAAAATACGTAATGTCAAAATTTTGAATTTCCTAACCAGTAGTATGAGTCATGTGAATAAAATTATCCGCTAATGGATAATTAATAAAACATACCTACATCAAACGCACTTTATTTTGATGTGTATTCTTTATTTCTCCTTTCCGAATTTATTGGCAGTCCCGATATATTCAACCACGTATTAGTTTCTAACGGCCGACATGCTCCTTGTGTATTTCTGTTGTAAATATTTAAATTGAAAGCAAAAGTTATATAGTTGTGTGTTTCAAATTAATGCAATTTCTAATAATCAAGAATCAAAAAATATTCGGAGGAAGCTTTATTGAATATACATGAACACCTTGAGCGTTCACGTAGGTACCATTTGCAGGGCACTTTCTCAATCTTCTATGATCTTATTTTAAAATAACAAAGAAATTTAAGATACGGGGGTATCTACTGCTGTTAGCCGAAAAGATATAAATTCTTATTACTATTTTTATATCCTGTCATATCTATCTCTATTCTCTAAGGCCAACCATTTACAATCCCACAAAAATTGTATACGCAATTTTCCCTGACAGGCAGACACGGCAGATAGTTTTTTTTCCTTTGTTGTACTAAGGACATCGTAGGCAAATGGGTATAGTGCGACCGTTGTCTTCGTCTGTTCAACATACCCGCATATCTACGTAGCTCACTCGTATGTCCTGGGAACACTGTGGTGTATAGTACTATTGCAGTGTTTTATACGTAATACGTATATTAAATAAAATATAAACGAAAATATAGGATTTATCTTAAAATGTAATAATATTGCATCACTTATTAGATGGATATTTTATATTTCAATATTCTGTATACGTTTACGGCTCCATCTTACGGCAACAGGACAAAGGTGTTGTTTTCTATGTAGGGGTGTTCCAAATACTTCTTTGTACATGTAGTTGTAAAAAAAAGACCAAGGTCAATCTTTCATTTTGAATAGGTTTTGGCATAACCACTGTGCGATTTCATTTTCTTTTTTGTAAATATGATGTATGTAACATCATCTGCGGGCTCAAACTCCTACTTTGTATTTTTTATATTAGTTTAAAATTAAGTTTTATTCTTATTTACTTTTTCAACAGTTTAACTTGAGACTCAATAACTGGAAAATATTAACTTATTACTATATAATTTTACATTAATTCTTCCTTAAAAGATGCAAAACCTGTGAAATATAGTTATTGCCGATTTGCAGGGATCTGTAACAATCTTGCCCAGTAATGTAGAATAATTCCAATAAATACCTAAACGTGCCACCAGGTGTCATTTAAACACAGTTTCAGATAGCCAATAAGAATTCCATATTCAAATTTTAAAGAAATTGCACAAAGTTATTTCAACGCCAAACCAAAATTTGCCTGTTATAGAGGGAGATTTCCCTGAGGGCTGATTAGCCGCCATAATTTGATTTGTGTATCATCTTGTTGCTTTGTTGATTAGAGGTTCCTATTTTAACGTTTTTTTGTGTATGTATTGCAGTAAAATGGATATACTCAAATCATTTATAAGTATGTTTAATTACTTTTTGTGTTATACTTCTTGCAAAATTATAAGCTAAATTATGAAACCAATTGTTATTTCACTGGTTAAATAGTATCGCTTTAGTATCTAAGATAACGTTGCCAAAAATAAATAGATTGTCGTTCCACACAATGAATGAAAGATGCTTTATTTGATTCAAACTGTTAGAATGCTTAAGTTTAGAATATAGAATGTGATATGAATAAATTAGGTTTCTAAATTTAAGAAATCAAATATTTAACTCAACTTCAACTCTTTTCTGCAAACAACAAAACAGTTTTCTCAAATTACGAAACGAATTAACTTCATCCTCTAATCTAAACATCGATAAATATTAACTATGCGGTAGCAGTCAAAATGTTTCTTACACCAAAACATTAAACGGATTGTGTTGGGTTAACACTGTTGTAAACATATTTGTCTTTAACTGAAGACGATATAAATTTAATTGAATCTAACACTAAGTAAATATTTCTACTAGTGGGCTGTATCTTGCAATGAAACCATTCATCAAAATTCGATTAATACCAGGACTACATGATGGAAACCACCAGAAGCAAGCTGCATTTTGTACTTGCTTAATTAATCATAACCATTTAATTAATATTACACTCTGGGAAAGATGAATCACGTTTTACAAGAAATGGTGTGTTGGATAGAAAGCATGACCATTACTACTGGATGATATAAATCCAAGACAAATACGACTATGTCGATATCAAAACAGATTTTCGATTAACTTGTGATTTAACATTGTGAACAATTTTTGTATTGGGGCCCTATTTTTATGAGGGCACACATACAGGTGAAGGACACAGGGACTTTCTAGGAAATTAATCTATAGATTTCCTGGATGACATCGTTGGCTATTCGACGTGATATGTGGTTTCAGCAGCATGGAGCATCACCACACGATTGGATTGGAAACGGCCTTGGCCGGCCAGTTCAATTTTGTTTGGGGATATATCGAACAAGAGATTTACGGAAGAACTCCTGACAATATTGATATTTAAAAAAATCAAAAAACACAGAAGCTTGTAGGAAAATAGTTCCTTTAGATGTTAGTGAGAACACATAGGAATTTATTTAGAAGAGAGTAATCCTGATGTGTTCAGAATCATGGTGGATACTTCCAGCAGACCATACAGAGTTTAACTTACTCTTTTTATTATATTAATTAGTGCTAAATGTGTATTTGCTTACGAGGTCACTTTACTTTTTTCTTTTTTGTGTTTTTTTGGGTATTGTTTTCGTTATTTCTCGGATATTCAAGATCGAAATTATTATTTTTTGGAAAATTGCTATACATGAGGTAATTTTAAGTTGAAAATAAAAAAATCCACTACCCTATTAAAAAAACAAACCCTTAAAAGGCGCAATTCTTCACCTCTGTAAAAAAAATTCGGAACAATTACAATAAGTAGAGACTGTTAAATATATAAACTGTATATAAAATTGCATATATTGCATATTTAAGCTTTTTCTTATCCTTTCTATTGGTAAAAATTCCTAGTGATTCCTAATGTAAATCGACAACCGACAATTCTCAGAACGATAAATCTTTTACATTGGTTTCTCTAATATTTTTTTCCAAGAACTGCACGTGTTTAATTTCGCCTAGCAGAAGGGATGTGGTAAATACGTTTTATTATTATTAATTCCCAAATAAACTATTCATTCATTGAATATCTTTCAGCGAAACAGCATGTAATTGTGTTACGTTTTTAAATACTGTGCGTACATACAATGAGTATAGCGAACAAAATTTCTTTATAGATTAAGCCATATCCTGAACTAGTAAAGGATGGCGACAAAATATTTTGTCGAGCCTGCAGTAAACTGGTAAGTTTAATTCTACTAAAAGCTTAACAATTGTTTTTAAATTCTTTAACTTTTGATATAAAATGACAATTGTTGTTGTAGGTGTCTTCTGAGAGAAAATACCTAATTGATCAACACGCTAAAACTCCATCACATATCGGAAAATGTGAAAAAACTAAAGCGATCCGCATGTGTGCAGCAATCTATACGTCAATGTGTAGCATCAACTTCACGAAACTCAGAACAAGAAGAATATAATACGGCTCTGTGTAACGCATTAATTTCGTCTAACATACCATTAGCAAGATTAAACAATGTTAATTTGAAATCATTTCTGCAAAAATATTGCAAACATAATATACCTGACGAAAGTACCTTACGAAAAAATTATGTCACATCTTGTTACCAGCAAACAATAGCAGAAATTCAACAATTGGTAGGGAATAATTTTATTTATATCATGGTAGATGAAAGTACGGATAAGTGTGGCCGTTATATTGCCCATTTGTTAATAGGAATTCTTCATGAAGATAATGTAGATAAATCATATTTAATTTATTGTAAAGAACTTCAAAAAACAAATAATGTGACAATTGCCCAATTCGTTCAAGAAGGTTTATCAAATTTCTTTTTATCTGGAAGTATACCTTGTGAAAAATTTTTACTAATGTTGTCCAACGCTGCACCATACATGATAAAAGCCGCGCAAAATTTAAATTTTTTTATAGTAACATTATTCATACCACTTTTCTAGCTCATGGGTTCAATCGTGTAGCCGAAGACATTAGGAATCAATTCCCTTTGATTAATGATTTAATTAGCAATGTCAAAAAATCCAATTTTATAAGGAGCGACTTCCCGGTGTGAAGTTGCCTTCTGAACCAATTATTACGAGATGGGGTACATGGTTAGAGGCTGCAATTGTTTTCGCCGATAATTTTGAAGGAATAAAAAATGTAATTCTTGAAATCACTGCTGACTGCATCGCTCAAGAAAACTGTAAAAAGATAGTAATATCAACAGAATTGCTACAAAATCTTTTGTATATTAAGTCAAATTATAGCGTTGTTTCAAGTTCCATTCGTAAACTAGAAACGCAAGGGATGTCGCTCTCGGAATCAGTCGAAATAGTAGACGAATTTGATATGCTATGTAAGAAGGTGAAGGGTACAATAGGTAATTCTATATACGATAAATTTAAAAAAGTGATAAATAAAAATGCGGGGTATTTGAAATTGAAAAAAGTTAAGAAAATTTTGGAAGGTGAAACAGTAAACGATTTCGACTTTAATTTTAGTTTAGAATGTATTGCAAAGTTAAAAAGTGCACCAATTACATCTGTGGATGTTGAAAGAAGCTTTTCTATTTCGAAACATATGTATTCTGATAGAAGACGAAACTTTCTTCTACACAATTTTGAAAAACATTTAATTATAAATTGTTTTAGAAATATGTTGTGAACAAATTTTGTGCAATAAAGTTAATGTTTAAATTTCTGCTCTTATTTATTTTTTGTAAAAATTTTGCATATTGTCGCAATTTTTTTGCATATATGCCCCAGGTTTATGCATATTTTCTCAAAAATCAGTGCATATATATGCGCATATATTCCAGTTTTTTTTTTGCATATAATCCGGTCTCTAATAATAAGATAATCCAGTTAGATATATATCCTGATTGAATTACATTATAAAAAGACACGTCACAGCTTTTTTTCCTTAGCCACACTTTTTTTTTATTCACAAATAAAACAACAACACGTGGTTTGAACAGAATTGCTCCAAGCCGCCAGATGATATTCAAGGCGCTGTAGTTACTATTGTGCACTCACACCATACTTTTAACAGACGTAATTATGATGACGTCAACTGTTTATTTTGTTACAGGTACTTTTTCTTAAAACATTTGCAACAGGTAATAAACACGAAGTTAATCGATAATCACTCCGCATAACAATTGATCTCGAAGTTTCTGTGTAAATTTTCTGAAATATCTATATGAAATACTGTACACTACCGGCCATTGACGTTAGGACAACCAGTATTATTTTAAAAAATCAATCCTTATCAATAGCTGTGTTCGCAGAGGAATCATAAGCTAGTCAGACGCGATTCGATTGGCTCAAAGAAATCCGAAACAGTTTTCTGATTGATTTCACAATATATGATTGGCTCTAACTATAGTTTTTGATGCCTCTGCGAACACGGCTAATATTTAATACTTGCGTGGTCTGGTATGAAAGCAGACAACATCCATTTTTGACGAAAACGGGATACGTACTGCTGTGGACAGACACCCAGTTTTCGCGAGTGTATTTTTTTTGTTACATAGATTTTGTCATGTTTACTCCGTTCTGCATTTGTCAATGTTTCGAGAGAATTTCACAGATGTAGATTTTATTTTTATATAAGATTTAGTTAATGAATTGATTGTATGATTTATTTAATTAAGTGTTCAGTTTTTTTTATATTAATTTCATTTATTTAAATGTCTAGCGTTCGCTAGTTTGAGTCAACGCCTATTCTAGTAGATTTTTGTCGGTGATTTGTGCGGCTGTGTTGCACATAGTCGAGAGTAGGATTTTTATAAGAATATGATTGTAAAAGTTTGTGAGGCAGTTCCTTGGTAGACTTTAGCGTGAGTACTTGTATTTTTGAATCATTGCTGCCATTTTGTTAATTCAATTGATATCGCAATTTAATTCGTATTAATTGTCTTTTATTTAATCCATCAAGGAATTCGCTAAATAATAATTGTTATTATATTGATGTGTGCACACTATAGATATAAGATCATTTGTTATTTTCGTGCAAGAAGATAGATTTTAGTTGTAATTTTCTCATTATATTTTAAAGAATTAATTTTTCCGTTTTTCCATTTTTTTTTGTTTCATTTTAATTATTATTCACCTCGGGTTTGGGTGAGTGGAAGCTTTGTGCTTGCATTTAAATTTTTCTTTTGTTATTTTCTAGAAATTGTCCACGTTTAATTTAGTTTGTATTAATTTGAAACCACGTGGATTGATTTGAAAGATATTGAATTATCTTCCTGAACAAACTAATCTTTTGCTTTGATATAGGAAATAGCATTGTCCTATTGTAATTTAGAATCACGTGCAGTTTTTTAATTTAAGCCAGAACCCTCAGTTCACGGTTTTTTTTCTGCAAATTGTAATTAATTTTTCTTTCTTTTTTTTTATAATAAATTTTTGATTGTTAATTAACGTTGTTGAGTTAAAATTCTGTTCTTTTATTTTAAATCAAACCTTTTTGTTGCCCTTTTGAGTTGGCATAAGCATTCCGAATAAAACAGTCTACATACCATTCATTTTTAAGGGAAAAGTTTGGGGTCAAAATAAGTAACATCGAACCTCTTCTTTTTAATCTTCCTGAAAAATAACAAAAATGGATGTTGCTTGCTTTGATACCAAACCCTTCACTTTTAATATTATTGTATAAAAATTTCTACAATAAAGTAAGCATAACAACAAAGTATTTGATCCGGAAATCATCATTAGAATAAGCCCCCTCTCCTCTCTTAGGGCCAACGAAACTTTACTAGTTGTCCTAACTTAAATGGCCGGTAGTATAAGTATTGATATGGACTTATAGCCGGAAGTAGAAATATTTAATTAATTACTTTAATCAAGTCTCCCGTACATATGTGTTATTATTTAGTCTGTAGTAGATTGTCTAAGGACGTAGGACACTTTTAATTTTATTTCTATTTTTACTGACTCACTACCATCATCATACCGAAATTACGAAACTATAAAGAGTGCTTTCATACGTACAACGTATGTACAATTCTCTGTGCATATTTCATTTCGTAATTTACGATCTACTTGAGCTCCCGTGCAGAAAATAGGACGAAAATGAGCCAGAAATAGTTCTAGCACACGTCGAAGCTAGAATCTTTCTTACTTTGTATTTAAATTCCTGTAGTACACCATACATACTCTCCTGTCAATGTGAAATCTATGTGTAAGCAATGTTAATTAATACAAAGAATGCGTGCGTAATTTATTTTAGAGATTCTAAATTTTTTTTTTTTTGAACTCATTAACATAAGTTTGACTTTTTGTTTAAATACGACTACTTGGCGCTTTAATGTAAAACCTTATTGCTATTTGCTTTATCTGAATGGTAGCAATATTGAAACGATAACAAATTATTTCCTGTTTCGTTGAGGTTATAGGAGGAATTTATTATTAATAAGTTATATAATTGTATGTATTTATATTTGAAAGGAACAAAAAAGTCTGATATCATATGATGCTTCCCTATAACGCTAATCTTATCATTTCTGAAAAGATTCTACAACGTAAACACATGTAAATATATAAAATATTTTATATTTACGTTTTCGGATGAAATAGAAAGTATCATTTAATCAATGATAAAGAAAAACCGGTATTTTTCGTGGTCTAATGTAAACAATGACGTGTCCTGTAGTTCATAATGTAACACCCACGTCATCACAATTTTCGAATGTCATCATTCCATAGATTCCTTGATGTCATTATCGACTTTAGTGTATTTAATTGCTCTTTGTGTTATTATTATTATTATATTTCCTAGAATTATTTCGGGATTGATCTAAGATTTCAGTTTAAATATTTATTTTATTGTCCCATATTTTTAATTGAAGAATTCATACTTATGTTACATACAGGGTGTTAGGTAAACATGTGGCAAAATTCAAGGGGTTATTCCTGGGCTTATTCTAAGAATATTTTGTCCTATGATGATTTTTGAAAAAACCCTTCGTTTCGAAGATACAGGGTGAACAAAATTTGTTACATACAGGGTGTTCGGTAAACATGCGGCGAAAATTCAAGGGGTTATTCCTTGGCTTATTCTAAGAATATTTTATCCTATGATGATTTTTGAAAAACCCCTTCGTTTCGAAGATACAGGGCGAACAAAATTTGCGACAACCACATTCGATATTCGTTGAAATTATTAATGTAAATAAAAGTATGGTGTATACGCCAATGAGTTTATCAAGTACAAAAAATTGTTTACAATGCGTTGTTATTTTTTCGATCTCGATCACATGAAACGGCTGTTTTATCTAGTAGTGGATTTCATTTGAATACGTCTCATCGGTCGCATTTGTTTAGATTGGGTGACGTTTGGCTGTTTGACGTGTCTTTAATAGTTAGTGAAATCCTCTATCATGATGTATACGAACGTCGAGATGACTGACATGCATTTCATGTATGGACTTGCTGATGGCAACTCATTAGAAGCTAGACGATTGTATATTGAACGATTTCCTACCCGTAATGTCCCCGACCTAAAAATTGTCGAAAACATTCATCGACGTCTTCGCGAAACAGGCTCAATGAAACGAAGTGGAGGACCAGGAAGATCAATGACTGCAAGAACGGTACAATTGGAACAGAATGTGCTGGGGATGATAGAGGAAGATCCTGGTAGTTCTACGTGAAAAATGCAAATACTTTGAATGTAAGTCATTGGATTTAGTCATTCTCTTTGTCCTTTGTTTACATTTCAATAATTTCAATAACCAATAACAAGGAGGCCCCATTTACCTTATCTTTTATTATTGCTTTTATTCATTTTTTCATTATTAAGGAATATATTTTATGAGTCATTACGTTGTAAATTGTTTAAAAAAAAAAAAACTGTTGTTAAAGTGAAACCAATATCTTTCATTCATATCAGGTAGTCACTGTATTTGTCCTGTACAAAATAAAACTATTACTAATAATACTGCTTTTTTTTCTTAAGTAATAAGTATTATGTACCATCTTTAGCAAAATAAATGCGAATTTAATCTTCAATTATTCATGCAATTGAAACTACAGCACACTGAATAGTAATTAAAAATTATTTGTAAACAACTTTGAATTACGCATTGCTCGGTACGCAGTACTTATAGTTGCGGTTGCATAAATAATCGAAGATTTGTGGAACTTTTTTTTGTACTTTATCAGTTATTCACACAGAGCTACACAGTAAGCTACTTAATAAATATTCACTAAACTTCCTCGTTTCCTACACTACCTATATTTGAACAACAAATTTAAGGTAAGTATATTGTTTATATATAGCAAACCATTACTTTCTATATATATCAGGTATTTAGTGAACGTGCATTAATGATACTGTTTCCTTATCACAAGTAATCCAAATAGCTTGTATTAATTGAGGTTAATAATGAAGGTGTGATAGCCGTTATAGAATAGTTCACTCACAGCAATACACCTACTACTTGACACGGGCAAATCTTTGCTTACTGCAACTACATATATTTTTTGGCTTAACTACTTCAGTTTAATTATCATAAGTAACTTCATAAGTTACCGATATGAAGCAGACCGTAAATAACTTAGATTGCTTCTTGTTAGTATCAGTGTTTAGGATCTCTTTTTTACTAGTGCTAAGTAATCTGTGCTTTTGTCCCCTATCCAGCTGAATTTTTTACTTACGATAATTATATTTTTATTTATGATTATTAAATTTTTTTCTAAGTGTGGAAAATCATCAAAAAAAAAATTACTTTTTTTTTAATAATTCTAATATTAGAAATATCTACAGCATGGCATATTATACTAACAAAAATTGCTATGTAATTATATTCCTTTAAAGTGTATTTAATGATTCCAATACTCTGATAAAAAACTGTTTTCGTTTATGTCAAAATATCTCTTTCAAAATCAGTAGCTGAACCTAAAATGATATTAGATTTTTTTTTTATTAACAACTTCTGTTTTCCATATTCAATTTTCAATATTAATTTCCATATTATCTGTCAACTCTGACATTCTCGAGTATTTTTGGTAACAGAAATGAATTTGCTTCCAATCATATTATTGAAGGAAAAAAAAACCTTTTATATAAATCAAACTTTTTGGAATGGGTTTATATTTTTCATTCACCATTTTTTTTTTAAATTTCCCTCAAAAACCTAACAAAATGTGTGTGTCTGGTATAATTAGGCGTATCCGTATGTTATTCTATAAAGTAAAACAGATTATAACGTACTAACACTCTGTATATCTGATCTCATTTGTTTCCTTCAGAGTAAACTCAAGAATTAAAAAGCAGAATTTTCGCACAAACATAACTTCTGGACGAATATTAATAATAAGGGTCTTTTTTGTCTATACTTTATCCGAGCACACTGCACATGACATTTTTAATACTATATTATTCATTTGTTGGCCATCAGTGGTATTATTTGACAGTTATATAACCTAAAAATTTGTTTACCCTTTGTCAGTCCGAAAATTACATATGAAGTGAAATTATAGGTATAGGGTCTTACATGACATAATGTCTGTTAATTTACTCACATACATTTATAATAAATTTTACTCTGTAGTACAGTCTGGTACAAAATATAAGCAACACCACAGAAGTCAGAAAACAAATGAATATCCACATTCGAGATATGCAAAATAGTAGTGGCAATATAGTAAGCACATAAAATTATTTCTTAAAAAAAATGACATTCACATAATTTTCCTCAGCACAAAAATAATTTAAGCAGCAGCAAAATTAAGACTGAATTAGAGATTCAATTGTTTAAAATCAGGAACTTTATAACCTATAATCAATGTCATTATAATACAACACAGCGACTTATTTTATTAATCGTATAGCACTTAAAACAAGTTTTGTAAAGTTTCTTCAATTTCAAGGTTAACACATTTAATAGCCTTCTTTTTGTATTGTATACACATTTTATACATTAATCTCCATGATTATAATTTAAAAATAAAAAATTGTTATTTCAATATATTAATTTTTATTTTATGAATCATCGAAATGCTTATTTTATCTGTTAAATATGTGAAATAACAGTCGATTGCCCAAAATTCATAATGATTGATCCACTTTGATTTCCCAAGCAAATTATTGAACAAACCACTGAAATAAATGACTTAGCAGTTATTGGGGTAATGAAGCGTTAATGTTTTTGTATTAAATTTCATAATCTACCTGGGAATCGATGAAAATTAACATAAATTTTTCAACGATACCCTTTGCAACCCATCAAAATTTTGTACAAACTAAATCTGCACACTTTTAATTCCAATCTGATAACATGCGATATATAAAGGGAGATTTGTTGTATTACTCACCGTTAGGTCCATATTTTTCTTGGTTCCTTTTAACCTGGTCCGGTGACAGGCCCCGTTCTGGATCGGTGCTAAAATAACCAATAACCTCCTCTACCGTTTTCGTATGGGCGTCCTCCATTGCGTCCGACAGTCAGTTCTGCAAAGATGATAACATGTAGAAAGCTTCGGAAAGTCCAAAAACATTTATATGTCTATGCCTCTAACTAGTATCTATGTATGTTTTTACCGTTTTCTTATTTAAAAAGAAATCTGTGCACTACTATAAGCTTATCAATTGATTTTACCCGAAAATCTTAATTTATCAATCCTATTTATAGGTTAGGAATTGCAAAAGATTTTTGGATGTTTGTCATAAATGAAATGTATGACAACAACTGAGCGATTATGTTATTCCCTTTGTCGTTTCATTTATGGAATAAATTTATTTCCCCGCATATACACACACACAATAGATTTGCTTCGTAATGAAACGTGTTTTGTGTGACGTGTTATCACAAAGAAAAAAAGTAACCTAAACAGCACATGGCCCCCACTGTACTTACATAAAATAGAACGAGTTTAAATTATAATATAGTTATCCTAAAAACGCACTAAGAAAAGTCTGTGATATACGTCAAAAACCACACTTATTAATCGACGGGTTAGAATATAATAAATCAAACGTATTATTACGGTCCGTTTACACTTCTACACCGCACATGCATTTTTCAACTACCGTTTGCCGAGGAGGTTCCTGAACTATCACCGACAGCTGCTCGAGCGAACGTGGCGGAACCAAGCGGACGCCGCTACAAGTAGCAGATCGGGTGACAATAGAAATAATTATGCCGGGGCGATAATTAATTTAGATATTGCAGTTTCGGTGAATCAGTGGACGGACATCGTCAGACGGTACGCCCGAAACTCTCATGCGCAAAAACTGACATCTCTTCGTGTCTTCATTGACGGCAGATTCGAAACTTGACACAATTAGCGTAGCTCTCATGTGGACGATGCCGATTGGCCGAACGACGGTGTGTCTGTAAACCGTTTTTTCAAAGCTCGAAAGCGGGAAGTTTAAATTGCAAGTTATGTACATTTGTAATAATAAATGATTATTAATTTCGTTTATTATATGAAGCAATTTTTAACGTAATGAAATATTTAAAAATAATGAAGACGTGAATAATCTAAGTACTTATATTTTGTAGTTATTTTTAGATAGATTAAATTAAATTATTTTATTCAACAAGACGTTTTGACGATTTATTTGCCCGCATTTTAAAATATTTCTAATAAAACTACCTTTTTTACGATAATATGTAAAATATTTAGTTTAGATTTTACAAAAGAAAAAAATCGTTATTATTAATTATAGAGCAAAAAATTATTCTTTATTAAAAAGTTGCTTTTCAAAGGAGCTTATCGTAAAAAAAATCGATGTCATATGTTTGTAAATATGAAAAGCTACCTAGATTAAATTAAGGTAACATAATAACAATTTACTTAGATCACCTGAAAAAGCTAAAAAACAATTTAAAAACTATTGGAGATAGACATAGGGAGTCCTAATACTGATTTAATGACGATAAGAATTTCTATCTATCAACGTAAAGATATACTGGGTGTTCCATTTAAAATAAAAAAATTACGCACGAGTAAAATTCACAAAGTTTGCCCTAGGTACTTGAACATCCTGTAGACTACTGGACAACGTTGAATGTCGCATTTAATCGGCCAAAGGATCTGCTATTCGCGGTTTTCATTTCACTTTTCTAAATCAATTCGTTTTTGAGATACTAGACATTTTTCGCAACATTGCATTTTTAAACAAATTAAAATATCTCATCATAACTGTAATAATTAGGCATAAGGGAAGCTTAAATAAAATTGGTCTAGTTTTTAGTGTATACTTAAAAAATGCCATAAAATACAGGGTGTTCCATTAAGACAAACATAATTTTGATACACTGCTAAGTTTTGAAACACCCTGGAAATTGCATATTAATTGAATGTCCCTCCATATGTAAAAAGTTATCAGAGAAAATAATCTCTTTATTAAAACCTTTTCAAATCACAAATTCTCAACTACTTTAACAGCTTTAAAAAAAACATGAAAATGTAAATAATCATAAATTTAACTTTAATAACACTAAAATTTAACGAAAGACAGAAACTATTATGCTAGGAATATTTTAGAAATGTTTTATATTAAAAACGTTAAAAGATAGATAGATAATTTAATTAAGAACCCTTTATTTCCAAACAAATCTACTTATAATTCATTTTAAATTGTAGATCTAACTTGCCTACATATATCCTCATATACTTCGAAAATTGTTACCATTTGACAACCAGAGACCACGCCATCAAAAGGAGTTATCTACAGCTAAGAGTGAAGGCAGAGAAATTATTGCCAACGTTTTGAAATTCAATAAAAACAAGAAACGTAAATCGAGAAACTATATATCCTCTTGAAGCATTTTGGAAACTAATATTTCCATTCTATTTTCCAAAAAAGAAAAACAAAAAAATACAAACGTAAAAAATTCAAATTCCTGTCTCTTTGACAGAAGTATTTATTCAAATTTCTATCTTCAACAATTCATCTCCGCCACTGACGACTCTCGTTCCTATGTAATATATAAGTACTTATCGTTTTTTATTTACTCTACAAACGAAATGAATGGAGGTAGTAACGAGTGCAATGGGACTGTATTATATATTTTATTTTAATTAAGTTGCTTGCTAAGCTCACACCATCATTTTGCGTAAATATTTGACCTGAAAATTTACCGTTTTATGAACGAATTGGACTAAATATTAAACAATAATTCATTTGAATGCCTTTTTAACCGCCTCCAAAAAAAATGATTTCTTCAAATCCAGCAGATGGCGCAGAATGATTGCGTTGACTTGCAGTTATAATTTTACATTATAGCTAATTTTCAATATTATTTCTCTATTTCACAGTTTGAATCATCGATATAGTGCTTATAAGAGTAAAAAAAAGCGTTCGCGGAATACGCATTGGAAGATGTCGAAGTCGGAGTAGCAAAACTATTTAGAGGGGAGCCTCAAAATTGAATTGCGTCTAACAAGTACTTCAATTGCTAATAATATCTGCCATTAGGTACATTTGATAATAATAAAACATCTCTGATTTCATAATTTTTAGAATGATGGTACTAGCGACAAATAATTGTAGAATAGTTTTTTTTTAGGTTATGTCAGTATAAAAACTACACCGATATTTTGCAAAAACTGTCAAAAACGGCCACTACATTGCTGCAATTAAGTTATATTTAAGAAGAAAACATCTTTCATATATTAATTCTAGCAAAAAAAATAATAAATTCTTGCACATTGATAACAAATTATGCATGTAACATTGTTTAATTATAACACTTTTTTCTCATTAACTTTTTTTTTTCTTAAACGCATCCCAGCTGATTTTTTGTTTAAAGAAAACTTCACAATCACTTATAGAAAAATGTCACACCATATTTCAAAATAAAATGACGAAAATCGAAGAGGTTTTATTAATATTCAACTTACCGAATATTTTAATGATATTGACGTTATTAATAAGTGTGATTTTGAAAAAATTGAATCCAAAAATCATTTCAAAAGAAGCAGAAAAAAATTATAATATTGAACCGGCGTCTACTTCAAACAGATTATAAGTTAATATTGGATAATGAATGACGTCACAGTTCTGGTCTCGTAATAAATAGATGACAGATATAATTTCACAGGATCACGGCTATACAGATTCTTCGCGACGATGATATAAAAAGGCGAGAGAAATAAAAATCAAGTGCTGCAGAAAGAAGACATTGTTGGGTATTTTATTTTGGGATTATTCGGGCGCATGTAACGCGACTTTGCTATCGGCATAGGAGCCGCGTGTGTGAAACTGCCGGCCCCCAGGATGCGTGGCCGGGTGCCAGCGCTCTAGCGAACGATTTTAGCCCATCTAGACGAGATTTTCCTAATTATTTTGGCAAGGGTGTCGAATAAAGATAGCTCTCGTATGACAACTCGCAAAAAACCACACGTTCGGGACGTAAATAGACACACACGTCCCCGCTATTTTCTCTCTTTTTCGTCTTCTTGACGGGGAAAACTTACATAACACAACGATGTGCGCGATTTTTCGCGTGGGAAGGTTATAGCTTTCAAACTAAACCGCCGATATAGAGAATGAATGACCACCGGATTGGATTCCCGTCTTTCTTTCTACGTTACTTTACTGATTCGAGCGGGTTGGTACACCCTACTACTACACCGTCCTGTCAAACTCAATTGATCGTTTTTTGATTATCCTTCATAATTATCCTTCTTGTGTGCGTACGTTATCCCACTTTAATAAACACACTTGTCACTTGAAACGACTTACCGGCTATCACAAAAATCAGTGGTCCCGGTCGACAAAATATATCACTTGGTATCACACGTAAAACGTTTAGGAAACTACGCGAGGCCTAAGCCCCCATTTGGTGGTTAGATAGCGGCGACTTAGACTAAGCTGCAGAACGTACGGGCGGTCGTTTAAAATTGCTCCCGCTTTTATAAGCTCGGTTCCTACCTGTAAATGACGCTCACTTTGGGCCGTCTGCCAAACTGAACTCACAGCGTGTGTTGTGCAGAGGGCCTTTCGGTTCACCACTTGCGCGTGTCTTCCTCCTATTCTAGCTCCGCGTGTAATACGTAATATAGTGAGATCCGCACGCGAAGAAGACGGGATATAACATTGAAACGACGGGGGACTATGCCTGGAACGCACGGCGAATGACTGCGGTTGCATCGTTGAAATCGTACGGCGAATATCTTCCTGGATTCACTGCTTAGAGGCTTGCGGCCGGACGTTTTGTTTTGCTGTTGACGCTCGCTAGGAACAGATCGCAGCAATCCGTGACACCTTTCCTTAACGAAGCGTCAAACACATAAACGTCAAAATGCACAACATAACCCCAAATGTGAATTTTTCTATAAAAGAACACTTCATATAAATACAAATACAGTTAACACTGTCTTTGTAATCACGTCAACAAAACTACAAACAAGTTTTTCTCAAATTCACAAACTGTTACACACTGTTGCATACTGCGGTATGGCAAATGGGAATTTAAAGAAACAAGTTTATTAATGAAGCCGATTAATAATCGAGATATTTTAACGCGGGAGTGTCTAGCAAGATTACTGATCATATTGTATTATTTTAATATACGAGTTAGTTACAAATATTTTTCCGTTTACCGTATTTTTAATAAAATAGATAAAAATTTTAAAGTAGAAACTATAAATTTGAACTGACAATGACAATTACACCCTGCTACCACCCACTAGCGGTGTTGCCAGTTCAATATTTATAATTTCATTGCATCTGCATTTGAAAATTCAGTAGAAATTAGTAGATTAATAAAAAAAAATGAAATAAATTCCATATGTATAAAAAATAATTGCTTTTTTCCATTTAGAGAGCCTTTTTTAGTTAAGAAATATGAAATAATAATGTGCTATCGTATTAATACAAAGGAAGAAAGAAAAATTCCTAACTTAGGTTAGTTATAAATTAAACGCATTTCTAAAGAGATTACTAAGGAATAATCTAATATTTTATTAAGAGGGTCAGGGTTAAGGGATACAGATTTTTCAGTAGATTCAAGACATATTTCAGTAGATCATTAAAGAAACATTAGTACAGCTGGCAACACTGTCCACTAGCCACTACTACGCCACCTTGGTTTGCTAATATGTCAAAAATCATTGATTAATGGAAAAAATATCTATTAATATGGATGTGGTGTCATTAATGGATTATTTTGTGTGTACTACAGTATCGACGAAAAAATAATATATTGATTGTCGTTTCGGACATCGATATTTTGCAACGGAAAGTTGGCAAATAGGTATCGACGTTTAAAAAACGACAAAAAACTAATTAGGTTGAATGCGCAATTTTTAGTAACCTTTTGCAATTTTTAAGGCTGAAGTATCAATCTACAAATAGGCTGTAAAATCTATTTTTTATCTTACGACCCATTGCGATTATCACAACGATAGATAATCGTATTTTATTTTTATTAAATCATCATATTTATACGATATTAACATGTCAAAGTGACAGCCCTCTTGGCAAAATTTAAATTTCCCACACTTATTTTAAGTATCTTCAACAGAAAGACATCAAAATAACTAGTTATCTAATACAAAACCATTGGTAATTTCGTGTTTCAATATTGAAGTTACTAAGAATAATTGTGGGAAATTTAAATTTTACCAAGTGGGAGGTGACAGGAACCTCACTTACGGTGTGCTTACGGTTTAAAATTGCTTGAGTTTTCGAAAAATGAAATCAAGTATAAATTGGATGAATCTCAATTCGCATAAATTAAACTTTTGGCCAAAATTACTATGTGAAAATCTGGATGTTATAAAGTGATTGAAGGCTAAAGGAAGAACATCTTACGATGATTTAGCCTTTTTGGCATACATATGCATATATTTATAATTTGTATAATACCAATAAATTGATATTACCATCATTTATTTAGACATTTAATAAATTTCCGCGTTGTTTCTTAAATGTTCGGATAAAACGCGCACTTCTGCGTGAAAAATCTTTCTTGAATTAACATTTAACCTATAAATACACAAAATAATGCGAAATTAATACCATTTCGCGGGCTTCTTGGCAATCCCACCCGATAAATATATATATATACAATTATCTGGTTCGGGAGAGAATGTTGCAAGATTTGCAGCACCCAGCTGGATGACAGCATTTCGTTCTCCGAACACAACAAACCTTGCCAAAACAAATGTTAAGCATCAAAAGGAAAGTTATTTTAACCACGGTTGTCACTTTAACCATCGACTGACGAACGTAAATGCATTTGGCGGGTATTTATTTTTTCAAACGGGATTTGCAAAATATCACACGTGCATTTTATTTAAAGCGTGTATTGCAATGTTACATTTTAAATCACACTAGCTCGTACGCAGGTGTTTTTTTTAGTAATTTTGTTGACAGTGTGATTTTTCAATTCGATGACTAGGTATTTCTTGTTAATAATCGAATGACTGAAAAGGCATCAGGTTTCCTAATAGAAATCATCCTAAATCAGGTGTCTTTTAAGATACTAGTAAATCAGTTTAAGAAAAGTTAGAGTGTTAAAAGAAATCACAAAAAAGCCACTAAGTATAGCAAACTAGATTTTGCAGGTTAAAGTGGCAGTACAGCGTAGATTAATTATTATCTGTCATTTCTAAATACCATAGGCAACTAGATATATTAAAACTATTATTTAAGAGCACCAAATGGAGCAGTTTTGAAGCATTACCATGTGATTCAAAATGATTGTCGTAAGAAAAAAACTGTTTTCCGAAAAAATTATCTATACTTATTACCAATTTAATGAGCGAAGTTAGCTACATACAAATTTCATACATTAAACGAATTTTCTTGATATTTAGCGACATTGGCGTGCGTGTTGTAGTATCTTTCGATTATTTATCTTATAATTTTTTTCAAATCATTTATATTTACATCTAATGTCACCAACAATAGTATTTCTGAATACTGTAAGAAAATAAGGGAATTTATCTGTGGTAATAGCTCAACAAACAGGTAAAAAAATCTATATTAATATTAAGTGAAATAGTTTATTATATTTTACAATTTTATAGGCTTATCATACACTTCAGCACAATGAGCTGTCAAAAGAAAGTTACATTTTCATCCCTATAGAGTTTCTACGGTACAGGAACTACATATTACAATTAGATCACGATAGCCGATTGGAATATTGTCATTGGTTTAGTAACAATTTAAGGGACGATGACTTGCTAAACAAATCATTTTTCTGTGATGAAACCTGGTTTTATCTAACAGACTATATCAATTTACAAAACTATTGTATCTGGTCTGCAGAAAATCCACACGAATTTCGAGAAACGCAATTGCATCCCGTAAAAGTTGGAGTTTGGTTAGCTATGTCCAGGCAACGAATAATAGGGCCAATTTTCTTCGAGGAAACTGTAACAGCCCAACGTTACCAACAGATGTTGGAATTGTTTATTGCAGAGTTACAAGAAAATGAGCTTGAAGCAGGTTATTTTCAGCACGATAATGCTCCAGCACATACTGCTCGACAAACCTGCCAATATCTTCAACAGTTTTTTGCTGATAAGTTCGTTAGAGCACAAAGATCCACCAAGATCGCCTGATCTAACCTCATTAGATTACTTCATGTTCGGCTATTTAGAAAATAGGATCTATAGAAACCGCATGCATACCATAGAAGAACTGAGAGATGCAGTTTTGTCACTTAATAATTATACTAATTGTATGTTATAATTTAAAGTAATAGATAAATTTACTTAAACACCAGTTAGTACTGAATTGTAAAATCATAATTTAGTAAAGTTAAATTAATTACATTTCATTTTTACAAGCAGAAACACCAATCCATAGTCGTTTATATAATGCGAGTTTAAATATAGGTTACGTTTTCCTTATTTATGACAGATCCGTTTACTTTCTTATGTTCCAACACTGACTTAGTTCAAACCTTCATTACAACCACGCGGCATATACCTACACCCTGTTACTATCTATAGGAGCGGATTTGATCATTTCAAAGAAATTCCGATTGCATTTTTGTCATCAAATAATGATTCTTTAGCGCCTTCTAAAAAATGGTCCGGTGAATCACCCCCTGCATTTAAATTAATTATGTTTAACCACTTTAAAGTTCTTATTTCATTAATTTAAATTTTAAACACCCTGTGTAAGATGGTAAGTTTATTATAATTTTCAATAGATCATATTTTTTAATAAAATATGATAGCATACACAGAGCAATACATAGCCTAAATGCTTCTTAAATATTTGAAACATGAAAATTAGTTTAGATTTTAACACAAAATTCTAAATTATTATATAAAAAAACCTTAAGGTTTAGGTATTATAAACGTTATTTAAAGAGATACTTATTTCGAAAAGAGAATCCAAAAATGCAATATAATGAATCTAGAAAAATACAACTTTGATACTTTTACGCTTTTGGAACACCCTGTGTTGTAGTTTTTATTTTTATTTCATATTTTTTTGTGCTATTTATATAGATAATAATCAGAATTAAGCTTCCCGCAATTATTTTTAGTACTTATATACGTTAAACACATTAAAACACGAACGATTTTGTGTTGCATTCATATTTATTTCAATACTTTTATGTTTGAGTTACTATAAATAGTTGCAGGAAATTGCAATGTGCTTACGCGGGGGAATAAAACTATAATAACAGTAACCTTAGTATATATAATAAATTTTGTGATATACCTTAATATTCCATTTAATACGGTTTATCAAAAAACCAAAATTACATTTTTATCGTCTCCACCATTACATGAAACGAATTTCTTCACTTGAAGATATGCAAATGAGCTATTAAACCGCATTTATTAGAGCGGTGCCTTTCATATTAATCCAATTTAGAAGGGATTCTTGACGTCAGAGATGTTCTAAGAAGTTTAATCGGTAAATTAATTCGTAAAGATTGTTACAACCTGCACCAATTATACAAGGTGAGTTTTTTCCCAAGTTTTAATGTATGGGATAGAAATCTCGGAAGTAAAAGCTATTACATACTATTTAGTTCACTGCGTATAGCTTTGTTATAATATAATAAAGTATAAATGTTCCTACTTAATTACATTTTAATCACAGGTTTCTAAACGTTCAACGTTTAATTTTGCTTTTTACTACGTATATCCTCTTAAATAACTACTTGTAATCTACTAACACATAAAAATGAATGTTGCAAGGCATTCACGTCAGAACCCTGCATAACACGCTTGCATTCTGCCTGGCGCTACGAAGCTTTTTTGATTTCATTTCGTTTTGTAAACGTCACCAGACGAATGCGAAAGAACTTTGGGAGAGTTATTTCAGTTTGATATATAACTCCTGAAAGCTGTTAAGCTGTGAACGCCGCAGCTAGATCTCTATAGATTTATAAATATCTTATTATATTCGGACGAAATACAAATCTTTAATTGTGTTAATTAGCTATGTATAATAGTAAAAAATGTACTATTTGTGTACAAGCTGGAGCAAACTCGATGTGCACAATGAACAATACATACATTTTGCCACGGAAATACGAAGAAACGAGGCGGTTTTCGAGATAAAATCATTGGTAAAATAAAATTTCTATTATATCCTATATTATCTATTCTTATTATTTAAAATTTCGAAAAATATATTTGACTTTTGTAGATTTCATTTGGAGTTCTCATATTTAATTCTTTTCCTTATAAAAAGCAAAGTTTCCAAATCATCAAGCATATAGCAATAATACAATAAAATTCATTTTAAATGTTAGGGAAATGCAATGTTGGTATGGGTATATAGGTTGCATTTTTTGACATTTACGTTACAAACTTCAACGTATTTTGTTTGTATTTCGTGGCAGGTTAAGTTGTGTTATACATTCATTAACATTTATCATTTATGGAAAATGTGTGAAGTAACAACTGATAATTTTCCACAAATATTAGAAGAAATAAAGCTTTCTCTTCAAAGAGCCAAATTCATTTCAATCGATACGGAATTTAGTGCTTTAAATTACACCGAAAAGATATCTAATAGGTTAGAATTGCCTACCGTTTTATGTCAAATTTGTTTTTCATTCGTAAATTGCAGCCTTTTCGATACTCCAGCTGAAAGGTATGAAAAGCTACGCGTCTTATGCACGCAAATTATACCTCTGCAAATTGGAATAAGCGCTTTCGCTTTCAATGCGGAGGAACATTCGTACACAGCTGATATGTACACATTTTATGTGTTCCAACAGAAGTTTCAGCATATAAATCCGAAGTTTATTTTTCAATCTTCGTCGCTACAGTTCCTTTGTAATCATAATTTTGACTTTAATAAGGTATCTTATAAAGATTTTATGTCAATAAAATGTGTGCTAACGTTTGACGGTTCTAGTTTATTTATAAAGGGTTACCATATCTTAATCATATTCAAGAGGGCGAGATAAAAGATTATCAACAGAGATTCTCTTTAGACGATGTCGATTTTAGTGATTTAAATTTCGAATTTTTTGTACAAGAAAAGAGTTTAGAGATATCAAAATGGTTAAATGATAATGCCGGAAATGAAACGTTAATACTACCTGGAATCGTACAAAAATACAAACATAGCTTAGACATTTTATATTTCTTTCACAAACACATACGTAACCGTTTCAATAAACAAATATGGACATCGGAAGAAAATGGGGAAATTACAGTAAAAAAGTATCAGCCCGTGAGTTTGACAAGTTGGAAAGTGAATACGATCTAGATAAATCATTTCTAAATGATATGTTAGGTTTTGCACATATATTTCGATACCTAGTAAGCTTAAAAAAACCTATAGTGGGGCACAATTTACTAACTGATTTGATGATAATGTATCACAGATTTGAAAATCCCTTACCTGGATCGTATAAGCAATTTAAAAAAGAAATACACAATTTACTACCCGTCATTTATGACACAAAATGCTTCACACACGAACTAAAACGAAATTTACCTGAAAATAAGGTTTGGGATCAAAATACTCTCGAATTTTTATATAATTATTTCAAAGATGGTTTTGGAAGACATCTAGCTTTAAACTCGCCACTAATTCAATTAAATAATCCACCAAACATCGATCACTTCCACAATGCCGGCTGGGATTCCTATTGCACTGGTTACATTTTTATACGAATCGCTCACATCTATGCGACGAATAAGTTTGACACGAAATCGAAATTCATGTGTTCCGAGTTACTTGCTTCTATTAGCAAGTACAAAAATTGTGTTAACGTGATTCGATGCTCTGTCCCTTACATAGTAAGTTATAACCTCTAAGATAAATTCAAACTTTTCCGCAATTATTTCCAGTAACGTAAACGTTGAAGCATGAAATTACTAAGGATCTTCGGTTAAATTTTTAGGTATTTTGATGTCTTCATATTTAAATCAGCTTTATCATATTAAAGTTACTAAAAATGATGGTGGAAAATTTGAATTTTGCTTAACTGGTAATGATTTAAAATAAATTCGTAATTGGTGCTTTTATTCCTAATTCCACAAACAGAAATTAGATGGAAACGACCCTGAATCTCGGAGACCGCCACGACTTATTATTGAATCTGTTAAAAACGAACCGTTGGATATATTAAAGGTAAGTTCTTTTTGTTTGGTTAAGATTATATCAATTTAATTTCTTATATTGCTATTTATATTCATTGTTATTTATAAAAATATAAATGGTAAATCATAGTAATTGAATAAAATTATTACTTTTATAATTTAATTGACACAAGTGCATTTTTTCTGTTTTTCACCATTTGTTACACAAATTCAAAATAAATATTTTCACACAAGTTTTTCAGTTATGTGTGTTGTTTTTGTTATTTATAAATACGTATATGTCTTTTTATGCGCATTTCTTAGTAACCATTCTATCGTCTAAAAACAGGTCTTTTTTGTTATATTTTGTATATTCAAATAAGATGTTAAAAACAATGCAGCGACCCCTATCTGAAAGGCCAACACTAACGCACAAAATGGTTGTAGTTTTCTAAATAAATAAGGTGAATATGACATGAATATATAAATCCAAGCTTTGTAGTGATTAATGTGAATAATTAATATATTTTAATATTTACTGAACTTATTAAGTGGTAAATGCAAAGTGAGTGCAATTATTTGTATTTACTAAACGAAATAGTACGTAGGGACAAAGAATTGGTTAGGTATATATTATATTATAGTATTATTTATTGCAATTTGGATATACTTACTAAAGAAAATTTTATATATTATTTAATAGTGATATTTACTTTAAATATGTGGTTAAATCGACGGTGTTCGATATTAACTTTTGCCCCATATTCATATTGATCAATTTATTATGTCTGCAACTGTTTCAAACCATTTATTTACTTTTTGTAACTAGTGTTTTTAATATACTAGTTACAAAACTATAAAATAATAATGTACCATTATATTTTGACAATAGTTTATTTTAACATGTGCTCTATCCCAATTTAAATACCTAACATCTATTTTACATTTACAAAAGGTGTGACGTAGATCATACGAAATTCTTTTCACAATTCCCTCAGATTATGACTTATTCTTCAGTGTTTGTTTATAGGCGCGCTATATCACAAAAGCTTCATATTATGAAAAGATGTGTTTACGCTATTAAGTATACGAATTAAATCGCAGGCGATCTCAAACGATTATATGGATGGCAATATATCCGTTTTATTAACTGCCAGAGTTCATTTTTCACGAGGCACTGTAAAGATGTGAAGAACACGGAACACGTGACGGGTTTTCGAAATTAGCAGGCCTTCAATTTATACATAAGTGTTACCGAAGTTTTACGTAATGTCTCGTGATACATATGGCCAATATAAAAATATACAAAAAAAAATGTGAAATATAAGCAGATGTCAATTTATCAGTACTGGGACCTCTAATAGCCAAATTTAAATTTCCCGCAATTATTCTTAGCAACTTCAACGTTGAAACATAAAGTTACCCACCATTTTGTACTGCATTGATAGTTATTTTAATGCCTTTGCGTTGAATTCAGTGAAAATTATGGCGGGAAATTTAAATTTGGCTATTGGAACAGTAGCTTGTGTTCCAAACAAAATTTAGTTTTTTAAGGCTTGATAATTCACCGACTCAAGGAGATGTCATTTTTGGGAAAAAATATAATTAAATTATATTTGTCGCAAACTATTTAAAATAATGTATGGTGAAATAGTGATTTTTTATCATTCATTCATTCTTTGTATTTACTATAAAGCACTCTAAATGTGAGCATAAACATGAATATATGTAGAACGTAAACGTGAACATAAAACGTAATAATTATGGTAATATAATGTCTAACGTCAAAAATATAAGTATGTATTAATAAACAACTTAGAGTAAACATTAATTATTCATGTCGATTGTCTTAGGGCGCGTACCGTAAATATAAAATTGTAACCAAATGGTTAGTTGCGATTTATTTGCGGTTATTAGTGATTGCCGATTATTTCAGAAAATTTACAGGACACTTTGGTTGATGTCAAGTATGTTAAGTTTTTTTTTGTTTTGTACCACTTTTAAAGATAACCACCATCGTCCATGTGGTTTTAGTGGATGCGACGCGCTTTGATTGACCACGTTTTATGCATAGATAAAGTAGGTTGGTTTATCTTTCCGCAGTGGAAGGGATAGAAAAATCAGAAAATCGTAAAATGAGCGCGGTTGTTTTGGTGACAACTAAAATAACCAAACTTCAGCAACCGCGTTCCGTAAATAACATAATTTTCAGGAATCTGCTATATTCGGGACACAAAACCGAGAATTTGGTTGCTATTTGTGAATTACGGTACGCGCCCTTACTATATTTAATTTACTCTGTCGATAAAAAAATTCAATGGAAAGTTAATTACATAATTATTTTAAATATAAATATATTGGAATGGATTCTAATAAAAAGATATTTGAAGGAAATTAAATTACTCAATAATGATCCAATGGAGTACATACATTTTATATAAATCATTACCTAAGCTACAAATAAATAAAATATTATTCATTGCAAATTTATCAAAATTCGAGAACATTTTAACAAATTCAATTGATTATATAGTACCTATTTGTGAAAAATAGGAAATATAAAATAAATAAAAAACATATAGATAAAAATGGATATTTTGTTTAATTATATAATAAGGTATCAATGATAAAGAAAGAAAATTCTTCCCAATAAAAGTAATTGTTGACAAAAATTTGAATTTTATTCTATACATTAAATTTTGAAAATTATTGTTTGTGTAAACTATGTGCCTAAATCACAAAAAAAAAACGTTTTGATAGTTCATTATTAATTGTTCATCCTGCGGCTTCACATTTATTCAAAATACAAATCTTAGACCAAATATACCATGTGATTGAAAATGATTGTCGTAAGAAAAAAACTGTTTTCCGGAAAAATTTATCTATACTTATTACCAATTTAATGAGCAAAGTTAGCTACATACAAATTTCATACATTAAATGAATTTTCTTGACATTTAGCGACATTGGCGTGCGTGTTGTAGTATATTTCGATTATTTATCTTATAATTTTTTCAAATCGTTTATATTTACATCTAATATCACCAACAATAGTATTTCTGAATACTGTAAGAAAATAAGGGAATTTATCTGTGGTAATAGCTCAACAAACAGGTAAAAAATCAATATTAACATTAAGTGAAATAGTTTATTACATTTTATAATTTTATAGGCTTATCATACACTTGAGCGCAATGAGCTGTCAAAAGAAAGTTACATTTTCATCCCTATAAAGTTTCTACGGTACAGGAATTATTACCATTAGATCACGATAGGCGATTGGAATATTGTCATTGGTTTAATAACAATTTAAGGGACGATGACTTGTTAAACAAATCATTTTTCTCGGATGAAACCTGGTTTTATCTAACAGACTATATCAATTTACAAAACTATTGTATCTGGTCTGCAGAAAATCCACACGAATTTCGAGAAACGCAATTGCTTAGCTATGTCCAGGCAACGAATAATAGGGCCAATTTTCTTCGAGGAAACTGTAACAGCCCAACGTTACCAACAGATGTTGGAATTGTTTATTGCAGAGTTACACGAAAATGAGCTTGAAGCAGGTTATTTTCAGCACGATAATGCTCTAGCACATCTGCTCGACAAACCTGCAAATATCTTCAACAGTTTTTTGCTGACAGGTTCGTTAGAGCACAAAGATGGCCACCAAGATCGCCTGATCTAACCCCATTAGATTACTTCATGTTCGGCTATCTAAAAAATAAGATCTATAGAAACCGCATGCATACCATAGAAGAATTGAGAGATGCAGTTTTGTCACTTAATAATTATACTAATTGTATGTTATAATTTAAAGTAATAAATAAATTTAGTTAAACACCAGTTAGTACTGAATTGTAAAATCATAATTTAGTAAAGTTAAATTAATTACATTTCATTTTTAGAAGCAGGAACACCAATCCATAGTCGTTTATATAATGCGAGTTCAAATATAGATTACGTGTTCCTTATGTATGACAGATCCGTTTACTTTCTTATGTTCCAACACTGACTTAGTTCAAACCTTCATTACAAACACGCGGCATACACCTACACCCTGTTACTATCTATAGGAGCGGAATTGACAATCATTTTGAATCTCTGTGTATATAAACTACAATTTGAACGTACATAATATTTTGTAAACCAAATAATTCTAAGTATTTATGAACAAACTTATATTTCATCTGGAAACAGTCGGTATTATTAATTCAATATATCAATCAATATTAGGTTTAATGTGAAAGACGCATCCTAGAGTACCAAATTCAAATTTCCCGCAATTATTTTTAGTAAACTTATTAGATAAATAGTTATTTGAATACCTTTAAGTTGAAGATACAAAATATAATTGCGGGAAATTTGAATTTGGTTTACTGGGACGTGCAAGCATAAACATATTTTTCGTTTGTTTTTGCAGATTAGTTCCTTATTAACCCCATATGGTTTCGTCGAAATTAAACCATATTCTAGAGGTGGCAAACGCGCAATTATAGCTGTGGATAATTTTGGAAGGTGAGTAAATAAATATTTTTCTGGACTCGGAACATCGCTTGATGAATGTTCTTGTTTTGTATCCACCTGTCAAGACTACAAGCCAATTACTGATTTTTTTTTCTTTAACGTGTATAAGCCTCGGTGATTTCTTAATAACTGATCGACGTATTTTTTTTTGTTGATTATTAAAATAGATTTAGCTCAAAGCTTGTTCAGAAATAACTTGCGAAACAATGGATAGTACTAATTATATATACACATGGTGTTGTGTGTAGTCTATAGTTGTAGAACATTTCTCATTGAGTTTAAAAATACTCGATCGGCGTCGCTGAATAGTCTAAAAAAAAATCTTCGCCTTGATTATGTTAGCATTACCCGTAAACTAGTACACTTTACCGAATTGCGGACTTCAAACGCGTAAATATAAAACTACCGCACCGCCTTAAGACAAACAAATAATATATCGACAAATCTAAAAATACGTACGACATCCAAGCACAACCATGCCCCGCATTAAATCAGGTCCTTTCGTAATTATATAAACTTATATATTTTTAACACCTTAGCGCCATCTATCCCTTCGGACCGAAGATCTGTAGAACTATGTATCTGTTGCATTTGTTCGAATGTATTTTATATATTTGCGGAGTCGATGAACTGGACAATAGTAAATAGTGACTCAAAGTTATATTCTTGGTAGTGGTGCATATGTTGAAATTCGCCGAAAATAAAGTTTTCAACAGTTAGTGTGGTAAATAATGCGTGTTATGTTCTTCCTAAGTTGTGAAAAACCAACGTTTAACCTCAAGTTTTTCTTCAATTTCTATTAAACGATATAACTTTCTTCTTATTTAAAATTTCAAAAATGGTTTAGAGATTTTTCATACAGTTCTTTATTTGGGATTTGGATATGATGGTTATTTTTTAGTGCTTTTAAGCAACTGCAGGTAACTTCGATTTCAGGCACCACTACACGTAAAGAAGGACATGTGTTAATCTAACAAAAAACGCGGCATTTAACTACGAAATTTGGGTTAAATACAGTCAAACAAATATCATTGTTAAAGTAACAAAATGTGAATGTTAAAATAATTGTGTAGATTTGATAATATTTTTAGCATTGTTTTAACAGTCAAGATAATTTTATTTCAAACATTCAACATTGTTAGGGCAATAAGTGTGCGGGTAAAATAAACAACTATTTCATGTTAAATTAACCAAAAGAATTCATGAAAATAAAAAGCAGAAGTTGCTAGGTTAAATACACATTTTAAGTTAAATTGAATAAATGATATCTGTTATGTCAAAGTAACAATTTTTGTTGTGTTAAACAAGAAAATTATGTTGAGCCAAAACAGAATTTCTTTTTAGTTAATAATATTTTATTGCTACAGCAACCTATCGGTCATTTTTTGATTCGCTTTACAAGGGGAAATGTTCAAGTATCTTGGTATTGTACATTTATCATCTCATTCACAACATATAGCGTAAAGTATCTGTATAAGGCGGGATATACTTAAAACCCTCAAAAAATAGTTTTACTGACATCACTGCCATTGCACACCACCAATCGCGGCTTTAATGGTCGCAACTCCTATTGAATGTTTGACTGGTAAATGCGCTAGATTAATATTTTATTAACTCTGACTGTTGTGCTTTATGACCCTTATGTGTCATTTACTGGTGTGAAATGGAAGGAACGCCATCTTCACTGCGATTTCTGAAATACATACCTACCTATATTTAATGTATTTGCTACTATGTGAAAGAAAATTGTTATACACGTGAGCCCATTGGCTTTGTTAAATTAATAAAACGATATGGTTGCCTTCATTATACGGTATTCTTGCGAGATTAACTAAAATTTTGGTTAACGCAACAAACATTACGGAACATCTAATATAGTTATATCAATAGAACGAATTTTGTTAAAGTAATTAAAAATGTTTTTCAAAATATACTGCTGTGAAGTGTTTTTCTAACAAATTCGATGTAGCTAAAATAACAAAATGCGAATTTCAGGTATACGACTAAAGTTAAAAATATAGGAAATCTTAATTTAATGTATTGTATGTGTTTGATTAACCATAATTTTTTGTTAAAACAACTACCAAGAAGCTTAGTTTTGATCATGACATTTTAGTAATTTTAAGAGAATTATTTGAGTTAATACAAATAGAAAATTCGTTTCATTCATCAAACAACTAAAATGTTGCTTTAGTTTAACAAAATTATGTTAACTAAAAGAAATTCTTACTGTAAGAATTAATTTATGTAAACTCAAACAAAAATATTGTTACATCAACGCATTTGAGTTTAACAAAGTGATTTTGATTAATTCAACATTTTTCTTTCTCTACGTGTACTAATCTACAGAAACGACAAAAGCACTTATACGTACACTTCTTGAATTAGTTAAATGTGCTATTTATAGGTTATGTACGTACACATAAGTTTCATTTAATTGATTATTTTATTTGAAATATGTCTAAATTACAATAAAACACTAGATTTCAAATCGTCTCGAGAGCATTTTCCAATTAAGAAATTTAAATATTTGCAATTGAGTGTTTTATTGTAACTAAACCACATTCCAAGTAAAATAATTAATTGAATAAAACTTATACGTATATATAACCTAGAAATAACACAAATTTAAATTGATTTTTAAATATTTGCAATTCATTTGCTCAAAAGAAGAATGACCATTTTGGACGAGCTTTTCATGAATGTGCATATAAATTGCGAAATCCATAATCCTTGATTATTATAATTAACACCTTTTCGTTATTAATTCTTAACCGGAAAAGACTAGTAAATTCTCGTATATTTTAAAAAAGTACAATTAATGTTTACTGTTTGTTTCGCGTGTTCGTCCATTTGGCAAATATATCAAGGTACATACCAACATTAAATTTTATGTTTTTTATTAAGTGAATAATAAATTTCGAGGGAAAATCACACCTACACAAAAACTGTTCGCTTGTCAAGTTGTTATTAATCTAACTATTTTATAACGCTTGAGTTGGAATATCTGGTGTAATATATAATATTTTTTGTCATAAATTTGAATAATCTCCTTCACTACTAATGACGTGCTATCTAAAAAAATGTTTCGTCAACTCTCTTGAGTTGGAAAAGCCAGCACGTATTTGTTTGATTTTTTAATACAAGGTGAAAAAAATCATAAATCGAACAAAAAGAGTTGAAATATAATTCAGTTTGAAATCATATGTTTTTTCTTACCTCAATCAATTCTACAGATTATTTGGATACAATTTTCACTAAAGTTCTTTATCCCTAAATTCAACCGTTTTTGAGATATTTACGATTTTGTCAAAATTTTGACATTTTCATCTCTTTCGAAAACGTACCATATTTTGCAAACCATTAAAGATAATTATGTCATTTTACTAGTACCCAGGAAAAATAGTTGTCAGTACCAAATTCAGTCAAAAGAACCACTAAATTGTATACAGAGTGTTTGTAAATCGATTGTCAATTCGGATACATTTAATCTTAGAAAATTCATTTTTTTCAAATGTAACATTATATTCCTAATTATACCATTCAATGCAGAAATAAATTCCGTCGATAAGTATAAAGGATGCATATACATACCTATTCCTAGTCGTTTTCGAGATATCAACCATTATTTACTCGGCTATGAAAATTTTAATACATTTCTTGCAGTGGGCTATGAAAATGACAAGTAGGTTTGACAATCATCAAAGCAATGTTACTTTACTTCACTATTAAGATCTATTATGTAAGATTTTCCCATTGCTGATCCATGGTTATAATGTTGTGATTGATAGGAGCATTATAAAAGATATTTTACATTTATTGCTTATGTGGAAGGGAATAGGTGATACTCAATAATTTAGAGATACCAGATAAAAGGATGGTACTTATTACATTAAAAAAATATTATACAATAATCATAACAAAATTATTCAACTTAATGTATAATAACTAAATAAAAATAAATTATTCAAAATGTCTGCCGTTTCTTTCTATGCATCGCTCTCTTCTGGTCTCGAAGTCCTTATCAACTCGAATTAGCTCTTCTCTGCTTATGGATCTACACGTTTGTTTTAGTCTTATCTTCATTTCTTCCGCACTTTGCAGACGATTTTCATAAACAATATCTTCCATCGTTCCCAAAAAATAATAGTCTAAACATGTCAGGTCTGGTGATCTAACTGGCCATGAAATTTCGGACCCTCTCCCAATCCATTTATTTGGAAACATTTCACTTAATTTTTCTCTCACATGTACAGTAAAGTGTGCAGGACAACCATTATGTTGGAAGCACATATCTTTCCTTGTTTCTAACAGTACGTATTCGAGGAGCACTGGAAATTCATTTGTTAAAAAATTGCTATACTACGTTTATTACACAGCAATATAATACGCGGTTTCGAAAAGAGTAATTTTACTTAGGACAATTTGCAAATCACTTGTCTAACACATGTAACAGCGGAGATACACGGAGTGTTTGGACAACAGGATGATTCTCTCTTATTTCCCTGAGGGGCATCTTCATAAACCTTTAGGTCGGCAATATTTCCAGAATCGAACGGCAACGGTGGTCCCTTCGCTGTTGCATGTTTTGGTAAACAAACAGACTAACAGTCGGAATTATGCGATTGGAGGGTGCTAAAGTTATAAAACAATAAATATGTATTGGAATATAGAATTGGCGGTGAATGTCAAAGTAAGATGGTTACAATTGTATACGATCTAAGTAATATAAACAGCAAAAGGTTTTAGGTAATACAATGAATTTGGAACTGAACACGTAATGGTAAAAAGACAGAGTAACGTTAAAATTGGACAAAGAGTCGTAAAATGAAATGAAGGGACAATTCAATAAACGTTGAAGGTAAACTTAGAAATAAAACTAAACTAAAATATAATAAACAATGCGTGTGGTCCGCGCACAACAAATCCTTAATATAAAACTAACAATTACAACTACTACTAATAATTACATTACACAAATCGAGTTTAGGTAATGTTATAACAAATCTGTAGAATTCATTGAGGTAAGAAAAAACACATGATTCCATTTAAAATAAGAAAATTGCTTCCGGTGTAATGGAACGTTTCCGGAAGTTAAAAATATTTTCGCATGATTCTTTAGGTGGGGTTTTGTTATTAATTTTTTTGTCGCATTAGTCTAGCTGCAATAGATCGCGAGAAAAAGATAGTGGACGAGTGGTCTGAAACATCCTGTATATTATAGTATAGGATGTTCCATTTAAAATAGCTGAGTAAGTATGGGTTTTCCTACTTTTGGAACGGCCTGTATAGTCAAAAATATTTTTAGGTTTTGCACCATTGAATCCTGTAAAACTTGTATAAAATACTTTTTCGTAAAATCAAAATTAGAGCTATAATCAAACATCCAGTCTCTGGCTGGTGCTTTGGAAATCTGAAAAATCAAGCGATAAATCTTTTTTACCGACAAGATTTCTACAGATGAACGATATCGTAGTGACGTAGAAGGAACTCATTACACGTGAACAGACCATCCGAAATGCATATTTCAACTTCAACTCGATATAATCCCAAACTTATCCCGACATATCCCTGAGAATTTCCAAGCTTAATTTAGACCGAGCTATTGTTTTCCATCTCTCCTTTTAATATAGTACCACCATATATTCCGTTAATTAACCCAGAGCGTCTTTAGCTGATATATTCGAGCGAAATGCCCAAACCGCCCAGTGCCAAGAATGCTCTAATATATTAGCGGTTCGGATTTGGCAGGACGACAGTATAAAGTAACTATTTTCGAAATTTGGACACTCACTCCGGATTTTATCAGTGCATGTTGGTATTTTTTTTTCCTCCCGTTTGCCCATTTTCACCGTGGCATATTAAATAAATTAATACGCGTTTCTTGTCCAAGAATCCGTAATAGTATTCACGTGGATTACACTATGTAATAGTTTCTATTAATTTCTTTGTCTTTGGGTTGTAACTGTCATTTCCTATTTTCTTATGTCAGAAAAGTATAAAAACAGTCGATTATTTCCACAAACTTTGCTTTTGTGACCAAGACAATGATATTTTAAAATTTACAAGCAAACCAAAAATGAGAAGTACACATTATGTCGTTCGATGTAGAATACGGGAACTAAAGACATCAATGACGGAAGTGAATTCATTTACGATAGGAATGACAGTAAATATGTCTGTCAAAGTGACAAGTATCTGCATTTTCGGTTTTGGACTTTTTTTTTTGGAAAACAAAACAAAAATATCACAACGAAGATTTCTCAACCACTCAACCTGCTTTGATAATTTATTGCTATATTGTTCAGGCGCTATTTTAAAATTTGACAGATCCAATGTTCCAACGTCCCTCCATTCAAAACGTGTACACTCCTAAAGTTGATATAATAGACTCGTCCCACGATTTCAGTGCTCAAAACGGTGTGTATATGTACTTCTCATTTCACTATACCTATTTTCTAGTTAGATGATGGCTTCAAGAGGTTGCAAACATGAAGCAGACGCGTTTTGCTATGTTTGTGGTCAGTTTATTAAGACAAGAGGATGGTATAGGGGAGAATGAGATTTGCAATTCCAAGCATTTGGCGGGAACCCACTAACCACTCAAGCAACTGCTACTTTTGCATTGTGGACCCTTCCAAACGCCGTACTGGCAAAAATGCACCTGCTGTAATGTATCCGGATCTTCCTTCATCCATGCCCAGTATTAGACAGCCCTCAGCTTCATTACCTACTCCTCCTAAGATAGATCAGGCGTCTTCAATCAGCAACAGCGAGTCGGAGTGTGAAGAAAATATTGTAGAATCAGATGACATGATTAATGTAGAACGACTTAGTTAGAGATCTTGGACTCTCCAAGTCCAATGCTGAGATTTTGACCTCTAAGCTAAAGCAGTGGAACTTGCTGGATGAAACTGTGCGAGTCGTAGATCAGAGAAAGCGTCACCAAACTTTTTCTAGCTTTCTCACCTATCTAGATGGGCTCTGCTTTTGCGACGATGTGACTGGGCTATTTGAGGCAATTGAAATCGCCTATAATCCAAATGAGTGGCGTCTCTTCATTGACAGCTCTTTAAGAAGCCTCAGAGCAGTACTGCTGCATAATGGTAATAACTTTCCATCTCTTCTCCTGGGTCATTCAGTGCACTTTAAAGAGGATTACATTAGCATCAAGACCTTACTGAAAGATTCGCAGTATGACAAGTATGGGTGGGAGGTCATCGGCGATTTCGAAATGGTGTCATTCCTCATGGATCTGCAAGGTGGTTTCACCAAATTCCCATATTATCTTTGTCTTTGGGATAGCAGGGACACCAATGCACACTACAACAAGCGCGACTGGCCCCAGAGGTCAGAGTTTTCTATAGGGAAAAACAATATCAAATGAGAGCCACTGGTAGACCCTCTATAGGTGCTGATGCCACCACTGCACATAAAGTTGGGGCTTATAAAACAATTTGCGAAAGCTCTAGGTATGGAGTCAGCAGCCATGAAACACCTTGAAAAATTATTTCCTAAGCTATCTGAGGCGAAGGTCAAAGCCGGTGTCTTCGTAGGACCCCAAATTAAGAAGATTCTCGACTGCGATGGCTTTCCTAAAAAGCTCACCCGTAAGGAGAAAATATTGGAGATATACACTGTGTGCACTTAAATATGAGACTAATGGGGCAAAAAAAAATTATTGAATCTATAAAAAAAATTTATGTAAAATAAAAGGCAGTGCTTCTTTAGAAATATATTTGGGGTTTAAAATTAACATTCATAATTTTGCTATAATTAAGGAAAAAGGAAATTATCTTGAGAATAAATCACCCTTATTTTTAACGATATGAAGAAGTTCCATTAGAAAAAGAAGTACTTCAAATTCCTAAATATGCCAAAATACCAATTTTCAAGTAAAAATCGAAAAAACACATTTTTACAAAAAAAAGTATTTTTTCAATGTTTAGCTCATACTGTGTAATTTTGTAGTATTCCATTTCTTTGATTTCTACTTTGAAAATTTGTAGTTTGGCACATTTAGGGAGTTAAAGTACTTTTCGCTAATGGAACTTTTTGGTATCTTTAAAAATAAGTGTGTTTTATTCTCAAGACAATTTTTTTTCTTAATTTATAGCAAAACCACGCATTTTAACTAAGTTTGAATGTAAAATATGTTTTTAAAGAAGCACTAACTTTTATTTTACATAATTTTTTTTTTATAAATTCAACAATAAAAAAAATTTTCCCATTTGTCTCATATTTAAGTGGACATACGATATACATATGTGGGTATATTTCAAATTTTCGTTGTCCTAGTCACAAAAGCAAAATTAGAGGGGAATAAAAGTATTTTTCTATTGTTTTGAAGCATAAATAAGTTGGAAATAACGCTTACTACTCAAGGACAAAAAACGTGTTACATAGTGTTATCAAATTAAATTGTTTTGTCACGTACTGTTTCTTTTTTTTTTAAATTCCCCGTCATCCTGCACGATTTTGTGCGTCCACCTTTAACGCGACAGCGTGGTTGTCGACGTCATGACGTCCAAAAAGTAAATCAATCTATCTCTAAAAATATTTATCCCGATCGTCTGTACATAGAAAGGAAATTCAGACACTAATGCACATACGTATACGATTTAACGAAAATACCTACATACATTCGATCTGATTGAAGACCGTTTAATTTTAAACTGTGCAAGCATTACTGCCACCAGTCGACACTAATACAGTCGAAAATCTTTCACGATGTGAGTTGTGAGTCACGGATTCAGGGAAAAAAATTCTTACGTCAATTCTTACGACTTTAAAATACGGAAGAGGAAAAAAAAATTAAACGAAAATAGAGTCGGAGCAAATGGGACAGCGTGAGGAGAAATGTAAAAGGCGGATTGATGAATGTGGATTAACCCCATGCTGGGATGCTTTTAAGTTGGAAGAAGGAATGACGGTTTTCTGTGTACTTTTTATGTGACGCATAATTGAGAAGTTGAGAACTGGAATGAACCAATTTCTTCACTTCCCAGTTTGAAGAAACGCCATTGATTTTTTGCTTTTAATATTACATAATTCCTTTAAAGAGTGAACGATACAGTCGCCAGAAAGACCCTCGCACTTTCGTTTCAATATATCTACAACAATATTAATAATAAAAGCCGAAAGGCTTTGTTAAAAACAAAAAGAATTTTTTGGGTAATTTCGATAATCGGAATTGTGAAAAATACGCAACCAACTATACATTTTGCGAGTGATGCATACATAATATACCACGGAACCCGTTCATTAGAAGTTTCCAGGTTTTTTCTTACTGGTTATGAATTTAAAACTTTCAGTTTACGAATAACCCATAGACTTCTTTTGTTCTAAAATATTGCCGATGTTGTACAACTTCCGAAAGAACCGGAAATTGCCATCAACTTTCTTAGTTTAAATGAAAGATCCTGTATATTATTGCATTTTTGGATTCTACAATCGATTCTACGATACACTGTATTAGCTTATCCTATACCTATCTTCAACTGTTTTTGAGTTATTGCGATTTAAAAAAATAGCGTTTTGCGAGGGATGTTTAATAGCCTTTCTTTTGCTCTTCTTTAAACGTAAAACCTCCATATTTAATAAACAACAAGGGTTCACAAAATACATTTTGCATTATTTCAAAGCTAGGCAGACAAAAATTCACTAAAGTTGACATATAACAATAAATGTTATTCATGGGACAATCTAAAAATGTCAAATTATCTCAGAAAGTATAAGTTTAAGATATATTCACATGATAAAATAAAAAATATAGGGTATTCAATTTAAAATAACAAAGTAAAAGCCGTTTCAATATCAAACAAATTGATTGCTTCTGGAGACCACCCTGTATAATTTTACCAAATAACATTCAATTCATAAGAAAGATCTAAGCTTTCCAAAGCTACTCAGCAAATTTTAGAGTTTTATTGTCAATGATAATGCCGGAAAAAAAAATGTTGAATAACACGTGCATTTTGAAAATTTTATGTAAAAAGTTAAATGACTTGGCAACCTTGCATTTGAAATTTGAAACGAACATATGTACTTGTAAAGAATGCTTTACAACAAGTAAACATGCCTAAAAAATAAGTATGTTTTCATTTGAAAAAAAAAAAAATAAGTTTAGTACGGTCCTGGAAAACTGATACACACGTGAAAATATTTTTAGAACGTGCACTTTCCGTCAGGTATGAAGCCACATGAGTGATGTTAAAGTCAATATCGACCAATATCGGACTATTGATCTACCCGGTATATAACTATAGTGCTATGGAATCTAATTTAGAACAGGTTTCAAAGCCAAATGATGAAGTAATTGAAAGGTGAAGCGCGTATTCGGTTGCATACTTTACAGGTGAATTTTGAATTTGTTAAGGATAACTATTAAAATGGACAATTGCAGCAATAGGTGTTAAGTATTGCGTTAATTATAATGTAAACTTTATTTTTATATTAATTCAAGCTTAACTGGTATATTTTATATGTTGTATTATATTTTGCTCGGAAAGATTTTCATTCTTCGGGATGTCTATTTGGTAACTTTTGCCGTATTCCCCTCAAATTAGAGAAAAATAACGGTATCTTAATGTCGGTTAGCGGTATCAATTCAAATTCAATGTTGGCTTCCCTGATAGCGATAACAATCGAAGCGCTTACTGTAATTGTAGATTGAATCCTCATTCTGGCGTGTGGCACGAGAGACGACGGTTATATTATTCCTATAACGATTTTTTTTTATTTTTTTTTTTTTTAAGGGTGGTAACGCCTAAGCTATATGATTTTATCAGGCTCCTCCAGAGCCAAATCTCCTCCTATCAACATTACGCCCCGAAAATAATACCGATTATCGTATTGACCAGGAGCGAGATTTGAACCCCGATCGCACTGATAGCCAAGCGTGCAAGCCACTCGACTACTAGCCAGGCAACACTTTAAGAAATATCAAAGTTCCACAAGGTGTTTACCTAAAAAAGTATCGATATTAATCCTGAACAATTAAATCCTTACTAAATACCTGTAAAATTGTCAAGAATTTCTATAATTTCCTACGAAGATGCCGGCTAGAATACATTTCATGCTATTGACCAGATCTCGACGAAATCCAACCTCGTCCAGAGAATTGCATCTCCGTCCCGGCTTTAGTATATCTGCTTCGAAGTCAAGTTAGTATTCCATTAAGTATATCTCACCTAAAACAGAAAATAATTTAGTTTCATTTCAATTTAACCAGAAATAAGATTTCTATAATTTCTGTTCACTATACGTTAATTTGGGGTTAGATTTATATCAACCGCCATTATTTTTACTTATTTTAGGAATTTTTATATCTAAGGGTTGTATAAAAAAAATTACTGAGTTCGTCTGTGATTAAATAGTTATTCTTAACAAATATCGATAACACAGACGATCGTTTTCTATTAAATTTAGTTTTTGCTATTTACGGGAAGATGACGCTGTATTTTACATTAATTAAATTTTAATTTGACATTTCCATAACCTTATCGTCATTTAAAATGCCAGGACAGTTCGAATACGTATTTTTGTATTAAATAATTTGTTTTATATAGTATTTACTGATTCCAACATGCGTACCTTGTGATCAAAGAGTCTTAAAGATGATAAAACATAGCATTTTGGTAACTAAATAAACATTTAAGCTTGTTTTGGTTTGAAATACATTCTTTTATTTGTACGTTTAGTGTTTTTACAACGACATTCGATAATTACTATTATTCAAATTTAATAATCAGAGAAGGGCTTGGGGGCGCGGCGTTAGGTAGAAATTGTCTATTCGTTGATAAGCGTCGGAGTACGATTTTGAGGCGATCTTGGTGCTACTAGAAGCGTCCGTGCCACCTAGCAGAGTGAAGACATTTTCACAGTATTCTTGTCACTTATCAGGAGGTCGCTTGGCTGAATTGAAACCATATACTATATTTATTAATTTATTGAAAAAATAAAAAAATTTAAAAGAAAAAGGTTTGTATACGGACAAGCAAAACAGTAAATAAATTAAAAGCATAAATTTAAAAATAATAAATAATAATAATTAATTGTACTGAACTAAAGAAAAGGAGCATATTAGAAGCAACTTCATAATTGAATTGTTTGCAATTGCCATAGAAAAAAAAAGTGTAGTATCTAAGATAATTTATTCTTTAATACTAACATTACAAATCCTAAACAAGGTGAATGGGACCGTGTTGTTGACGTCATAAACAGACAAAATTTAACGTTATAGTTACGTGTGTTAACTCACGTATCATGATCGTCCCTTATTGGTTACTTACCGTCATTTTGACCAATATGACCTAAAATCAACGTCATAATGACGACAGCTTGCTACCTGGGGATATCTGTACCATATCGATGCGTAATTTAAATCGTGATCTAAATATTTATAAATATACAGGTTGTTCCATTTGAAAAAGAAAATAACTTCGTGTTTGATGTTTTTCGGCTTTATCCGCTAAATGTTGAACATCTTGTATAATCTGTGATAGGCTTGTAAATGTATTTTTGAAACCCTTATCGTTTTACTTGTTTGTTAAATATGGAGTTTTGCGTTTAAAGAAGTGCAGAACAATGGCTATTAAACATCCTTCCACAAAACGCATTTTTTCTTAAATCACAATAACTCAAAAACAGTTAATTAGTGTTAATATTAACCGTCTATATGATACACTTCTTAAGTGTTTTTAACTTCTAATAGTTTTTATTTAATCACCACAGCGCTAGGAGATTTAACCCAATACAGGACACACAAGGAGTTTCAAATCAAACAGTACAGCATCATAAACATTCACCTGTAGCAAGGGCAGCAATATGGTGAGTTGTTAGCAATATATTGATTTATATTATGTGTATTATATCCTTAACATGTAAAGGTAATTCTTTAGGAGTGGAGTATTCGTCTCAGGTATTGTCTTAGCATTGTTGGTACGTTCAATTTTGAAGAACTGAAGATTTAAGTTTTAATTTTTTCGTTGTTTGTAATAATTGTCTAGCATGAGATTTAAGGTTGTAATTTTGGAGGATTTATTTAAGAGAAAATAAATATTTTATGGTCTTGTCTTTTAATTTAATTAATGAATGCCGATCACAGAGTTTGCATATATCCAACTGTCAAGTTTAGTCGATTGATTTCAAAATAAAATGCATCTAAAAGATTTCAACGTTCTAAATTTTTACTAGCAGAAAATTTACCGTTATAAAACATTAGTCATACGAATATGTTTACAATCTTCACGTCAGCACGTTTTCGAATAGGCGCGTATAATAAAAAAAAAAATATTTCGAATTTTCGACCTTTGTTTTCCCTCAAACGTTTAGCGACCGCACTGCCACACGAGCAGATTTATTATTTATAGTAGCACGAGAAGATCGTTAACGAGATCTCTTCGGCTTATATGATGTGAAAAACAAAGAAATCCGCAAATCATATGCCCCGGTTTTACAACGGTCCAGAAATAAAAACATGTTTTATTGGAATGATTCGGATGCTTCCTCGTCGAAGGATATTTTCGGAACATCTCGGACTAGTCTATTTCTGTTACTCTATAAATTTTGTATATATTTTGCAAATATACGTACGTGGCCTATCATTCAAAAACTTTTTTTGATTGAGTTTTCCTATTCGTTTGTATGGGACGTATGTACCATCAGAAAAGTAATATTTCGTCAATTCCGAGCCAAGGATAAGAAGGCTTATTCGATTTTGCTTTTTAATTTATTTATTTTGGTTGAAAGGATTCCTTATGCAAGTTGACTGTTACATACGTAAATGTTTGTCTGATCGAGAGTATACAGGTCATTCCACCGTATACTGGTTCATTAAAACCTTATGATGTTCTTTATTATTTACTTATATTTGAGATTTTTGCAACCAGTATCTGTTTCGATTGGAAACTATAAATGTAAAAATACCTTAATCAAAATATCACTTCGGTTGACCGGAAATGGATGTCAACTTTGTTATTTTAAATAGAATGATATAATTTTTTATTCATTTTTAGATTCTACAACTATAAATACGTTAGTTTTCGTTAGCTATCCCTATAGCTACATGTTGCCGTTTTTGAGTTATTTAAGTTTTTCTTTTTTTTTTAGTCATAATCATTGCATCATTGAGAAATTAATATCTCGGTTAATACTGCCAAGTAGAGACTCCAAATTTGCTATGTTATGAATGTAGAAATAACTCTAAGAATCGGTAAGCACACTTTACATTCTAACATACAAGGTGTTCAAAACTGAGGAACAAAGTGACATAATTTTCAAATGCAGAAAACTCAATTTTTTTAAATAGACACGTGTATTTTAATTCGAATTAGGAAGTAAATATCATACCCTATCGCTTTATATGAGCATTCCCTATACCTATCTTTAATAGATTTTGAGATATGAACGACTTTTTGTTAAACAGACTAAGTATTCTTTTTTTTTTAAATAGAACACCCTGTATTTTAATTCGGAATTAAGAAGTAAAATATCCCCTTTCACTTTATATCAGCATTCCTATACCTATCTTTAATAGATTTAAAATATGAACGACTTTTTCTTAAAACAGACTAAGTAGCCCTATCTTGCGTGTTTGTAGCTGTCTGAATGGGATTAATGTCAAATCATTGCATAATACCAAAGTGTTTATGTATATCTTTATAATTACACTTTCGTAACAGCGCAATATTAATAGAAATGACTATTCGACAGACATTCTTGTAGTGTTGTTCAAAAATAGATGAATTTGACGTGAATCCATATCAGAGCCAGTACATTTAAAGATAGGGCTACTTAGTTGTTTACAAAGTTGCTCATATCTCAAAATCTATTAAAGATAGGTATAGGGAATGTGATATAAAGTGATAGGGATCATATACTTCCTAATTCCGAAATTAAAATACACGGTGATCTATTTAAAAAAATGAGTTTTTTGCATTTGAAAATATGTCACTTTGTGTCTCAGTTTTGAACACCCTGTTATGTAGATGTAAAGTGTGCTTACCGTTTCTTAGAGTTATATCTACATTCATAACATAGCAAATTTGGAGTCTCTACTGCAGTATTAACCGAGATATTAATTTCTCAATGATGCAATGATTATGACTAAAAAAAAAGAAAAACTTAAATAACCCAAAAACGGCAACAGTTAGCTATAGGAATATCTAATGAAAACTGACGTATTTATAGTTGTAAGAATCCAAAATGAATAAAAATATATCATTCTATTTAAATAACAAAAGTCGACATCATTTCGGTCAACCGGGAGTGATATTTTCGGTTAAAGTATTTCACATTTATAATTCAATCCAAACAGATACTGGTGCCAAAATCTCAAATAAAGGTAACAATAGAACATCAAACAACTTTAATACCAGTTACGTGGAATACCCTGTATTTTAGAGGTGAAAGAAAAACTTTATGGGCATATTAACGAAAACATTTTATTATTTACATATATTTATTAAATTATTATATAACATATGGGGAATTTTTTATCATTAAAATATAGGGGAGGCGGGATTTACTATTGTAAACACTTTTATATTTTCAACCTTAGAGGTCATCATTGATTAAATAAAAATTTTAGTGGTACCATCTTTTAGGTTCATCTTCTAAAGCTTACTGAACAGAGAATTAATAATTCCTACATTGTACATGACAATAATAGAAGAAACAAAAGGGTAGTCGAGTGTACATCATACCCCATGTGGTACAGTGTACAAGATTGGGGTAAGATTAACAAGTGAAAAAAAAGAGAAGTTTGTAATTAATATTTTATTTATTTATTAATATTATTTTTTAGAATAAGTGAAACTGCTGCGCAATGTTTTCTTAGCTGCCCTAGATTTTTCACATCCTTCTCTTGGCTTTTTCTTCGCAAGCTTCGATTGTAGAAAAAATTATTGTACTCGATATTTATTTACTCCAATAATTTACAATCCTATTAATTTGACAATGTCAAGAAATTTTTGACAAAGATATCAATTTATTATAAAAAAAATGGCGATTGTAGAAAATCATGTATGTAATCGTTGCGAAAGAAGTGTTTTAGGACTTGACGTGTTGACCAACGCGGCTTACACCTCGTTAGTCAATATCACGTCTAAAACACTTCCATTTCGCAACTTGTCACATAAATAGCTATGTAAAATCCGCTTTTACAGTTCTTCATGCAATGAAAACTGCGTGCAACAAAAATTGCCGCATTGCGCATTCAAATAATTTAGATCAGCTGAGTGCAATTTTACTTGCATTGTAATAGCAATACGCGGAATAGAACATGCGCAATTTTTATTGTATGTAATTTAAAAAAACATTGCAACTCTAAAGCGGCTTAACAAAAAATTTACCAATTTGAAGGTGGCGATATGGTAGCAAATATTGGTATGGATGTAAGAAGTTTTACAAATATCCACCCCACCTCCTATTTTAAATTTCACCCAGTATTAACCCCATCCGCTGCAATGACCGAAGTTTCACTGTGAAAGCAGCTATGAAGCTCTATTTTATGCTAGCCAAGGATGGCAAAACTTCATTGACTGCTTAATGATTATAAGCAATTAATCGAGATTGGAAGAAATTAACTATCTTACCTAAAAAACAGTTTTTCTCCTTTTCTTTTCTCAAGTAAACCATGTGCCATTACTACGTCAAACCACTAATGACGGATATAAAGCGTCACCTAGTGATACCATTCATAAACAATTATATCTGTCATTCCACTTGACACTCGTTTTGTTACAACTATAGGGTAGGGGAGGGTGGCCCTACTAAAACTTTTTTTGGGGGATAAAGTTGTGCATGTCTAGAAACCCCAAAATTTATTTTGACACATGTTACGTGACCACTAGTATGGCGGTAATTAAAAAATACGCCATGATCCTTCAAAAAGTGAAGGTTAGAATGACATGTATATTTATTATTCGATCAAACGAGGTGAGTTTAGATATAAAGAAATTCTGTACCTAACACCGAGCTTGACCTTATTTAGTCTGTTGCTATCAGAATATGTTCCATAAATAACGGGTTGTTCCATTTAATTTTTTCACAACTTTTCTTTGAGTCACCCTGTATACTTTAAAATAATTTTGAAATGTGCTCCTTCTGAACCTGTATAACCCAAAACAAAATGAAATGTGTTACCACTTTTCGGTATACAGGGTGTACTCAACTATAATAAAGTTAAATTTTGCTTAGTGGTTAACTACACGTATATAAAGCACAAACCATCCGAAACCAGTTTTATCATTAAAGAATAAAAAAAGTAAAATTAAGAGCCAAACAATCTTAGTCCGGGCTGCTGCAAAGGAAAGGTCATGTTTAAGCCACCCGCTAAACGTGGTATTTATGTATAAATACATTAGCACTCATTTAGTATTATTCTTAATGGTATGGAACCGTAAGTTCATTTAAACGTCAATTCTGAATAAATAAAGGCCTTGTAAAAATAGAAAACTTGAGGCATTTTAAATTTCTTCTTTTTATGAGAATAACGACATTCCCTTTGGTTTGAAATTAAGAGCATTCTACGTAGGTCTACAAAGTATTATTTTAATATCCTGATAAGACGTTCAAGTTAGTAATAGTAATAGTAATAGTAATTTATTGATTTATAAAATCAAAAATGATTATAAAATCAGTCAGGTTGAGAAAAAAAAGAAATAAAAATAACAACTGAATAAATAAGAAACTAAACTAAAAAAGTTAAACCAATAGTACAAAATTAAATAATTTACGAACTAGGCCACCACCAAATACATCAAAAAAAAATAACTAAATTTTAAGTTTCACCGGATATGCGACTTCCAGTAGTTACAAAAAACAAATTTAATTTTCTTTTGCTTTCGTGCGAATCGAGAAGTTAGTTGTTAATAAACGGTACCACATGAATCTGAGTTATTTCTTTTAGATTTATTTAATCATATAACGCAAAATGAATTGAATCGAATTACACAGAAATAAATGTAGATACAGAAAATTTGCAAACACGCCTTTTTACTATGATGTCGCGCGAAAATGAATCTATGCATTCCCGCGCTTTTGCTGGATGCATCAAGCTTCGATTTCTTTATATGAAATCATGATGGTCCTGAATAGAATCGTTTTTTCGAGACGGGAAGAATTTTAATAAAATGTTCGAAGTGGCTTGCACTCCAAGCGGCGACCACACAAACTAACAGCGTTAACGGCTGGAATGATAGTGTTGTTGCTGGTATACTGGGACCAGCATTTAGGTTGGGCACAGGTGCGGCTCTAGCCCACGGCATTTATAAAATTATGTTTTTCTCAGTTAATGCTTACATTATAGACCCCCCTTTGCATTAAGACTTTTTGATTGTATATGATTACAGCTGCTACATATTATTATATTTACCTCTATATCTGATACATCCTGTATAAACCGACGCGAATGTGGTGGCCCACCTGTATATTCCAAGGTTTTAATTTTTGCCCGGCAAATCTTATTAAGATATCTTTTTTTGATTTGATGCAGTGTTTTAGAGATATTCCGTTGTCTCAAGATAAAAAAAAACTCACCGAGTGATATATTCATAACTCACGGTACGGAACTGAATCTAAGAGAATTTATTGTTTGCCCTTATGAATGCATAACCTAACTTGTCATCCGAAAATGTATATTTACCCAACCGATATTACAACATACAGAATATCCATCAATCAACTACCGGAGCCTTTTTTTTTCACCGTCCACATTATCGTAAAAGCTCGAAATGTTTATTTTATGAATCTACTGTAAACACCTCCTTAAGCTGCGTGTGGCCGAATTAACCGAACGACTCTTGCGAGCAATAAAACTAAATTCGCGAATCGTCGCTTTTTATAATCGACCAATTACGCTGGCTAGTTAACGTTCTGCGTATACAAAAACCACGTGGTTTCCTTAACTTTTTAATTATTACCGCCAGATAAAAAGTAGTTTTAAAAACAACTTCCTCGACGTTAAAGTGTCCAGAACTAACAAATAACCGTAGAAGTCAATTATATATTTTACATCGTGCATTATGTAAAAGGAAATGAGCACCATCTTCTGTCGATTGAAGAAATAAACTTCCTCGACATTGCTATCGAATCGAAAAGGATATTTGCACATCATTCGCGCTTTTTGGATAGTACGCGCAAGTACTCTTGGCGTAGCGTGATGTAACAGGAGGTACAGAGGTTATTTAAAATATGTGAAAACTATTTTTCGACGCGAATTCGGCAGGATACGTAGGCGAGTGAGGTTATTTTAAACGCTGGATGCCAATATAGAAGGTGACAAAATAAATTTTGCTATTTTTGTATACTAATATATCAAGCATTGATACATACATCATCCATATGCTCTGAGAAAAATTGATTGTGGAAATTGCATTGTAAGTCCCTTCATACAGTTCATTCATTTATTAGCTTTTTTAATTTAGATTTTAGACATGCATTATAACTCCATACCTATATGAATCAAATCAACACCAAGAAACATTTTTAACTTACTATTGGCTAGAACCATAGATACCTTGATAGTTCATTCAATGTGATATAATATAATAATAAAAGGTAATTTTTCGCACCGATATTGGACCTCTATTTCGATTGGTACAGAGCAATATAAACTCCTATCCCCATTTACATTTAGAAGCTCTATAATTATAATATTTTATAATTGATCAAATAGAATATGATCAATTAAGTTTACCCTCTAGTAAGCCATGATTTCATTTATGTAAAATATCATTATGGTAGTGACAAATAAAATATATCTGTCATGATGTGTACTGTATTGATTTATTGCCACTCAGAAATGTTTACAATAAATCATAAAGATTTGACAATTATGGATTATTTCATTTATTCACGCCTAAAAAAAATTACAAATCGTCCCATGCAATTGAAGAACTTGCTGAAGCTATTCGAATTGTCAGTGAGGAAATTACATCATACAATTTAAGAAATACCTCCAATAAGTTTTATTTCATACTGTCCTGTATATCTTTGTTTCCTTAATCAATTTGAGTCCGGTAAGTGAGTTATTACGGTATTAGAGCCGGTAAGTGTCAGTAAAGAAACAGTAGGACTGTTTCAATATATAAGCTCTGTTCCAACATGCAGTTTCCGTACGGTCTTTGTTCACGTGAACCAATTAGACAACCCTAATAGCCAAATTTAAATTTCCCGCAATTATTCTTAATAACTTCAACGTCAAATCATAAAATTACCCACCATATTGTACTACATTAATAGTTATTTTAATGCTTTTACGTTGAATTCACTAAAAATTGTGGCGGGAAATTTAAATTTGGCTATTAGCGAACATATTTCATTATTCATAGACTTCAATCGTCTGTGCGATTGGTTCACATAATCAAGGATCGTACGCAAACTGCGTGTTAGAACAGACCTATAATATGTACAATAACGATGTCGTGTTACTATACGAAAAAAGTGACATGATAAATAACTAAATTTTTTGTAAAACTAACCATTTTAATTTTTAACAACTGCTCTTTTTCCGCTGAAGTGCAGGTTCATGTACACTTCAGATTTGACGCTTAAGTGGGGTGTTCACTTAGATATTTTTTGGTTTTGAATACCACTTACATCACTTAAGCATGAGATGAGTCACGCCTCCACTCAAGTGCTTGTTTTGAATTTAGGCCTAAAACTTGCTAAAAATAGCAATGACTTGAAAAAATTCAAGTGAAACGTTTGTATGTAGTTATCTGTCAAAACGACAAAACCTAATCTGTCAACGGTATAACATAACCTGCATCACACACACGCCACAGAATATGGCAACTTACACGTTTTTAAACTGATACTGCCAACTTAAGTTTAAAGAAGAAAAATTCCATGTCCTTCTAGAGAGTAAAATATTGGACCATATGATAAAAACTGTTTTCCGGAAAAATTTATCTATACTTATTACCAATTAATGAGCGAAGTTAGCTACATACAAATTTCATACATTAAATGAATTTTCTTGACCATTTAGCGACATTGGCGTGCGTGTTGTAGTATCTTTCGATTATTTTCTTATAATTTTTTTAAATCGTTTATATTTACATCTAATATCACCAAACATAGTATTTCTGAATACTGTAAGAAAATAAGGAATTTTATCTGGGTAATAGCTCAACAAACAGGTAAAAATCAATATTAACATTAAGTGAAATAGTTTATTACAATTTTATAATTTTTATTAGGCTTATCATACACTTGAGCGCAATGAGCTGTCAAAAGAAAGTTACATTTTCATCCCTATAAAGTTTCTACGGTACAGGAATTATTACCATTAGATCCCCATAGGCGATTGGAAAACTGTCATTGGTTTAATAACAATTTAAGGGGGCGATGACTTGCTAAACAAATCATTTTTCTCGGATGAAGCCTGGTTTTATCTAACAGACTATATCAATTTACAAAACTATTGTATTTGGTCTGTAGAAAATCCACACGAATTTTGAGAAACGCCATTGCATCCCGTAAAAGTTGGAGTTTGGTTAGCTATGTCCAGGCAACGAATAATAGGGCCAATTTTCTTCGAGGAAACTGTAACAGCCCAACGTTACCAACAGATGTTGGAATTGTTTATTGCAGAGTTACAAGAAAATGAACTTGAAGCAGGTTATTTTCAGCACGATAATGCTCCAGCACATACTGCTCGACAAACCTGCCAATATCTTCAACAGTTTTTTGCTGACAGGTTCGTTAGAGCACAAAGATGGCCACCAAAATCGCCTGATCTAACCCCATTAGATTACTTCATGTTCGGCTATCTAAAAAATAGGATCTATAGAAACCGCATGCATACCATAAAAGAACTGAGAGATGCAGTTTTGTCGCTTAATGATTATACTAATTGTATGTTATAATTTAAAGTAATAAATAAATTTAGTTAAACACCAGTTAGTACTGAATTGTAAAATCATATTTTAGTAAAGTTAAATTAATTACATTTTATTTTTACAATCAGAAACACCGATCCATAGTCGTTCACATAATGCGAGTTCAAATATAGGGTTACGTTTTCCTTATTTATGACAGATTCGTTTACTTTCTTGTGTTCCAACACTGACTTAGTTCAAACCTTCATTACAAACACACGGCATATACTTACACCCTGTTACTATCTATAGGAGTGGAATTGACAATCATTTTGAATCTCTGTGTATAATATAATAATAAAAGGTGATTTTTCGCACCGATATTGGACCTCTATTTCGATCGGTCGAGAGCCATATAAATGCCTATCCCCATCTACAATTAGAAGTTCTGTATGGTAAATAAGGGTAGCGTTACGTGATATTATATTTTGTTTATCAGTAATCAATAGGAAGATCTTTATAATAGCACTTCGTGTAGAAAGACGAAATATTAACGAGAAAATAGCTGCTAACGCATTAAAAAACGCATTGTAATTCGCATTTTGTAACCGTATGGAATGAGTGTATTAAATTTAAATTTAATTTTATAATTGATCAAATAGAATATGATCAATTAAGTTTACCCTCTAGTAAGCCATTATCGGAGTAGGTGCATCAAGTTCGCTTTTCGTAAAAGAGATCGACTCGCTTGAACTAGATGGAGCCGGAGCTATTGCACCAGTGCACCCGCACCCGTATTGGTTCTAAACTTTAACCAGTTCACAGATTAAAAAATACCTATTCAGATTCAGTATTCTGTGATCTGTGACCTGTTACAGAATTTATTTGTTTCGATTCTGGTTTAGTTTTGAGAATTTGACACGTTTAGGTGTGGTTTGTGTATTGTTAAAAAAATAAATAAATGGGTAAATGTTAAAAAAAAATAATAAAAAGGGGGTGCAACGTTTGGAGGAAATTAAAAAAAAAGAGAAAATGTCAGAATTAAAAAAAATGTGAAAAAACTGAAAAAACACCTAGAACTGTATAAAAGAGATAAAAAATGGATCAAGAAATGAGAAAATGAAAAAGGAATACAGATTTTTTTAATGCGAAAAAGTTTTAAAAAACCGAAAACGTATAAAACTGTATAAATGATATAAAAAATGTTTTTTTAATTTCTTTTTTTTCATTTAAAAAAAACATTAAAAAGGGGAAAAAAGTAAAAAAATTGTGATTTGTGTACTATATACCTCGCTTATTTTTAAAAGTAAAATATTTGAAAAATTGTAAAAAATAAACGGAAAAATGTTAAAAATACTCAAAAAAAATGCGAAAAGGTTTGGAAAAAATTTAAGAAAAGATGTTGTAGATGGGGCTACTTAGTCTGTTTAACAAAAAGTCGCTCATATCTCAAAATCTATTAAAGATAGGTATAGGGAATGCTCATATAAAGTGATAGGGGATGAAATTTACTTCCTAATTTCGAATTAAAATACAGGGTGTTCTATTTAAAAAAATTGAATTTTCTGCATTTGAAAATATGTCACTTTGTTCCTCAGTTTTGAACACCCTGTATGTTAGAATGTAACGTGTGCTTACCGTTTCTTAGAGTTATATCTTACATTCATAACATAGCAAATTTGGAGTCTCTACTTGCAGTATTAACCGAGATATTAATTTCTCAATGATGCAATGATTATGGCTAAAAAAAAGGAAAACTTAAATAACTCAAAAGCGGCAACATGTAGCTATAGGAATAGCTAATGAAAACTGACGTATTTATAGTTGTAGAATCCAAAATGAATAAAAAATATCATTCTATTTAAAATAAGAAAGTTGACATCCATTTCCGGTCAACCGGAAGTGATATTTTGGTTAAGGTATTTTACATTTATAGTTCCAATCGAACAGATACTGGCGCCAAAATCTCAAATATAAGTAAATAATAGAACATCATAAATTTTTATTGAACCAGTTACGTGGAATACCTGTATAAAATAAGAAAATTAATGTCAACCGAAAGTATTACATACTTTTATTACATATTTTACTAGATGAGAAATAACTTTTTATAATTCACACGTGCTGCATTTGCCACTATAATACGTCGTTTTATTAGTATGCACGTGTGCAATTTGTTTATCTAGCAGTCAACCCGTTCAGACAGGGTATTTGAATTTTGGCCGTCTAATTAAAGATTGGCCCAAGTACAAATTTTAGATACAAATACTTTGTCTTTTCATAAATATAAACTTCGTAAAGGAGCAGTGCGGATTTTAAAATTTAATGTGCAATAAAGTGAAATCTAACAGCTGCATGTTAAGATTAAATGCCATTAAAGATATTTTGAAGTTACCAATTCTATTTCGTCTTTATATGACAATTACTACACGTTTTTGCTGACAATCTGGCAACATATGAAGTCCAGTATATTATCTTCTCCTATCGAATAGAAAGCTCTGACTTACCTTCGTAAGTCACGCGTGTCGATCTTACACGCTACATAATCTATATCAATCGAGGAATTTGGAAGTTGTAAACGCAAACTAATCGTTCCTGAATCTGTTGACATACTGTGCCCTCGCTATAGCAATCGAGTTATTTAAAAACTATTCACCTGGTCATTTAGTTAGCCAAATGGCGATTGTAGAATCAGAACTTTTACGATTTGTTGCATCGTAAAATACCATGTGCGCAATTTATGTATGTTAGATACATCCATGAACAAAGCTCTACATAAATCAAAGATGACCATAAAGCAGAGCGTAGTCCAAAAACCGTTACGTAAAAGGTTTTATAATTAAAACAGAATCCCAAACGTTATTTCGAGTTGTTTTTATTTTACGATTGTATGACGTCAGAGTTTTGGTGTTTGGCGTATCAAACCTTTAACGATTGTATGGACCTTCGCGGCGAAGGATTTTCGATACATCTGCGCCATAGGTTGTGTATTTTTTCTCTCTCTCTCGAGTGAAAATGAAGGATTTCTTTTTTATTTGTGTTTTGGATTGGTGCCAGTGTACTCTGAGATAACGTGAAGCTTTAGAAGATTCAAAAAAAAAAAATCTAAAAGATTTTTTATTCTTTCGTGTGTGATTACAAGCAGATTCAAGCAGGGTGATTAGGGATTTAATAAAACGATGTTTTACATCGTTTCCATTAGATTTTAAATCTGTAATTGTAACGCGCAATATGATCAACTAACACACACATTTGAATCATGACACTATGTACATTTCATTAGCTACGCTGACATCTTCAGGTGTACAAGTACATATATTGTTAGAATACCAAGTATGTATACACACGATGGCCAGGAAAATGCGGACTGCGGACAAACGCCAGGTGGGACAAATCTCCTTTTCATTCTGCGTCGATAATCTTAATTGAGAAAAGTTGCACAGTGCTTTCTCGTACCGCTCAAAAGAAGTGTAAATTTGGCAACATCTAATCAGATAAGTACTGTGGCTGTAATCGTTTACTTATTTAGTATCAATTAAGTAAATATGCAAATCAGCAAAAATTTTATGTTAACATAGATAACAGTTTTATTCACATTTAAAGATAATATGAAACATTTTGCTCAATTTTAGTCGTACACCTTAAGTTTTGATGGCCTCGTGTAACTTAAGAAAGCACCATATAACTTAAATTAAGATTATCGCCTCAAAATTGAACAAAGAATCGCTTTACCTGGCGCTTATCCACCGTTGTCTGGTCACCGAGTATATAATAAGTATATTCTAGGTTATCTTTTGTAACCTAGGATATAAAATCAAATGATCAAGTAAATATATCCTCTAGCAAGCCATGATGTTATTTATTTGATGACTGCTTAAAGGTAAGTTTTTCAGAACAGCGGTGGGCGGATTTTTTTTTTAAAGCGGATTTCACATGATTGGTTGCAAAATATGCAAAATGTCAATGGCGCGAAATATTTGCGGATAGTTTAACATTTTGCGGTGCCGCAATTTATGTTGAATATTTTTCAAGTTTCTAGCGGATGTTAGCTTCCATCGTTGTTTACTAGTCCTAGTCCAGGGGATAGAAACTTGACATTGCGCGCCCTCTATTGCTGCCGCATTAGAAATAATCAGTGTGTGTCATACACTGTAAAAAAAAGTTGCCTACAATTTTACCGGTAAATTTGCTTCATAAGGTAAAATTTCTACCATCTAGTAAATTTCACATGCTGATGTATTTTTCAAAGATTGTACTGTAAAATTCGTATGTAATATTTATATGAACTGCATATTTGCCGAACGCGTACAGTTAAATAACCTAATAACCAATCACATTGCGGCGTATGAATTTCGTATTTTCCATGATATCTACAGTTTTACCCGAAAATTTAGGTAAAAAATAAATATAAAAGATCCTCAAATTTTTACCCAAATTTAAATACCCAAAAAAAATGTCAATTTTACACTTTTAAGTAAATTTTGATAGCAAACATAAAATTGTACATGTTTTTTCCTGTATTTTCCTTTCGAATTTTTATTACATCTTAAACATACATGAAAAAGCTATACATTTTACCGAAATCTTTTTTTCCATGTTAAATATCCTAGAAAAACATGTAAAACAAAATTTACATGATTTATTGTGGTAAATTCACAACGTTATTACATGTAATAATTCCTAATTTACCATGGCAAAATTACTGTAATGTTTCACAGTGTAGTAGAAATCTATAGCTTACCTTAGTGTGGATCTGTGATCGTTTGACATGACGAGTTGTGACGTATAGTTGTTGACGATTGTTGCAAGCTACTTATTCTGTTTTCCTTTAAATTCTCGAACTTTGTTTATGGTGTATTTACCCTGTTTAACGTGTGTTTGGTGTTTTATGTAAGCATTTCATTCCGTTTTTCATTTTATATAAGTTTTGTATACATAGTTTTACAGTATTGAACACTTTTGTGCTATTTTGTTTAGTTAAATATCGTTTATATGTTTTGTTTATATTATGTATATAGTGTTAGCTTTTAGTTTATTTCTGTGTATTTCGAATGTGTGCAAATAAAACAGCCTTAAAAAATGAAGTTACTTTATTTAAAAAAGAATTTCAAAATGAGTAACACCAGGTAACACTACTGGCCCTATAATCGAATTTCCCGCCATGAGTGGTTAGGTAATGTTAGTTATATGCGGCAGCAGTAGATGATGCATTCTAGATCGTATAGTTTGTCAAGTTTCCTATCTTTATTATAGTTAATCGTTGTACTAGTCGACGTCGGTCAGCTGTTAGCACTTAGCTCGTGACGATGGATTCTGCCGAAGAGGAGGCAATTTATACGTGTTTTATTGTAATTGTAATCAGTTTTTTTATTTATAGATAGTCGTTTGCGACGTTTGGTGTTATAAACGGAATAAAATAATGCAATCAAACAAATTTTTCGAACTTTTGTATTCATTTTAAATTCCTATTTATGTTGATAAACTTCAACTTCAACTATTGAAGTCGCACATAACTTCTTTCTGATTCTGATGAATGCTGATGGATCAAACAAACTTGTCAAAACTCAAAGACGGTAGATTCCAGACTGGATAACTTTGTGAAATGGAATGTTGCTAGAATTCACTAGAAACGACCCGCGTATCTGAAAACTACATTAATTTGTTTATGTAATTTTCTCTGCGGAATTTAAATCCGTCGTCAGCATTCCGCCGTTGTGAAAACTCACCTTTATACGGCCTGTCGAATCATGAGTTGCACGTGTTCACCGCTGGCGCCACCTACCGGACTTTTTTGGGGAAATTGCTTACCCTTCGATTGTAAGATTGTGCGAACAAAACGTCAATCTAATTTACATAAATTGATGTCATATTGACAATTAAGTACCACAGTTGAAATTTCTCGAAATTATTCTAAATAAATAATTTGTTTGCTTCGTTAAAAACCGAGCTATTAAGGTTTTTAAAGTTGTATTTCACATCTTATTAGTTACTTCAATTATATAATTATCTGGTTAATAGTTTTGATATAAACCTGGTTGTCATCGGCTGTATCCTCCATTACTATCATTTTGACGTGTTAAGAATGTAGTTCGCGTGTTCTCAAACGTCATGCAGATGTCGCTACTTATCGGAATCTGGTGTAACATTCAATCCAATGTAAATTTGAATGATTCGACAGGCCGTATAAAGCTAGGGTTGCCATATTTTTAAAAGCAAAAATACGGACAGTGCGCTATATCAATTAATATTTCCGTGAAATGTTCTTCAATATTCACTTGAGACATATTGTTTAATTATTAATATTATTGTATAAAAATATAGATATATATCTCTTCAGACGTGATGCTACTGGAAATGCAATGTTAACGCGCATCATACGAAAATTTGAATGCTAAAATAACTATAAAATGACAAAAAGTACGACTTGAGTACGACAAATTGGAAACTAGAAAAAAAAAATACGGACGCCTTACAAAAATACGTACAACCTACGGACAGTTTATAATTTACGGACAAGGCTTACAAAATACGGACTGTCCGTAGAAAATACGGACGTATGGCAACCCTATATAAAGCAAACGTGAGCAAACTGTTTAAGTTATCAAGCATGTCATGTATTTCTTAATTGCAAATAATATCAAACCACCCGCGTATTGGAAATAGTTCTTGTCGACTACCACCAGATCCTATCGCTTTTGAGAGGTCTGGAACCATTCTGGAACAGTGTTGTCAATTTAGCGGATTTCCCGATAGTTCTAGCTTAATTAACATTGCATTTGGCGGTAGAATTGCACGTTTAGCTGCTGGCGGATTTTTTAGCGAAAAACTAGCAAAACCAGCTTAATTTCTAGTGAATTTTTGTAATAATATAATACATTATACCAAATTTTTTAATTTGTTTTAACTAACATTGTCATATAATGGTTTAATACACTGTTAAATCCTTTGCAGTAACTATCCCTAATAGCGAAATTTAAATTTCCCGCCACAATTTTTAGTGAATTCAACGTAAAGGCATTAAAATAACTATTCATGTAGTACAAAATGGTGGGTAATTTTATGTTTCAACGTTGAAGTTACTAAGAATAATTGCGGGAAAATTTAAATTTCGCTATTATGGATGTAATAACTAATAACAACAAACCAGTGTTGAATGGACTTGCAAGTCGATCAAAGTTCGTTCGAATTCATTTGAATTTAGCGCCTATTTTGTCTAAAATCAACTCAACTAAATTCAAGATTTGAAATCAAGGAAACATATGTTCTTTCCGTTAATGTATACATATTATAAATCACCAAATTTGTAAGTTTCATTTGGAACTACTGTCATACTAATTGTAAGTATATCAAAAATTAAGTGATTGTGTTTCCCAAACGATTTTTTTTTCCAATTGGCATGGGAAAGTCACAGTACATACAAAAGTTTAGGAATGGAGTTCAAACTGGTTTAAATATTTGCCGGATTTTTTTCAAATCTGGTGGAATTTCAAGGGCTATCTAACGGATTAAATGTTTATATGTTGGCAACACTGGAAGCTATACAGTGATGGGCATGTATATCCCTATATCATATCTTTTATCGATTGGGCAATTTCAATAATTGTAATAACTTATCAGCGTTTATTTTAGGATTAAATTATTTTGTTTAGTGCGTGTTAGTATGTAACATTAAGTTTGCTGCTGAAAATAACGAATGTCTATGTGAGTTAAGACACCTTAAAACAACAGTTCCAAGAACCTGTAACGAAAAACAGATCTATAAAATTGAAGACGTAAACAATATGATACGAGATACATAAGTACCTACTGTCAAATCGTAAGTAAAATCGTTTAAAGCGAACACAACAGAGGATACATTCGAGTTTCACTTTACTTAAAACAAGTTTAAATCTAAACCGTAAGAACATACTTATACTTACTCGACTGTTAATATATTCGGTAACTAACTAAGCAAAACGGTTAATTGAGTGTGAAATAATATTTATGTCAATGCTTCTGTGTACTTTTTAAACTCGCCCGTACATTTATCATGTCATCCAAGTCCCGGTCAAAAGCCGTGAAGTTTCTGTTTCGATGATAAATAGTCTACAGAAAAACCGATGACAAAATCAATGGGACTGTTCCTTTATTTCTGTCGCATGTTACAGCTACAGGCAATCTTTATTACGTTTGAAATTGGCACCGTATCTGTGATAAGTGATAAGTATCCTCTAGACCAGAAAAAATGCGAGATGGTTGCCAAGATTAGTCAACAATTGTATAGTTATTAAAAAGAAGGCGATAGATTTTTACTTTGAAGGGAAATAGGTTGCAATAGAAACATTGCGGATTATTTTTGATTTTTTTTGATATAACGAAAAATTATAAAAATAGGTTATGTTAGAAATTAGAATGCCTTTTTTTTTTGTAAGCTGTCAAAGTCAAACGGGAATGCCTAATATTCTTATTTGTTGTTGTAATTATAGGAGTATTAATTCTTTTTCGCATTCTAAAAGCTATTGGCGTTAATTTTAAAATAATCATGCATAATCGCTCGCCATATAGTTGTTGGAGCGAGCTCTGATTATTATTTTTAAATCGTAAAGTTGAGGATATGCCAACATTTGTAAAAGCTATGCGGTCTGGCTAACTTACTTTGTTCGCAGTTTGAGGAATTTTCATTTTAGATAATTTCTGTAACATATCTAGTTTTAAAATCTAATTAAATTTATACACAATAGATTTTTTCTTGTCTTCATCATAGCGTAATAATTAAGAAATAGGTTATTTTTTGTTCTGTTTAATTTAACCTTCAAATTAAAATTATTGGTGTAATTCCTACTTTTTTTTTACATATATCTTCTTTACCCACACATGCAAAGCGTGCGTAAGACTAGTACGACTTCCATTATTCATTCCCGATACACATGAGAAGCACATGAGTGCTCTAAAAATACGTGAAGTGGCAAGTTCAAAAATACTATAATGGACGTAATCGAGAGAGACACAATCAGTTAGAGAATGCACGATGATGCTTTGCAACTCGTGCGTTATAAATGGTTAAAAAAAGAGCTTTGGTTTTCGGGCAACGTAAAATGTGAGACACAATGATATAGATAATTTATGAGGTTTGGAACTCTTTCTGTTAACTTGTTAACTCTTTTTTTAAAAAAAAAAAAAAAGAAATAATAGCAGCTAGGATTAGATAAAAATAAGATGGGATTACTAAGGGCATTTATCAAACGAAAAGCAGCATAATCTATGACAAATAACTTTATTAAAAAGTAATTTTGCTTTTTTCTATGAGGATTTGAATATACAGGGGGTTTATGTGAGTGAGGTAATATTTTTCATGTCTGTAGGGACCATAAGTTATTTTATTTTTAGAAAAAGCTGCTGTTGTGTATGTGAACTGGTTCGTAGTAAAAACACCGTTTGTTATAAATGTTCTTTATTTTAAACTACATTAAACTAAACAAAGTAACTGCTGTTTCGATCTGCAACTAGTATCAAACTCCGTTGAACTACGATACGACATTTTGGTGTATATTTCCAGTAAACCAAATTCAAATTTCCCGCAATTATTTTTAGTAACTTCAACTTAAAGGTAGATATTCAAATAACTGCTAATGTAATACAAAATCGTAGGTAATTTCGTGCGTTAATGTTGAAGTTACTAAAAATAATTGAGGGAAATTTGAATTTGGTTTACTGGGTTTTCTAATAATCACTCTGGTTTTTTGTGTTATTACGTTGGCAACAAATTTGAATTCATAAATTTAAGTTGTTAAATTTATATAAAGTAAAATGCTAGAATAACTTAACACGAATTTAACATATAAAACCTTAACAAGCTGCTAAAATATTTATTTCGTCACTTTGATAAATAATTATATAATATAGTTCAAGTAAAAAAATATAAAGCTTTTTATTATAGCTCCTATTCAAGAAAGGGCTAACATAATCAAATTTTCATGGATCACCGTGTATATTCAGGTAGGTACCATGTAAAACGTGTAGCGTTAAAAATAACAATTGATGTACTTTCGGAATTTTTAAAAAGTATCAATATTTACATCTTTATGGAGTTTACTTCTTATTTTTGCTGGCACGTGTGTTCAGTATTTCAAATTGCTGTTATTAAAAATTTCTTTATGCACTTGAATGAGAGTCCAGAACATCAGAAAAAGAAATTTAAAAAAACAATCATATTTACACTCATAAACTGTCCATATGGCAGATCAAAAAACAGAAGTAAAAATAAAAGGTTTTGTGATGTTTTTAGAATTTTTCAAAAATATTAATATTTACATTTTTTGCTGCTAAATTTATTCCTTATTCTTTGCTCTCAGATAATATGTATGTTTTAAGTATTTCACATTATTTGTCTAATGTGTACATTTTCATAGTGTTGATAGTGCATTAAAAGTCATAAAACCGAGCTTCATTAAATTTATAGCAACATTTTAAATATCCGCTCAGACCTTTGTATTAATTTTTAATACTGCAATTCTAAACTTACATTCACACTCTATTTTATACTTCTTCTTCTTCTTCTTTTAATTATTTTGGCTTTTGGCAAAAACCATTCCAGCCAGTCACACAGACTCTATTTTATATACTAAAACAATATCGAAAAAAAAAGTAGTTCACTTTACTTTGTGTCGAAAAGCAGTTAGTAGAATCCTGGTGGATTTTTGTTCTTCTATTTGGCGGAATGGATTATCTTAGTGTTGGCAAGACTGCATAGCATTTGTCATCAGCGAACGCCACATTTTTTTTTAGTAGTTCATATAAATGGCAGATTATTGACAAATAATATTAACGGTAAGGGCTCTAAAATGGAACCTTGCAGTACACGGGAACTTCAAGCAAAATTAGCTACAATAAAGCAGGCGATATGTTTATATTATATTAGGCCCGAGTGGGAATGTATACAGGATAATTGATAGCTTATCTGTATTAGAGACGTTAGGAAATTTTAAAAATTTGTCCAATTTGTTTCCAAACGCTTTTTTTTTAATATTTCTTGGCAACCCAGTAAACAATAAACATAAATGAAACATAGCAAAAAAATTCTTAGAAGTAAAATTTGCAATATATATTTGTCACTTACATGAAACGCTTTTTTTAAATATTTACTTATAACATTCAGGAAGTGTATTTTGTGTAACCTAAAATAACATCGTTATAAGTAGCTACGCATTGCGCATACACAAACTCGGCAAATTTTGAGGGCACCGGTAAGCAGTGTTGCCAACTTGGTGAATTTTTCACCAAATCTGGTGTATTGAAAGCACATCTGGTGTACAGAAATCATATTCTAGTGGTTAGTGAAAAGTTTAGTGGATTTCCTTTAATTTTACTAATAAATCTAGTGAATTCATTGAATACGAAGACCAAATTATGTTAAAGTATAGGAAAACCCAACTAGCGTCACTTTCGTCAAGATAAATTTTAGTCGCCATTTTATTTTGTACCGTATAATGTATGTTATGTAAGTCTACCACTTCTATTCTATGATATGGAATCTAGATAAGTCTTTTGTAATTTAGCTTCCCTAATAGCCAAATTTAAATTTCCCACAATTATTCTTAGTAACTTCAATGTTGATACATAAAATTTCCCCATCATTTTGTACTACATTAATAGTTATTTTAATGCCTTTACGTTGAATTTACTAAAAATAGTGGCGGGAAATTTAAATCTGGCTATTAGAGAAGTTAAATTCTCGAATGTTATGAGTGTATTTTCGTTTATATGGGAAATGATTTTAATTTTAATTCTAACATACATATACATTTTTAAAATTTCGTACAGAATGTATAAAACAAAATGGTAGGAGGTCACCAAAAATTTTCCCTAAAAACCTACTTATAAAAACGTGAGTGACGCTACTTGGTTTTCCTATACTTTGATTGCATATATACATATATGTAAATAAATAAATAAAAGTACAAAATAAAATAATAAAATAAATAAGGATATACATTATGATTTTATAAAACGCCGTTAAACTATTAATTACATAAATATATAAAATATTTCTTTTTGCTTTTCTCAAAATACTTTATAAAGTGATTCTTTTCCCAATACTAGTGATTTTCTGGTGGAATTATAATCCTGATCTAGTGAAATATGTCTTCTGTCAATTGGCAACACTGCCGGTAAGACGAGTAGAGTTTGCGTATGCTAGCTGTTGTAGACAGATCAGATTGTGGCTAGGTAGTAAACCATGCTTTTTCTAATTAACATAATAGCGGAAACACCTGAAGCTGAGAATTTGGTAACTAAACTTCTCTGAACTACTACGATATACATAACCTCAACTCACATTTTGCTGGGAAAATAATTTGTTAGCGAACATAATTCAGAGCAATAGTGTAGTAGTATCAGATCGTGTTAAAAAAAAAACTTTTGTACCTTATTAATACCTTATTAATCTTTTAACATTTTTTATCTGCTGTAAGAAAAAGATGACCTACTCATAGTTGTCGGAGGTCATTTTTGAGTATACCATAAAGATATGGTTTAGGCAAGTTGATTTTGCAGTACACTAGGTAGGCAGTAAGATAAAATAAGTTGTAACAAAAAAAATAATAAAGACTTTTTAATACAATTCAATTTCCGTTTGTATAACCTCTACCACCTAATTCTGTACCGCAGAGGTAAAATGTCATTTTCAAGTCCATTTTTACCCATTATGAAGTGTATACGATTTTCTTAATCTACAATTACAGAAAATGGTATACCTAGACTTCATAATGGGCTTACGACAGGTTACCTCCATGGTCTAGAAATGATTCAAATGATTACGTTTAAAAAACGTTTCTTAGAATGTTTACAGTTACGTTTCTGGAATGTATTTAAATGCAACGCTTCTTTTGAGACGCTTCTGAGGGTAGACATGTCACATGTTCTGTACGGTTAACAAAAACATTTCTGCACATTACATTTAACGTTTTAAAGTAATAACTGTTTCAGCTCTGAAACATTTCTGTTACCGAATTTTGTGTAGTGGGTGTTTACAACTGTTTTGGACTAGGGCTCACGTGAGTACAATCAGTAATGAGCAAGCGGTTCAATTAGCAGAAGGGTGGTATCTAGGGGGGATAGCGGATAATTAGGTATGAAATAATTTCGGTGGACGTAGTTAAGAAACCGTTTAGAGATAAACTCGATAATGATTAACGCTTCTTTTGAGACGCTTCTGAGGGTAGACATGTCACATGTTCTGTACGGTTAACAAAAACATTTCTGCACATTACATTTAACGTTTTAAAGTAATAACTGTTTCAGCTCTGAAACATTTCTGTTACCGAATTTTGTGTAGTGGGTGTTTACAACTGTTTTGGACTAGGGCTCACTTGAGTACAATCAGTAATGAGCAAGCGGTTCAATTAGCAGAAGGGTGGTATCTAGGGGGGATAGCGGGATAATTAGGTATGAAATAATTTCGGTGGACGTAGTTAAGAAACCGTTTAGAGATAAACTCGATAATGATTAACAGGGTAGTTGGTTTCATAAATAAAGTACACCAGAACTTACGGGTAACTTCTCAGAATGTCGTGAGATACCTAAAGATTGCAGCTCCTATTTGTCTTACATTTCTAAAAATAAAAAAAAGCTATTCTAATTAGAGTGCTGAAAAGAAAATATCTACAAGGAATGTGTCTAAAATTACCGTCAATTTGCGGTAATTTAATGATGCAACTGCATAAACGCATTACACAACTTGGATTACTAGACATTTTTAACGATAAGCAACGCGCAGAATTTAGATCTGAAAGGGGATAATTGACAGCGACAGAAACACAACCATGCGAATAGGTTAACCCTGAAATTTATTTATAATTCGTTACGCTGAAGCCGTGCCAAAATATTAATGAATTTCTAAAAAAAAAAAGTAGAAGTGTCGGGTCATATAAATCGTCGTTAAAGTTGAACTACTTAAAAAAAAATTGCACATATATTCGCAAATATATTAGTTCTTTCTACAATAAATGCAAATTCCTCGGTTGAAGTATTTTAATTGTTGTACAGAAATATTTAGACCACATAAATCTGTTATTACAATAAACATTGCGAACCCAGAATTTACTACTTGTATTATTATTAATATTATTATTTATGCCTAAGCTTTCGTGCTTAATGGAACGTCTGATGCAGTAGGCCTTGGCAATAATTTTTGAGAGGAGAATAAATATTTCTGAGGCTTTTATAGTGATAGATGCTCTGTTTATCTTTCTGGATAAAAATTTACCTACCCGGCACAAACAATCACCGGCAGATAGTGCGTTAGAAAAAAAAAATGTTTATCCCAGGTGAAATTATTGTTGAACGATAAATACAGGGGTACGCAATATGTTATAGTTAACTTGCTTCTTTTATGGTGCTTACGCCTGATTTACCGATTGTTCTGTTGTTGGCCGTTGAAATACATACAATATTACGAGGTAAAGTGATTTAGAATGTACGAAAAGATACCTACTGGCGAAAAAAATTATCGAAATCTAGGTAGTAGCTAGAGTTATTTATATCCAGCAAAAAAAAGAATTGAAGAAAATATTTTTAGAATTTATAGTTATAGTAGAACCTGTTTAAAGTGTCCACTGAGGATTCTTGCTTGAATATCTTTTAATTTAATAGAACAGAGAGTTGCTTATTTTTAAGTAGAATTAATTTAAAATTTAACCTTTACAGTTGGCAACATAAATATCTAGGATTGTGTAGGAAATTATAGTGTGAAATCTATATTTGTCTTATGCTCATTTGCACCACAAATCACATACATTGCTCGACTCGTTAAGCTTGGTTGAATTTTATATGGCAATTAGAATTATATTGTGTTTATCAAACATGAAATATCGCATGGAAAGTGTCACTTAAAATTAAACCAAGTTTAACATACTGTGAATTGGCACAAAAAAGATATGAAGCTATGTAATAGGAAACATATTAGTGATTTAGCTAAAAACCACGTCTTTATAAGTATCTAAAAATAAGTCATAAAGAAAAGGAGTCTTTCTTTAGAAATAATTATCATTCTTCCTGAGTTTAATTGTATATGGAATACAAAATTGAAAGTCATTTATAGGAATCATCATATTCATATATATTTTTCAATCACAGTTTATATGTCTAATATAACTATGACAGATTTTTTTCAATTAATTATTTAGATATTTTTCTTTTGAACTTTTGATGTTCATTATATTGCTTTATGTGGGATTATTTAATATTAATAAAGACCATAATGTTGCTCATAAAAAGAAGATATTAACAAAGGGTTATGAACTTATTAATAAAGTAAATTTTAGCCTACAAAAATAGATTTATATATTTAGGTGTAAAAATATTTTTTAATTTATGTGATGCTATCTGTGAATAAGTAGTCGAAGAAAGAGTCAGTCAGTTTAGAAGAGAAACTTTTTTCACGCAGTCATCAGGTATGGATTATCTAACTAAATATAGAGGGCACCACAGTAGCAATAATTCAGGTTACTTTAGAAATTCTCTCATAGAGGGCTGCACTTGCTGTAAATTTTTAAATCGAGGCACGGGGAAAAATGGAAATGCACGGCTATAATGTACGGGTTTTCACTGTTCAAATGTGGTTTTACAAACGTAATGTAACGTTATTCTCGCTAGTTTTTGTATTTTTTATGCGTGATTCTTCTAAATCAACCGCTTCATATTAAAATCAAGTGTATGCATTTTCATTGTAGTAATTACACATCACGTTGTCAAGTGCTGTCACCCGAACCAAAAACAGATATTATGCTCAGCTGTTGTGTTCTATTTTATGGTATAGGTGAAACCAGGTGAAGCGTCAGCACGATACGTTATTGAACGATTCAACATTAAATATGCTGGTATGGTTATTCACACATAAAACTGTGTTGAGACTGGTGAAAAAATTCCTTGAAGCAGGGAGTATTAACCCTCAAACGAAGGGTCAGAAATAGTACGCGATTAGGATAACAGGTACTCTCGTAATTATAGATTCTGACAAAAGCCTAGAGAGTCTCTAAAAAAAGGAGGCGTAGAAACTATGTTTCCAGCACATATTGGAACGCTATAACACTGAACAATTGAAGATACGAGTGGATAAAGGTGCTCTTTTTTGCATGAATCAAGGTGTTTTGTATCCATGTTTCACATAGCACCATCCAAAATTCCAAAAATCAAGAAAACTCGAGTCTTGTGAATGTATGAAGGGATTATGTTACACTACTTTTGAGAAAAATTACATAAAAAACTTAATTTCTGAAAAAGTTTGATTTAGTTACATAACACCTTCATCCACTCGTGTCTTCAATTAGAGTTTTGCCTCTGTGTAGAATCTAAACTTGTATATAATCCAAATTTTTATAACTGTTTTTTTTTCTTTTCTGACGAGTGCATGAATAGACTTGTGTCATTTCAAAAATTATGATGTTAGGGTGAAACAGATCCAAATTTTTGGTATTAATGGCAATCGGCAATATTACAAAAAGATTAATGTGTGGTGTATAATACAATACCGTAGAATAATTCGTACATACTTCTTGATTTTACTATTAGCCAGCGTAATTATTTAGGAATGCTGCAAGTTGTGCTTTTAGAATAAATTGTTAATACTTTAAACAAGGTAGATCTTCAATGATGATACGTTGGTGTTTCTTGGTTTTGTTAACTATTATATAAGTACGCGTTATCGCTTCTTTATTAAAACTTATTCTAATTTAAATTAGTGTTTTGAGTTAAGATATAATATTGTAGGTTTTAGAACAAGGCTAAACTTTGAAATCAATTTTTCTTTTAAAAATCAAGAGTATGTTAATATTAAACTTCTGTGAGACTGTGAACAACACAACAAAATTAATTTGTGAATACTAGAATGGTTGCAACTTGATTTTCATAGAAAACAGGGATGGATACGTATAAAATATGCAAAATATGATTTTACGGCTTATTTTTAATATTTATTATAAAAAATTACCATTCTGTGTGAGTTTTGGGACAATCAAAAATGTTATGAAGATTTAAAAAAAAATCAATATTAAAATAGTTTTTCCTTTCGTATCACTTACCTGGCAATATGCTGTACCCAACAAAATTAATGTCAGTCGTTTATAACTTAATGACTACCAAAACTGCTAACCTTTTGAACAGGTATGCGCTTGGATGCCATCGGCTTATGCAGGTAGGCAGTTTGCTGGGGTACTTACGTGTAAAACATTTGCAATTATAACAAAAAATCATTTGAACACATTTTTTTTTTTAACATATTTCATTTTATTCACATTTATATAAAACAATTTCACTATAATATAATACATTAACAATAATGGAAAATATGTAAAATATTAACCCTAACAAACAATAACAATAAAAGCGTTATTTATATATCATATCCTAGGTATTCAGTACCGATTAATTTATTACTGTAATAACATGCTTCGTATCACTTCAGGATCTAACTTCGGCTTGCCCTTGATTTGCGGCTGAAAATAAGGAAAATTAATACATTTGAAATCCAAAAACATCAAATAATTAATTCACCATGACAAATAAATATTTAGGTAAAGCCCTTTCGACCAGAGACAAGAGATGATCTTGTCGCAACGCTGGCCCTTCTGTGCTGCTATCTGGTATCGACAACACTAACTTGGGTAAAGCTACACTCCCTGGTATAAGCGGATATAGGTTGTATTCGACTATCCTCTCGCTGCCAGGAAGAATATTTATTTGGAACTGTTTGTAACCGGCGAACATAAATGCCTCGCTGCCTTCCATGTTTAAATCGAGTTGCATCAGTTGATGCGACTTGTTGATGAAATGGTACTGCACCAAAAGGGGAGTACGGACTAGGCCGTTCTCAGGAAGGGATATTTTGATGTCCAAGGGGATCCAATCTACGATTAAGCCTTGCAAGGGTATTTCGGTCTTGGCTGAAAAGCCGTTGAGTCTAGGAAAGTAATAAATTGACAAATATGCTTGGTCGAGTGCTTCAAACTAATTACCTTTTCCATTTTAAGGTATATGTTCCTATATCGATTGGTTTATCGCATTGTTTCGTTGTGTTCGCTAAGAATACTTCAGAACCTTTTTCTTTATGCTTCAATACGGTACCCTTTAGTTGGCTTGTTATACTGTTATCAGCATTATGTACAGTATAACTCTGAATGATAAAATAATTACATGTAGTGCGTAATAATGTATTAAAAATACGCATATATTAACACAAAGTATTTCAGTTTATCCTAAAAGCCACGTGATTAGAGAAATTTAGCATTTTTGTGTTTTGGTTAGGACAGAATATCATATTTGCCTTCAACATATAAATAAAATGTTATCAAAGTCGTAACAACAAGCCAGTATCTTTGTTTTGTATGTGAACTAGTTCGTAGCAAAAACACCGTTGTTATAAATGTTCCTTATTTTAAACTACTCTAAACTAAACAAAGTACTGCTGTTACGATCTGCAACTAGTATCAAACTCTGTTCAACTACGATTCGACATTTTTTTTTGTATATTATCTAACAGCCACTATGGTTTTTTGTGTTGTTACGTTGGTAACAAATTTGAATTCAAATTTAAATTGTTAAATTTATATAAAGTAAAATGCTAAAATAAGTTAACACGAATTTAACATACAAAACCCTAACAATCTTTCAGTCTTTGACTAAATATGGGAATAAGAAATAAGAATATTTGAATTTTCCTAGTACAAATATCACTATACTACAAATATACAGGGTGGAGTGATAAACTGAACGTTTGTTATGAATTCTTTTAAGGTAAATGACCTTCCATAGCGAAGACAACAACGAATACAATTTCAATTCAAAGACATCCAATGAATGCTCTGTGGTTATATACCCATGATAACATACGAAGCAGTAGTGTGGTGGTCAAAGGTGCGACAGGTTACATATTTATGTTGGAGAAATCGGTAGGTCAGTGGCAATATACAAGAGTAACAAGGACAAGTACAAGTACAGTACAGGAAAACTTAAAAAAAAAAAACCTTTTGGATATTGAATCGAGATGTCGCTAGTGTTTCCACATCCAAAACTGGGGAGAGGGGGAAACTTGGGCGATTGGCGAGAATAAGCACCAGTGTTCAAAATAAATTGTATAATACAACTTTCGTCAATAGGTAGCGCTGTTCACAAAAATATTTATAAAATGTTAAAAATTACAAGTTTTGATGAAATCTTTATTATAAATTATTTCTAAATATGCCTAAAAAACACTTTTATTTACTAAATTCGAATTCTATTTTGGAATAATGTAATATTTTCGGATTTCATTTTTTTTGTAGCACCACTCGTGGATAGATGGCGCTGTCATATAAATTTCTTTTGATTTGCCTGCAATCTTAATTTGGACATACAACATCTATGTATGTATATGCCAGGGGTGGGCACATATGAGGCCAATGAGAGCCGCAATCTGATTTTTAGTAAAGAGCCCTGCATAAAATCAAAAGTGTTTGTTTAATGTAATTGCATATTTTAACAAAACACATAGAAATATAATTATCAAAAAGAAAATGATTATTTAAATATTTTAGTATTAAAATTCAAATACACACGAATTTCTATAAGACAAATTTTTCTATATCTCGATTTTTTTCGATAAACTATGGAGATTCGACAGTATAACAAAAACAAACGTTTCTGGGAAAAAGAGAAAACTCAAATTTTAATGGGAGCCGCACTTAAGTCAAAGAAGAGCCGCATGCATGCAATGTAAAAAAAAAAAAAAAAAAAAAACTGGATCTATCTTTGTGGGCACGTGGCTTTTCAACAAAGGCTTTATACTACTACAATTTAAAAAGAAAAAACTTACAAAATCCAGAGCAGAATTCTCAATAATAACGGGCCAAGGTGACAAGCAATTTATAATCGGCATAATGACGAACTCTTCTCCGACATAGAATTTATTTATGCTTTCGAATAGCATGGACATGTACTTTGTGGTGATCTCAAATGGTTTAATGATGGAGATGTTAACACTTTCCGTCTTTATACTGGCGATAGGTCGACTTCCTTCCAAAATGAAGCACGCTTTGCAATTCAAAGTGCGTTCGCCTACTTTCCTTGTCCTGACGTAGAATTTAAAGTTGGATTCTTCGGAGGGGGCTAATCTATCCATTTTGAACGTCAGAGGTAATTTCTCTTGTTTAAATTGCGTGGTCCTACTAAATTCAGCTGTCACATACAACAACAAACAGGAATGAAAATAATAATTTTGACCATCGTCTAAATGCGAAATACGTACTGCTATCTATACCATCGTCATCAGCTAGTGATATCTCAAACTGCACCTCTCGTATATCCCATTCTTCTTGATTGCATATCTTCGCATGCACCACGTACCATTCGTCCAGCAACGCTGGATTTGCGTGTTCCAGAGTTATATTCAATTTAGACCGTCTTGGGACGATTGTCGCACTAGTTTCAACTTTAATATTGTCAAAATCCGGCATACTGCGCGGACTGGTTCTGAAATGCCGCAATTCCGCGTAGGTGTCGTTTAAATCGTTCCCCTTGCCGGGGAATTTTAAATTGACGACACAATCGCTGGCGGTGTTGCCAAGTTGAAGGTTGATTCCGCTAATCTGGGAGGTGGTAAAGAGTTTTAAATGTTTGGAGTGGGTGCATGCGTGCGTTCATTTACCTGCACTTCTTTGTCGATATCTGCTGGATCCGGTTTAAAGGAAACGGAGAATTGTTTTACTTCGTTGCTATTCAATGTTAAAGCCGAACCGGTGGTCGTGGTGGCGTTGTCTTTGACTTCGTATTCTGAAGTGAGGCTTGGGGTGTTGACAATGATTGATATGCGTGATATGTTAAGTGGGAACAGGCATAAAGACCTAAAAAGGGTGAGGTTGGAGCATGTATGCAATGTAAGTTTTGATGAAATCCTTATTATAAATTATTTCTAAAAATACCTAAAAAACACTTTTATTCACTAAATTCGATTTCTATTTTGGAATAACGTAATATTTTCGGGTTTCATTTTTTTTTTTGTAGCACCACTCCTGGATAGATGGCGCTGTCATATAAATTTCTTTTGATTTAACTACAATCTTAATTTGGACATACAACAAGTGACATCTATGTATGTATATGCCATATATGGGCACATATGAGGCCAATGAGAGCCGCAATCTGATTTTTAGTAAAGAGCCCTGCATAAAATCAAAAGTGTTTGTTTAATGTAATTGCATATTTTAACAAAACACATATAGAAATGTAATTATCAAAAAGAAAATAATTATTTAAATATTCTTATCTAATAATTATTTAAATATTCTATCTTAAATATTATATAATATTTTGACTTCGTATTCTGAAGTGAGGCTTGGGGTGTTGACAATGATTGATATGCGTGATATGTTAAGTGGGAACAGGCATAAAGACCTAAAAAGGGTGAGGTTGGAGCATGTATGCAATGTAAGGGTGTCGCATATCATTTTATTATTCAAATTTTGTGGGCGTATAGTAGATTGAGTTTGTAATGACTAAAAACAACCTTGTTACTAAGATATAGGTTGACTGCTACTTGTTCACTATTATTTTCTCGAGATCCATTGCAGCTAGATTAATGGTACGAATATTTTGAGAAGACGTGAAACAAGATCACTCAATGGAATATTAAATCTTAAAAAGCAGGGATAAAATGTTCTTCATAGTTGTAAGCAACAACTTAAATTACTTTGAAAGCTGCACATATTGCTGTTATATATAAAGGTAAAGAGCACAAAATGGCAGAAAGTATGTTTGTTTTGGCACCCGGTGTCATAACGCGAAAATCTGCTGCATGACGCGTAATTTTTTTTCAACGCAAGCTGTTTAAAACGCTAGTTTTAGATTTTCTAATTACTGTTCGTTTTAGTTATTAAAACACTTGAAAAATAAATAAATATTTAAAATGGTAACAAAAATAATTTTCATAACTAAAACATATCCCATAAAAAAAACAATATTCTTAACATGAAACGTAGCATAATGGCTTTTGCACAGTTGAGGAGTGTTCATGCATAGCTTAACAATTTTTTTCTCGAAACACATGCCAATCCATCACCGTTGAGGGTACTGTAATTGAAAAAAAAAATACGTTTTCACGCAAAACTAAGGCCGGTGCCACACTGACGGAAACTTCGCGTAAATGCTGTTCGCTTGAAATTAACAGGGACGGAATCTCCGCTTAATATGGCAGTTCAAGCGTGTATACAGGGGGAAGGGGAGGGGGAGGCGATAATCTCCCCCCCCCTCTTCTCCATGACCCAGCGAAAAATAGTTGTAAATCTAAAATCTAATTACCGCTCCCATGATAACCAAACTTTATCTAAATAAAAAAAACTTTTTTAGTTAAAATAAAAATCCATTCTACACTACCCCTCCACTATAAACTCAAGTTGTATACGCGCCTATGGCAGTTTTTGCAAGTGAAGCGCGAATTACGTCCAGTGAGGCGCCGGCCTAAATAAAAGTCCTCTAGTCTGAAATAGTAACATATTGTAACGTTTTTCTATTCTTAAAACGTTGTCGGGGTTTATAAAAATACATAGGCGATATATTTAAATTAACTTGATTTATTAAGGCACTTACGGACTACTTAAAATCTATTAAATAACACTAAAATTAAATCACTCACTACTTACTATTAAAAATCACTTATTAATTAAATCACTTAATTACTAATGTCTTAATTTATTTAAACGATTTATTTCCACTGACATTTATATTACACGTACTAATTCGCTCGTATTTATTTCCACTTGCTATCCGCACTATTCAACTCGTATCGACTGACTGACTGCCCGGCTAATCCCCCACGCGTTATTTATATTTGGCGCAAGACTACGAGATTTCACCAGAAACATCTACGGCGTGCTTCTAGATTCGGAAGAATAATCACGAATCTTCGACCCGGTACTGCCCTCTGTGATTCCTCTTTCGAACCAGTACGTAGTTCCGTGTTCCGCTACGCGAGCGCCATCTAGGAGCGCCTAACGAAACTACCAGTTTAAAAATTGGCGCTCGTTACAATATTTTCGTGTGCTGTATACAAGTGTTGCGATAAAGCTAATAGATTTAACATCAAAACTGAACAAGTCCAAGTGGCATCAAGATGGTTGAATTTAATGTTTTGTCGGGACATTATTAATTAAATAAAATGCTTTTTTTTATAAGTTGATTTCAATGCACCGACTCGTTGATGCATTCAATTTTCAAGCAAAACTAAATAAATGCAAAAGTATTCTCTTCAAAACTTAACCAAGTCCACGTGTTGCGAACAAAACACAAAAAGTCCAATAAAGATGCAAATTTTTCAATAAATAATTGCTTAGAAACCAGAAATTTTTACACCTCTATTAATATAATTTAACAAATAAATTACCGACTCGCAGAATTATTCCACTATGCAAGGATATTCCAGCACAAGTAAAAATCGTTTCCTCTAAACTTTCGGAACGTGGACATGTTAAATTTTGCATGGACATTCCTCAGTTGCACTATAGTATATCAAAGAACTAGTTTCATAAGTGCCGTTTTATCCGAGTCCAAGTTTTTCAAAGCACGAGTCTAGAAAGCCCTTATAAAACGCATTCTTTTTCTCAAATCTACTCCCTACCTAGATGCAAGATTCTCGACGCTGTGTAACAACTTGTAGCAAATTGTAAATTTCAGCATCTAAATCGAAAGCAACGTCATAATTAAAGGAAGAACAAACTCGTTCGGAGAGGCGGGGAAGCGGAAAACTCAGTGGCGTTGCCTACACGCAGTCTATGCCTAGGAACTTGCATATGTATCTACATACATATGTACCTACATAGTTTTGCGAAGTGAGTAGAGAGTATTATCTAAGGTTCTGTATTCACATGTAAGAGAACTTCATATTTACAAAGGAAAATCTAGAAAGTATTATGTGATTACAAATTTTAAAAACTTATTAAATTACAATGAAAAGTAACAATAATTAACATAACTTAGTGAAAAGAGCTTCCCTGTTTTTGGCCTATTAGTTGCATCAATATTTTGAATAGAAGTCTTGAGGTAGGGGCCTTGATTAGATTTATCAAGTTTTAATACATTTTTTTTTGATAATCGTTCAAATTTAACGTGCGCTAGATATTACAAACTTACCATCATTTTCAAATGTATTGTTGTGGAAAATTACAATGTTTTGATATTAATAATACGTGAATTAATTCTATTCAGTGATAAAAAAGACTTACCAAGTTTTTGTTTTATTATTTTAAATAGTTAGTGACTCTTTATTCCTGCTTGTTTTATCTTTTTTTTTTTTTTTTATAAATACAAGAAATAAAGAAAATGTCACTATTACATATTTAAATAAGTAATACAATTGTTTTATCTTGTTACGGTGTTTAAAACGTATTCAAAATATAAATTATTTCAGCAATTTTTACTTTTCAATGAAAGCCTGAACGGAGATATTTGAGTGCTGCACAAATATAAATAAACAGCTACATCTAAGACGCCGCCAATGCGTGGAATATTGCGAACACAGCTGCGTTGCCGTTCGTGTCGAACAAACAAGTTATGTATATATGCGTCATCGCTGTGCCACAGGCTGTGCATTAAAATATTCCACGTGATTTACGGGTGCATGTAGTTTTTATACATGGGTGTGTTTTTCTTACTCGGTCAAAACAACTAGAGGATTTATACGGGCAATCGGGTGCTTTTCCATCAACACCCGTATGTGCGTTTTTCGTTAGGAACGCGAACCACCTTGCTTTAGTCATAATAAAACGACAAGTCGAATGGAACAGAAAGGCTTACAACTGCGTATCGTTGCATGACGCTAGTGCCAAAACGAACATACCTAGTAATAGGAATACAAATCGGAAAAAAAATACATTTTTACTACGAAGAAGAGAACACAGAAGCATCCACAATACAAACCAAACAAAGGACAAATATATTTTTTTGCACAAAATAGTCTTACTAACTTTACATATATCTCTGCAATTATCTCTTCGTCCGCTTGATACTCAGTTTTACCAAATCTCCCCTTACAATCGACACAAGAAACCATCGTACCCATTTCCAAATCTAATTGTAATTTTTGCGAGGTCAAAATCTGTTGCCAACGTGATATGGCGCTCTGTACGCATAAAGGTGGCAACTCTGATTCTGGCTCCGGTAGTTGGCGCTGCAAGATCAAAATTTAATAATATCCTCATTGGTAAACGCTTTAGATACATTGAGTACGTGCAGCAAGTTCTCATACATCTTCTTCTTAGCTTCTGTGGGAATGACGATATGCTTTCCTAAGGCTTCCAGAGTCAAGACGATGTAATCTTGTAAATTCGCAGTTAGGTACGCGCATTTCACAGCTTTCAATAGGATGTTCGAAATGATGCCCCACCATTTCTCGGTGCGGTAATCGCAGAGCATATGTGTTAATAAACTGTTGGACACAATTTTATAATTTTGGACACAATTTTATGATTTTAAATGGGTCTTACGTTAGGGCTTTACCGTAATCTTTCGAGATGAAGTACTCGTCAGCCATTTGCACGATTAAATGTCGTCTGGTCCTAGGGCATCTATAAGATTTGTATTGCGTGATTGCAAGACCGTGCAAAGTGATTATAGCATTCTGCGATCGAAGGGAGAAATAAATAAAAACAGCACTTTAAACAAGGGAAGATGTTAGGACTTACGGAATGGTTTATGCGATTTTCTAAGTATTGTAACGCCATGATTCCGTTCTGCTCCAGTTGAGGGTCTGGTGGTTCAGCACTTAATTTTCCCGGTCTCCAAGGTCTTTGTCCGTAAAACTCTAAATTTTGGATTCCCTCCAACGGATCTGGAGTTGGGTAGTTGAGTACATGCTAAAAAAAATATATGGAAATACACATCCAGCTATTGTGTTTAGATACCATATTATTAGCCAATGTGCGCTTGTTTAGTACTTCCTGCTGTTACAAAAAAAAAACAAATTTTGTTGGAATATAGAATTAACGCTACATTTAATTGAATTATATAATAATAATAATAATAATAATAATAATAATAATAATAATAATAGTTTATTTCCTACAGGTAATACCCAATTACAGGAAAACATAATGCACACATCTGCAATATAAATTACACATGCGTTAATAATAAGTTAAATTAAAATCAAACATCTACTACTGAGTTAACTGATGTAAATAATTTAACGTCGTCGGCAAACATTAATTTCTCAGACTGAATGTTGGTAACTAAATCATTAATAAATATTAGAAATAAGAGAGGCCCCAAATTAGATCCCTGCGGAATGCCAGATGTAGGAGTAATAAACTTTGAAATATAATTGCGATACCTAACGCACTGTCTTCTATCCAGCAGGTAAGATTCCAACAACAGCATTAAGGAATCAGACAGTCCAAACGCACGCAATTTTCTGAGAAGTATGTAATGGTCAATTTGATCAAAAGCCTTGCAAAAATCAAGATGAACAACATCAACTTGACCACTGTTATCCATCGTTTCAGAGACAAACTGCGTAAAGCAGGCTAAATTAGTCACACTAGACTTATTGCGCATAAATCCATGCTGAAAGGGAGATATTAACTTCTGTATGCAATTATAAATATGTTTGTGTAAAATGGACTCGAAAATTTTGGCAAAATTACATAAAAGTGATATAGGTCTATAGTTTTTAATCTCTGTTGGATCTCCCTTTTTGAGAACTGGACATATGTAGGCTATTTTCCAGAGTGTAGGAAATCTCGAATGCTTCAGAATTAAATTGAAAATTGTATGTAAAGGTTTTGTGAGTACAGTTGCACAATCACGAAGTAGGAAGCTAGGTATAGCATTGTAACCGGTGGTAAAACAATTTTTAGATGTACGTAAGGTAGATTCGATTTCATTCTCTAATATAAAAGATAAATTAACAGGCGCGTTAGCAATATCAGGGAAAATAGGGAGATTGCTACTAGAGGAAGACGTATACACACTGTTAAAGTAGTCACAAAAAGCGTCGACTATAGCATCAGGTGAACTAAATTCAGTGTTATTATGCTTAACTACTCCAGGGATTCTAGTATTGCCCTTTCTATTTTGAATAAATGCCCAAAATTGTTTAGGGTCATTGTAAATTGAATTCTCAACATAACGAACGTAGCTCTGATAAGCTAAACTAATAAGATTTTTTGCTTTTGCACGATAATACTTAAATTGGTCGTAATAAAATGAAGTCTTATACTTCTTGTAGCGTTGAAGGTTACAATCCTTAATGTTTATACATTCTATTATATCCCTGTCGAACCAGGGGGGATAATGTCTACGTTGGCACGCAGATGGTTTAAACTTTGGAACAGTCAATATCACAATTACCCATTATTATACGAGATGAGACTACGTGTTCAATATTAAGAAACTGATCATGAGGTTGCATTTAGAATTATAGCCTATCAGAGTAGCACGTGTTCAATATTAGGAAACTGATCATGAAGTTGCATTTAGAATTATAGCTTATCGGAGTTGCAATTCTACAAATTTAGACAATTATGCAGATGTTCAAGAAATAAATAAACGTATTGTTGTAACAGGCAAAATAAAATACCCTTTCTGAACTACATTTTTGAAAATAACACGTGGGAATTATGAAATATACAGAAGAGGATTTTATAGTAATAAAAACTATTAATATAGGAATCCCTTCAGAGTAATAAATTTCTATATATACTGCTCTGTTTTTTTCACAACTAAATGCCCGGGATTTCAAAGTTCAGTACCATTTATTATTATATTTAAATTTATGTTTTCAATTTATATTATTATTTAGTTTGTCCGTTTACGAATTTTTTTCTTTTTCTTTTTTTTTCAATAAAAATCAATTAAAATAAAACAGTGGTTTCAATACACCCAGCGACCTCTCTGATAAGTGAAAGAAAACTGTGAAAAGTGACTTAGTACCTGCTAGGTGGCACGAGACGCTTCAAAGGGCACCAGATCGCCTGTCAAAATCATACTCCGGACGCTTACTAACGAATAGACAGTTTCTCACCTAACGAGCGCACCCTCAAAGCCCCTTCTCGGATTATTAAAATTTGAAATAAGTAATTATCGAAAATCGATGTAAAAACACTAACTGTACAAATAAATGTTTCAAACCAAAAGAAGCTTAAATCTTTATTTAGTTACCAAATGTTAGGTTTCATCATCATTTAGACTCTTTGATCACAAGGTACGTATGTTGGAATCAGTAAATACTGTTAAGACAAATTATTTAATACAAAAATACGTATTCGGACTTTCCTGGCATTTTAAATGACTATGAGGTTATGAAAATGTCATATTCCAATTTAATTACATTCAAATAACGGCGCCATCTACCCGTAAATAGCAATATACTAAATTTTATAGCAAACGATCATCTGTGATTATCGACATTTGTTAAAGATAGCTATTTTTCACAGACCAATTCAGTGATTTTATACAGTGAGGTCGTATATGGTCCCCCCTCTGATAATTTTGAATGGTGTTGAGATAGAGCAATGAAACAAAAACTAAGTTGAAATTAGAGATAATTTGATGATTTTTGCCTATATGAGATACGCATATGGCTTCTAATGTAAAATAGAGGGCGTAGCTATCTTTAAATTTTTAAATAGGAAGTAAATTCATTTAGAAGCTCATTTGGAAAATTTCTATTACTTTTATGGCAATGCAAACAGTTTTACGATTTTCGAAATTTTTACCAACTTATCCAAGTTAATAATGGAGTACTTCGTTACTTTTCTATAGCCCTCGTATAAATATTGTAGTTTTATGTGACTAGGAAGCGAATGCTGTAAAATATGTACATATTTACAATATGATGTTTTTGCAAAATTTAGCAAAAGTTTCTATCTGTCAGTGTTATGTGTCATGTTGTGTGGTTATTGTTACAGATTACTGTAATTACAGGTTTTGTACCTATACCCAAAAAGCGAATACGAGGGCTATCGAAAAAAGTAACGTAAGTACTCCAATTATAATCTTGGATAAGTTGCTAAAAATTTCTGAAAAATCGATTAAAACTGTTTGCATTCCATAAAAGTAATAGAAAATATCTTCCAAATGAGCTTCTAAATGAAATTACTTCCTATTTAAAGAATTTTAAAATAAGCTACGCCCTCTATTTTAACCATCAAGAATGCCATGTGCATATCTCTATATGGCAAAAAATCACCAATTTATCTCTAATTTCACTTAGTTTTTTGTTTCATTGCTCTTCTCTATATCCATTCAAAAGTTATTAGGAGGGGGACCATTTACGACCTCACTGTATATAAAATGATATAAATCTAACCCCAAATTAACGTATAGTGAATTAAATATAAAAATCTAAATTTGTTAATATTGAATGAGAAACATCTTAATTCTTTTCTGTTTTAGGTGAAGGTAAATTAACAACACGAATGCTAACTTGAGACCCTACCACGAGCAACTGGCATTCTCTGGGTACGGATGGAGTTTCAGTTGGACGGGCCCCCGGTCTCGGTCAATAGCATGGAAAGGCAATCTGGTTGGATTCTTCATAGGAAATTTTATAAGAAATTTTGACAATTGCAGATATTCGTAAGTGATTTAATTATTCTAGTGAGTTATAGATCGATACTTTTTTTGGTAAACAACTTCTTGAACTTGATATTTTTTTGAAAGTGTGGCATAAATAATCGTATAGGAAATTAAGACAACCGTCCGTCTCTCGTTGGCCACCAACAGAACATGGGAGGATTCAAACCAGATTTATCAGTTAACAGCCTTCGATTGTTATTGCTATCAGGCAGACCAACCTCAATTTTGAGAGATATCGCTAACCGACATTAAAATACCGTTATTTTCTCTAGTTTGAGGGGAATACGACAACGTTACCAAAAAGGCATCCCGAAGAATGAAAAATATAACAAGAACACATAAAATATACCAGGTAAGCTTGAATTAACATAGAAAATAAAATTTACGTTATATATGAGACAATGTCTAGCACCTATTGCTAATATTATCCATTTTAAATAGCTATCTTTAACAAATTCATAATTCGCCTGTAAAGTAGGCAACTGAACACACACCTCACTTTCAATTACTTCTTCATTTGGTTTGGAAACCTGTTCTACATGCCTCTAACTTAGATTCCATACCTTAGATATCATAGCAATACATATTTACATATGTTTATAAATACGTTCTTGAGGACATAGCATATGTTGCCATTTTGAAAGTATCACGTTCAATACACGAAAGTGGATTATTGATAGTAATAAAATAAAACCCGGAAAACCCCTAATTATTAAACATTCTTTATCAGTATGAGACATAAAAGATAACCACCTGATGTCAATAAAACTAAAACAAGTATATTTGTAGCGTTCTTTTTTACCAGAAATCTCAAATAATCCACTCCCCACAGATATTAGAGAAATTATTTAAAAAAATTTAGGGAAATTTAGGGAATTTTTCAACAAATGTCTAGGGAGTTAATTTTTTTTCCCCTGGCAACACTGCGTGCACAATCAAATCCGAATTAATTAATTCCTAAATCTAATTTGCGAATTCCTAAATCAGAATTGCATCGTAAGGAATTGCATAGTGTGAATCTAGCTCGACTTGGATTAAAGTTGCGGATTTATTTCAACCAATTAAATTTGTGTTTGCGTTTGATGTGCTCCACGAATAAAGGAAGTATTACTCCAACATCAAATTAGAAACTAAACCTATAAATATTTTTAAAAATGCGAATTTTGTTATAAGATTCGGCTTACGGGGATAAAATAACATTCTGAGAAACTTTTTCTATCGCCTACGCGAAGTAAAATATCGAGATTGGTCTTGTTTGTGAAGTCGTAGTAGGCTGAGTTTCAAGTTCACATATCAGTTCGGTATCTCAAAAAATGTGACTCGTCAATCTCTATGAATGAGCAAAAAAGAAAGAATATGAAAATACAGTTAAAATGGAACCAGCGTCCGAGCAGAATCTGGAATTGAAAGAAAAATTGAACTGAAGGGAAAAAATGTTAGCTCATAACAGAAAAGATTTGCTTTTACCAGGACACCTCAGCACAGTAACTGATTTAGGAGGAAGGATTGTAATGTAGGAACGTAAAAACACATAAAAAAGCAGATACTTACACGACATAATTCTTGACACGCTTGCCTCCTCAAGACGGAATATTGAGCCGCTTGTTGGTAATACAACCCAGGGTGCTGCGTCTGCACAGCTGGTAATCCCAATTTCACAGCCTCATCGAAAATATCTCCGAATATGCTGTATCTACACGAATAAAAATACAATTTGCGACATCTTAAGTGTCCCTACGTTTCAGTGTGAGACTTACTGCTTGCATAGCCAGGCGTGGTGTTCGAACGCTAGCTCTTTGAAACCTATCCTCACCTTAAACCTATCTATATGAGCCCTGAATTGCGATATGGCATCTCTAGGTAGATTTAAAGCGAACATTAAACGGCATAATTTATAGTTTATAAACCCAGCGACAGTTCTTATCTCATTCGCGTTGGTATCGACAATCCTTATTTCCAGTAGATTATTATAAGCGTGAGTATAATGCCTACAAATATGAAGATTCAAAAAGAAACAGTAGGAAATAAATAAAATGAAATCTTTACTTATGCGCGGTATGCATGTCCTGTTTCAGCTCGTTCAAGAACCCCATTTTAAACTGATGTCGGACGAACAAGTACAAGTGCGTCGTTTTATTTAAATATTCCCTGTGCGATTTGATGTTCCGCGCTTCCACGTGATAGTAATTTTGAGCGAAATCGTAGAAAGCGTTCTCCAATCTTACCGCGTATCCTTGTAAATGATCGACGTGTGGTAAAACGAGCAAGGATTTTGCGTTTAATTCGCAACTTGCGCACAACGCTGTGGCTTTCTCGGAAGCTATGGTATCGTCACCAGCTGGCATTGTGAACTCTGTATTAATACTACGACGACACGTGTGCTTCTTCCATCTAAAGCAGCTCTAATTGAACAGAGAAAAAACAAGAGTACTGTAGTAACTCATAAATATTTTTATTCTGAACGACATAATAAATTATTACTTTTACTGAAAATTAAATCTTTCTCGATTTCTTACTATAAAGTAGAAAAAGTTATTGCAAATTTTTCAACTTTTTTTCTACAGGAACTTCCACAGTTGTAACTTGAAAATTACTTTCATAATGTTAGGATAATGGAGCGTGATTAAAGATCTTAAATAACAATGAATAACAAATTACATCCCCAAAATATAGAATGGCTATCTAACATACAGCACAAGCATTAAAAATGTATTATCACTGCTGCTTGTATATGTAATAATATATTAATACAATTTGAAAATTTCCCACCTCATTGATTGTACTCTGGAAGCGCATTCGATCACCTTCTCATTCCATTGTGCATCGTTCCAATCCAAATCATAGAATATAGCGATAACAGCTGGTATCTCATTCAAATGCTTGTTCATCCAATTCCGCTTTAAGATACCCTTTGGGATGTACCATTCGTAAGAATTTCGTTTTGGTTTCACGATTGGGAACTCGTGAGCATTATCTATCAGTTTGAATTGAACCTGTGCCCTTTCCACCCTTCGGTTCCCAGTGAACGTATCCCACACAGCTTTGTGTATGGCATTGTTTAGCGTATCCAGACCCGATAGCCCTACCAGGACTAAAGGTTTAGCCGTTAATTCTGCTGGTAGGTCGTACTGATCTGGTGCACTGGGTGATTGCATGATAAAATTCAAAGAAACTTTTCACGACATTTAAGAATAATCTTTATGTTACTTTTATTGGTACTTAACACTTAAAAAAGTAGCTCTAATTTAAATTATAATTAAGTAAATTCATATTTAATGCTTAAAATTTTCCAAAATTGAAATTCTAACCGTGAAATACCCGAATGAACCAAAACCAAATAGGGATAAGTTGGTAAAATGCAAATCTGAAATATAAATTGTTCGCAAGCGCCATCTATTGTTTAGGGGTTACAATAAGGAAAATGTGAGGATAATTAGGGACCTATATCACAAATTGTGGGAGAGGACTAATAAGCGGATGTGTAGTTGCTGCAAAAGTTTAATAGATGGCAGCAAAGTACGCATGAAAATGTGAAGAAAATCGTAATTTTTTTTATGCCGAAAGTTTTTCTAGTTACGTTGTAAAACTAGAAAGGAAACATAAAATAAATGTTCTTTCTTACTTCTTTAATGTTTATTTTGTAAATTGTTTGTATTTATCACTGTTATATAATCAAGAAGTTGCAAATAAGTTTGCATTGATTTTGTACTTATTTATTGTGTTGTTCCAAATTGCCCCATACATATATTAAGTTGCTATTGCAACTAGTTTAGTTTGGAACAACAGTACGATTTTTGTTATTATTGTCCCAAGTTTTACTTACTTTACACATGACATCCTGGTATTTTAGATGGTTAGAAATTATGAAAAAAGAATATAAATAAGATCACAATGGAAAACCATTATATAGATACAGAAATATATTTTTTATTAGTACTTTGAGATTATCTTTTTTGTAAAGTAGAAAAATAAACTTTTTTTTTACATTTAAATGTGTTACATTATTGAAAGAAGTGTAAAAACGCTATTATATAAAAAGGCGTTGGGGCAATAGCGTTTTTTTAAAATCAAAATAAAAAATTGTAAATTATATATTTGTCAGACCAAATTATTCATTCGTCATGATCACATTCTATACATCACTTTTTATCATTAGGCGTGGTTTTACAGGAAAAACAACATATGATGTAGATTTTATAGAATTTTTAAAAACTGCCCACGCTAATACCCCAACCTCCCGTACATAAAAGTAGGTAATGTAGATCATGATGGAACAATCAAGTAATCATATATAAAAGTGCAGTACTATGTTTTATTAAAAAATTGTAGTGATAAAATAACCAAGAATCTCTTGGGGTAACGTATATATATAATCAAATATAATATAAATATATTTATATTATTTTGGAGTAAGCAGCGCCAACTACATTTAAAACGCTTGTTACTTTAAAATTGATTTGATGGTAATGGAATTTTCTACTCTCTAATACACAAAATTGCAATAACTGTGAATAGAAATTTATTTTTCTCTTAAGCAAGACGAATTGTATGTTATAAATATCGTTTCTTGAGGGTTTAGTAATAAATAATTTAAGAACAATTGTAGTTAACCAATGTATTTTCTATACTAATGTGTCTAATCTTGTTTACTAGATGGCGATAAGTATTAAAATTTAAAATTCTAACGCCGAATATTTGGTTGACTAGGTAGAGCCATGGTAGGGCCTTCAAGGCCTGTAGTGCTGAGTTATTATTATTAATAAAATATATCATAACTGATCATAACATAGTTATACCATATATTACATATAATATTATAACCTAATGAAGTGTTTATATTTTGAGGATTATAAAATTGGCAACTTGCTCGTGCCAAAGCATCTTGAATGATAAACCTCGTAAATTACATCAAGACTGTACCTACATACTTACAACCAAATAACCTACAAATATGTTTTGTTAGAATTATTATTAATTTATAAATGACATTATAATTAGACTATCTTTGTTTTTTTTTTATTATTGCCTAAAAATATAAAAATAAATTTGTTCCCCTTTAGGTATATCTACTTTTAAGCATGCTACATTATCATTAGAGTATAGAAGGTTGTATAAATTCCAGGAGAATTTAGGAATAACAAATTTTTATTGGGCGACAATGGTAGCGAAATGATTTTTAGTATTAGAAAAGTTCTTCATTGTTTTTTTTTCCATTACACATTACTTAATGTTAGTGATTCTTACAGTAAATTATAAACTTATACTGAATTTAATTAATGATAGATATTTTGTACGACCCATATTTATGTGTAACTGAAAATTTGTTTTTATTCAAAAAAAAAATATTCATTACTTTTTGATACTTACCTCTTTTAAAATCTATCTTTTTCACCAGTATACTAGAAATATATCCAGTGCGTCCGAAAAAGAAAAACAATTTCGCACTGTTTTAATAAAATATATTTTAAAATGTAACATGAATAATAAAAAAGGAGACAAAACAATAAGAAAAATATAATACTAAAAAAAAAAAACTATCGACATCACTATTTAGACTTTTTTTTCCTTTTCCGATGAGAAAATCAGTATCAATAACAATTTATAATAATTTAATAATAATTATAAACATAAAACTGCCAATCATTCACATAATAAAAACAATTGTCACATAGTTTTTGCTTTACGTAAACACTCAATTACTGTAACACTTTACCGGTTACAGGGTTGAGTGAGATGAAAAAAAATCTTATTTGCTTAAGCAAATATTTTAAAGATTCATTGCTTAAGCAAGAGAGAGAAGATTTATTATTAATTTATTTCGCTTAATATATATTATGAGAAAGTTAAGTCGAAAAGTATATATTTATGTAATGTATATAATAATAGTTATTATTATGCTTGTATAATATATAAATAATAAAGTTTCTTCCACAAAAATACGAACAAGTCTAAAATTATACATCTCGTATATTATATTTACAACACAATTTATTATCATAATAAATTCAATCACGTTATTAATCAATAATTCTTTTTATATATCTAATATTTATTTAAATAAGGCCCTGTGCTCATCACGCTTCGTCTAATATATAATATATTCATAGCTTCATGTATACATATTAAAATTAAAAAAAAAAACATTTTTTGTACTGACTTTAGTTGCCTAAAAAATAATTCTCAGCCGTCCTTCTTTATAACGAAGAACTTTTTAGAATATTATATTTCATAATAAAACAGTACCTAGTTTTAGTAACATTTAAGGACACGTCGAGTCGATGATTCAAGTCGAGGTACGGCTTTTCTCGATTTCCTTCAATCGTTTTAAACTTAAATCGTTATACACAGTATTACGAGGACAGTTGAATACTTTAAAGATTAATTCGAAACATACAGGATGAATTTTTATCACGTAGTAATCATAAAGATGTCAAATAAAATGAATCGTCAAAATATGATACAAGAAAAAAAGAATTGTTCGGGTAATAAAATGCATTAATAAATAGAACTTAAAACACAGCGATACAATTTAAATAAACATATATATGTATAAGGACTAGTACAAGTTCGTAACAATTAAAATCGATTTAAAGGAAATTAAAGTGTTCATATAATTGGGTAAAATTTAAAAAAAAATCATTAATTTGCTTTGTTGCTCTTACCTTTCACATTCGGTAGTATATTATTCATCCTATATGCAAATTTTAGACACGAATAAACAACAATTCCGTTATTTCTTCATGAGAGACCGTACTTTATTCACACACTTATCCATAAAATTCTTCTTCCGTTTACTATTATTACTATCGCTAGAATTGCTATTTAAACTAAGCATAGACGATTTGCTAATACCGCATGCAGTCTCATTATTAGGTACTTCTAAATTACTACTATTACTACTTTCAGGTCGCACTTGCTGTTGTTGCTCCTTACCGCTGTCAGTACTCTTGAAGGAGCTGCCACAATTCGAGCTGCCATCTATCGGAATCGAAGTAACGATAATTGGTGGCGTCAACGGAGGCGATGACGTATTACTAATCGGAGTGATCGGCGATGCGGGTACTTCAGTAATAGATCCTTGTCGTTGTGGGTGTTGTTGTTGTTGTACTACTTCTTGTTGCGCTTTCGTTACGGACGGAACTTTTTCGATTGGCGCTGTCGCTAGCGGTGCTTGGGTTATTACAGCTGCTTTGTTGGGCAAGTCTTGGGATTGGTTCAGGGCCGGCTCGGCGGAGTCGAGGAGCCCGTCTAAGCTACGAGATCGGTTCTGAGTGAATTGCGAGGGCGGTGGCGTCGAGGCGGGCGTGTTCGAACCTCTGCGACCTATGGACGGGTACTGTGGAGGGAGGCCGTACTTTCGCGAAGTCATGATCCAGTTACGTTGCGGACTGGACGCCTTGTAGAATCTGAAAGTGACGATACGTTGTTTAATTAGAAATAAGAGAGCTGTCACAACAGTTGATTTATGTAAATATATCGTCATTCAATCGGTAAAACTGTAATTTTAACTTCGAGTTGCTAGGATTGAAAAGGGTGACTGGTACTTATCATTAATATCTTAGCTCCAAGCAAGATTAACTCTCCCAATTTCTTTATAAATAGATTATAACAGATATATTTTAAATAGCGATTGCAATTATTGAACGGGACTAGCAAAACCTTTATTTTCTAGTTGGATGCATAAGGCCGGGTCCTTCAATAAATTATAGGAAAAATGATTTTATATCCTTGAGGGTAAAATTAATTCAAATTTCAAATATGTCTTAAAAAAGGACACAACTGTTTCGACCAATAAAAAGCTGGCGGTTTTTTTTAAGTGCGTTCAGTGTCAGCTATGATTTAAGAGCCAATTGTACGAAGGCCGTTCAATGAAAGATCATCGTTGAACTTAGTTTACTGCAAAAATTGCATTGTACGAAGCAAGTTCAGCGTTAAGATCTGTTGAACGGTGCGCAATGATCGTTCAAGGAAGGTTTAACCCCTGTTCAAAGTAGTGATGTAACGAATATTCGCATTCGCAATAAATATGCGAATATTTCGAATAAAAAAGTTACCTGTTAAAATGGATAATTTAGAAAGAACTAATGTTTAAATTCATTGAGATCCTAAAACAACCTTTTGGCCACAAATTTGCAGTTTACATTAAAATAACCATCAATAATCTCAAAAATAAACTTGAATTGACAAGGATATGACGTAAAAAGTCGAAACGATTCGGTTGTATTTGGCTAGTTGTTTCGCTGCGGTGATGGAGAAATTTAATTCTCTGCGTGTGCGCATGAGCGCTTAATGCAAGTGTTCGTATAGTTGTAAATTGAGAGCTAATAGATGGCGCTAGTAACGTTAAAAAGTTAATATTTCTATTCGCATTCGCGAATGTGTAAAATCACGTATTCGTTACATCACTAGTTCAAAGTCAGCTGTCACAAATTGTCTAAAATATTTGAGCAGATTATTAGATTGTTACATCATTTTCCGAAAATGGAGTATTTAGAAGATTTAACCGCCGATGATGAAGAGTTTTTGGAGTTTGTCGATCATTTAAAACACTCAAAGATTACGAGAGGGACTAAATCACTTCGAAAGGAGGAGTGAAGACGAATTTAAAGCAAGATTTAGGTTGTCAAAGGATAGTTAAATATGTAATAGGTGATATAACTGATACAATTTCAATTAAGATAGAAATTATAGAATGTATTTGTTTGGGTATTGCATATGAATCACTATTTTATGTAGGTACATATGTTTATCAGAAGTGATGCTCTTTCATCCCCGGTAATGGTGTTGCTTACATTACGATTCTTAGCTACAAGATGCTTTCTACAGGCAGTATGAGACTTTGGTAACATTGATCAACTTACTCCGTGTGTAACCGTACACAAAGTAACTAGAGTTATAGCTAACCTCAATCATAAATTTATTCAAACTCCCCCAACTGAAGCTGATATACATGCTCTTCGGAAAAGTTTTTTTTTTTAAATAATATACCTAAGTAGTTTCCACGATGTATGGGAGCTCCAGACTGTACCATATCAAAATCATTTCACCTGGCATTAATAATGCAGAGGCATTAAATGGGAAGGCCTACTGTTCAGGGCCACTTGTCAAGTAATACGCGATTCGCAATTGAAAACCAGAAACATGTGTTTAGATGGCTAGTAGCTGCTCATAACGCTCATATATTTTTGATTTGCATTTGAACATATACTAGCTGAGTTTAGTGATTTGGTGTTTAAAGAGGGAAAATGTTTGAAATGTCGCTGATAACGGTTATGGAGTAAGGCCGTATTTAATAACTCGTGGGTCATTTTGCAAGTATTTATTTGAAAGCAAGTGGTTGTTTTTGACAATGAATTTTTCAAAAGAGGAGATTATTGACATGATCGAGAAAATGAAAAAAAGAATTGAGTATATACCTATTACAAGAATCTATAAGCAGAAATGTTCAAATAGAAAGCGGCAGAATGTAAATTTTATTGAGTGTGGCTGAAGATCCCACGTTCGGACATACTAGATTACTGGAAAGGCAGTTGAATATAAGCAGATCATCAATAAGGCGACTTTGCACAAAACAAAAGTTGTAACTTTATGACATAAAATTAATGCAACAACTGAATGATGTTGATTTCGGAAGTCGCGTGGAGTTTCGCACCTGGAATCCACAGATTATTAAGACAAGACAGACTATTCTTCGAAAAATAGACACAATTTCCGCGATTGCGCAGCTAAAAATTCGGATTTCGTACGATTTCGCGGTCAAACGAAGTGTTTGGGGTGGAGTTAAGTAGTTGGACCTCATTTTTTAAAGACCGCTTAACTGGTATTTGCACTCACTACGGTTAATCTTCTAGCATTACTCTTTAAAAACCCCACTTAAAAAAAAAATTATTAGTTTCTCTTTGTATATTCTCGAAACTAGAAATTATCTTTCCTGTGGCTTTTTTTTTATTCCTTTTCCTTTATCATCCTGTATTTGCTACAGGTAACGTTACATGTTTTAGAAAAATGAGGGTTAATTTGTCGTATATTAATAACGGGCCACGGGAATTTTAAATTATATTTATGTAGAAATGAGAGGGTTAATGATTCGCATTTTGAATATGGTAGGGGAGATATAGCGAGACATTTTTATTTGAATATCCACCAGTGCTACACGAAACAGATGTTGAAGGGATAACGAGTCGATTTAATGGTGGGAATTTTTTAGTAATGCTGTTAAAGAACTAGGTTACGGCATTATATTCAGTCAATAGGGTAATATGTGTTTATGAACGAGTATTTCATATTCTTTACTAGTCTGAGGTGGTGTCAAGTTACGGCTAGTAGCATTAGGGGTATAAAATAAATATTTAAAATATAAATCTTTAATTTAATTACTATTGGTTAGAATAATTAGGATTTAATTATTGTTAAGTGTTAGAATAGATACTGCTGTTGTTTTATTTGCTTTTATTTAGAACTGAAAAAGAATGGACATAGGAGCCGCCTTATTGCTTACGAAGGATTGGCACATTAACTCCTTTTTTTCAAATTAATCTTCTCCAACGACAAAGTGCAGAAACAAATTGATCTTTGCATTAATTCCTTTAGATATGTTTAAAGAAACATTAAAATAAGAGTAATTAAATATCAGGTAAACATCGAAATATTTTAAGGATGTTAGCACAAATTCCACTAGTCGACATGCAACAATGTACGCCATTCAAATACATACATAGCTTTCTTCCATAAGCCTGCGCGGAGTAAATTAATCTTGTTATTCAATAAACAGCAAATAAAAAAAAAAAACAGTCTCTTTTTAACCAAACAATCTAACGAGAGAGGAAATAATATCGCCCGATTTACCAACATAAAAACGAAAATCATGCAAGAACAAAAACAAAAACGGGTTAATAGAAAATATTAGTTAGCAGTACCTTTGCGAAAACAAATGATGCAACAACGGGCCTACCTAGGCAGAGGTGAGGGTGCTACCGAGGCTGGGGGACCATCTAGTCAATCCCCGCCGCGCGACAACCCCGAATTCCCGTTCACGTCCTTGTCGGAGCCCTTCGACGAGTCGTTACTATGCATGGCTGATAAACGGGCGGAGGTCGGACTATTGCCGGCGTTCCAGGGGTCAGTTCGCTTTTCTGGAGGTTGACGCGCGTCAAGTCCGTGCGATTGTTCAATTCACCGCGCATGAACCTAGAGAGAGATAAACAAAACGGTTGAAATATTTTAAATACACATGTTTTTTTTTATTGGTAGGGAATAACTCGTAAACGGTAACAGATAGGGAAAAAAGTTTTTATAAATTGTTGTAAGGATTATGGGTTTTCTATGACGTAAAATTATCGGCATTTGTACAGGGCGTTTCTAAACTCGGTACAGCCATCAATTTTGTCTTCTAAAGGAGAGATCCTGCTTTAGGAGCGCTTAAAAAACCGATTTTAGGGAATTTTTTTAAGACAGGAAAAAATGAGCAAGTCTAACGAACTTTATATGGTATTTTATCGCATATTTGAACATTAAAAACATTTATTTCGAGAGAAAATATTTAAACGCAGCCGATTTTTATGCACATTTGTGCAACACCTCGCAATTGCAGTCTGCAGTCGGTGAGAAAGATAATTTAATAAGAAAATTTTAACTCTCATGTATTTTCTTCTAGGTAAACTAAAAAAAAACCTCCAAAAATTGTAAAATTTAAAATTTTTCTCAGATTTGAAAATAAATGTGCTTTTTGCAGGAAAAAATCATTTCAACATGCTAAAAAAGTTATTTAGAAATGTTTTTCATGAATCTTTTTAGTTCAAATAGAAGAGAACACAACTGAAGCTAACAAAAGCCTTGGTTCGTTCTGATTGGTTCTCTAGTTTTCTTGCAATTACCCCCACCAGTTTAGAAAAATCGTAGAATCGAAAACTCGAGAAAATGCGCTTTAAAGTTTACGATCAAAAAAAAATGTTAATTTTCAATTACTTACAGTAATAATACGCTAATCAGCTATTCAAAATATATATTGTTTCGAACGACCGTTTGAACTATTTTAAATACATAGTTCGGAGTTCGGAATCATCTGCCCGAGCGCTCGTATATCTGCTCGACACCTCACTGCGTTTAGTGCTGTATCTTTGAAAATACTGCGAATTAGCCTTTATACTTTTATATATATTCTTAGATATATTAGGAATAGATTTGAGCAATAAAAAAAATCGATTTTTTGAGCTTTCTAAAGCAGAATTAAATACAATAGACTTATTTCTGCATTTTCAAAAATATCAGTAAATTTCGAACAAGTAAGATATGACATAGCTTAGGCCTAAACTCGTTAATATTCAAGATCTTTAATTTAAAAAAAAAATTATGTAACATTATTTGAGAAAGACGCCCATGATTTGTTTACCACATGGAATAAATAATCCAAATCTTTGAAATATCTTAGTACAGATCTGCTTATATTTAGAATTCGCCTTTAATATACTGGGTGTTTGTCACTGACGTGAAAACTTGGACAACTTCAATAATTGGGGATATCTCCTCTTTTTTTTCCTTTAATAGAACGTTTTCTGTATGTCTCTATCGTTGAATTCCTACTAATAAATACTTTATTTTTATTAAGCATGTCCTATGTCGCACTCTATGTCTATTTTATGTTTTAACCAACGTCATTGATGTATCATAAAGACATGTATGTAAAGACAATCTACTGATTTGACTATTTTTCTCAGGTATTGCTATTGGAAAAAGAAACAAAATTTCCGCTTGTCTCACAGAAAAAGATACAAGGATTAATTTCATGAATGTGACAGATAGCCCTTATTACTGCTTTGTTTAAGTACAATAGGCGCTTTCCCTTCAACGTCTATCACTCCTATTCTGCTACTACTCTACTCTACTCTTGACCTACACAATTTAGAACCAATGGAACACTTTTTGTGCTTTTAAATTGTAAAGAGAGAAGGGAAAGGAACCTAACTAAGAAATTAGATTTTGATGTAAACAACAAATCGTGACCGCAAGGAAATCTTACTTCAAAATGTCAAAAAAATCTCACAACGATTATAATAGGAATATTTAATTTGCAATCATTTAATTTACCAAAGCAAAAGAAACATTTTTCCACAAATACTTTAAAAAAAATCGCTGTAGCTGTCAAACCTTGTCATAAATGGCATTTAGAGCACGAAACACTAGCAAATAAGTTAGTGCATGAGGGGAAAAGGGGAGGTAAAACTAAGTACATTGGGAGTTTCGTGCTCCTTAGCAAAGGAACGCTTAAATTGCAGTTAGAGTACACCGGAAGTACTACCGAACTGCTTTTATGAATGAATGGAAAGCATCTAATACTTATAATAGTGCACCGCTTCTTTCGGTTTCTATTATGGCACCTGTTATCAAATCTAACCTATAGCGTCGTTAGTTTGTATATTTGGTTTATTATTAGATTTATTAGTTATTTCTTGCCTGTTTTTTCGCTTACATTCTATATTTTGCAAAAAAAAAAATTGTTCTTTTTAGAGCACAGACCCTTCTGTAAAGTTTTCAATAGACCAATACGGTTTGAACGCAAAATTTGAACTTACACTCAAAATCAAATTTAAACTGATACTGAAAAAGCGCGTAAGATATCATGTTTATACGGATTTTAATTTGACTCAGAAGTATCGATTTGATTCATAATTCATACAGACAAAAATCGATGACGTTGGTTAAAACATAAAATAGAGAGTACGTATTTTCATTAGTTTTTCTAACTAAGATTTTCGTAATGGCGGACCACTTAACAGAGAAAAAATTTGTAAAATAGACGACTGGGAACGTAGTTCTAACTTCCGACGCGCGTCAGAATGTTCGCCTGCTCCATATAAGATTTTACTAAAGGAAAAATGGGCAGAAACTAAACAACCAAAGATTTAATTTTTTTAAGGCAAAAAATACATAGATGTTACGTGCATGTGCACATTTTTTGTAAATTGACGTTAAAATACACGTTTAAAGTTGTTCTATTTTTTTCTTCTTCAGTAACAGAAGGAAACCTGTTAATTTGTATAGAAATATTTATTTTTATACCTCAAGCTGCACACCCACCAAACCGTATATCATTGTAATTTTTGAAAGAGTGTGTATCCGAAAATGTAAAAAGATACAGGGTGATTCATTAAAAAAAAAAACTACCAAAGACGACATAACTTGAAACATGTGATAGTTGTTGGAAATCAAAGCATGTCACAGAGTAGAATAAAAATACTACAAAAACTTTTCTTAAAGTTATTTTTTAATGGAATCCATAATTTAATCAGAAATCAGTGTTCCCAAAACATTTGCCTAACCCTGTATATATTCCTGCATTGTAAAATAAATAAATAATGAAGGTTGTCCCGAAGTTATTATTTTGAAAAAGATCACATAAAAGTTAAGTCATCGAAGCATGTAAACCAAAAACAAAATATGTAAAGCAATAATGAAAAAATACGTATAACTAATGGTAAGGTTATGTGAGTATCTGTAGCACCTGTAAGATTATCTGTAAACCTGTAAACATCCATAATTCACGTTTACAGCCGTACAGATATGCATAGAAATCCCATTTTAAGAATACAAGAATAGGTAACTAACTCAGGAGTTTAATTATTTCTAAAAATGAAATAATAATGGGGGTATTATATTTAAAAAAAGCAACATTGAAGGCTATACCGAAATTACCAAATACGCTGTATAAATGCCGCTAATTATTATACGTTATAGAGAAATCACAATCCTGCAAAAATTTATGAAAATTTTTTTTTGTCGTATCTGTTCGTGTTTGCGAATCATAGAGGAAGTAAAATATCTTGTGTAATCAGAGTTTAGTAAATACCTTTCCAATTTGTCCACGCACGCGTCCTGATAATCGTGAATCCACCTGACGCCGTTGAAATGACACACTTGCCTCATATCTTCGGGAAGCTCTTCGGTTTCCGGCCACTGGAAATTGTCAATGATCGGTATGATATTGCACTGCGCCTGCAACGCCGCCACTATCTCCCTGTGAACCCAGTCTTTCCTCTCCGAATCCCCGATGCACCTCTCCAACGCGTTGGGCGTCAACACCAACAGGAAATGCTTCGCCTTCTGTATACTTTGCAACAGATTATTGTCGAACTTTCCCGCCTCCAATCGCTCCACGTCGATGAACACCGTGAAACCGCGCAGTTGCAGGTGTACCTTGAGCAGGCTCGCCAGCTGCGAGCCGTTCGATCGCCTGTAGCTGACGAAGACGTCTAGGGATTTGTCCAGGTTTTCGTCGCTCAGATTGTTGAACGTCTTCTCCAAGCCTTTGATGCCGTCCATTATGCGAGCTCTGTGTATGGAGTTGACGATTCCGCACTCTTGTAATAATTGGTCCTCGGATAGTCTCCTGAGGGAGTCCTTCGATTCGACGCCGGCGTTTAACATGGAGTAAGTGTAGATGCTGAAATCCGGGCCGAGAGTTTGGAGGAAATGGTTTATGTTGGCCGAATCTCTGGAGCTGTAATCGGCCATTTTCTGTAATTTCCGGAGTTCTCTGGTGAACCTTTAAGAAAAATGATAAATGAATTAATAAATGTTAACAAATCTCTCTCACAACAGCGCAAAATAGTTTCATGAATATTTTTTCTCTATAGTGACATCTGTGTTTCTGTTACGCAAACAGCTTAGTATATAGTATAAAAGTGACATGTCTTAGAATCAAATACAAGACTGGTTGAAAATTACATCATGATGGATTACAGTGACACTATCATTTGTTTTTAGAATAGTTATTTACATTAGAGTATGGTAGGTGTAACTTACTTTGTTTAAATAAATATTTTTCTTGGCGAAAGAAACTTAACACAAATCATTTATCTGAGTTATCAAATGCAATGCTACAAATCATTTACCTGAGTTGTTAGATGAGTTGGAGCGTTGCAAATCAATATCAGAGTTGTCAGATGAGCTGGAACGCTGCAAATCACTTATCTGAGTTGTCAGACAAGTTTGAGCGCAGCAAATCACTTATCTGAATTGTAGGATGAGTTGCAGCGCCGTAGATCACTTAACCAAAGTTGAGTTAGATTTTTGGCCAAGACAAATATTCAGACAATCTTATTTAAATTCAAAAAAAAAGTCAATATAATAATCGATAGGTGTACATTGGCACTATTATGTTTTAACAATTCGACTCAGGGTTATGTCTACATCAAAGTGATTTTTTAATGATTTTTCTGTCAATAACAATTAAAACAACAATGACAATAACAATAAATACAGTTCACGTAAGTATTGTAGCGCGCGCCTACTTTTATATTTGAAAATTGGATCTCCAGCCGCGCTGGCAGATGGCGCCACCTCTTTAGAATGGTGGTTACGAAACTGCCCACAGAGGACGCTACTGTACGATGCGTTAATTCACAATAGAATTTTCTGTAAGCGTAAATTTGCGCCAAATATAAACACGCGCGGCTTTCCGTCTATTAATCAGAATATCAAAAAAACACCTTGTAATAGGTACAAATGGCCAACTTCTTCACGAAAAAAAAAAAAAAAAAAAAAAAAAAAAAAATGCATTACGTTAAGGTAACTTGATATAAACAATATTACAGGTAGAAATACATTGGAATAAGTATGATAAGAATATTACTGTTACAACTACAACAAGGATTTGGAAAAACTTGGCAAGCACGAGTTTTTCTTTGGTTATAACACTTCCAAAATGTTTTAAGTAATGTTGTTCAATTCTCAATTCGATTTTCGCTCAACGCCTTTTCAAAATTGGCTGCTGTCATATTAGATTCATCATCTGAAGTATTCTCTTCAATATATGTATTAAATACAATAGTGAATCGAACTAAATAGTAATGAATAAAAAATGAAAAATCGTCTAGATAGTTTATAGGCAGGGTTGAACAAAAAATTATTTTTATTAAAAAAAATAAAAAAATCTCTTTTTTAAACTAATACAAATTATTTTAATGTATTTAAAGTAAGTCTAAAAACCATTGCAAGAAAATATCATTTCCATTCAAAGGAATGGAAGGTGGAAGTAAATAGTTGTAATTTTTCTTAAGATCACAAAAAGAGATAAGCTGGAAATTGCAAAACAGCTGCCAATAATGAAACAATTCCTGTATGCAACTGTTCCGTGAGCGTCAGTAAAACGTATTGCTGTGGCCTGGCACTCCGGTTTTCGTAAATTCAGTGTTTTCATTTTACTCCGATCTGTCTTTATCAATGTTTCGGAAAAGTTTTCTCAGATATTAATATTTTATTTTGTATAAGAGTTAGTTATTGATTTAATTGTTTATTTAAATGTTCAGTTGTTTTAAATTAATTTCACTCTTTATTATATTTTTATTTGCTGATGTTGTTCAATGTCCTTCTTTGTAGTTTTCTTCTATGATCTTTGTGCGTTGCGCCGCACGCAGCTGTTGTTTATGCAACTGTTTAACATTGTAAGAACTAGTTCCCAGATAGACGAGCGAGTAAGTACATATATTTTTAAATTCATTGCTGCCATTTTAATACTTATGATTTAAAGATTTGAATTCGCGTTTATTGATTTTATTTCGTCCATCAAGGAACTCCTTTAATGATAATTGTTATTATATTGTTGTGTACACAAATTAGATATAAGATCATTTATTATTTCGTGCAGGAATTTTTAGTTTAAAGAGTTAATTTTTTTTTGTTTTTTAATTTTGCTGATTTGTAATTATTTATTAATCACCTCGGATTGGGTGAATAGAAGCTTTGTGCTTGTATGTAAGTTTTTCTTTTGTTAATTTACTTGATTTGTCCACGTTTAATTTAGTTTGTTTTAATTTTGAAATCACGTGGATTGATTTGATATAAAAAGGATTACCTTCTTGAACAAATTTGTTTTTTGCTTTGATAGAGGATTTTGCATTGTCTTTTTGTAATTTAGAATCTTGTACAGTTTTTTTTATAATAAATTATATATTTTAAAATTCTGTTCTTTTATTTTTGATTATACCTTTTTAATTTTTGGAGTAATTAAAGAAAGTCAGATTTCTTTCACCCACTTTTTATTTTTCGTGATTAGTTTAATTTGCGAGGGTAACCCTGAGTTTAATTGTTCTTTTGCGCCCTTTTAATTTTTATCCGTTGAGCTAGTTAATTTAATTTTTTATTTTTATTAATTCATTTTGCATTTTCTTTGGTACCTTCAGTACACAGCAGTATGTTCGGCTCTTTTTTTTTATTCACTCGGATGTTAGGGTGGGTGTGGGAAGAGGAGGAAAACTAGTATTTTTGTTCAAACTATATAACGAAATTGAAAATATATAAACTGAAACATAAAGTTTATATCATGTACCTCCTTTTTATTTTTTAAAAGTCTTGCGTTCCACTTTTAATCTTAGAGAATAATTATGTTGTATAAATAATTTCAATTAATTCATTATTTCAATCTTAAAAATCAAGTAATTTAAATCATGATTTTGATCGTGTTTTCAATCAGTTGATATAAATCAGTCCAATCCTGTTTATATATAAAGAAGTTCTGCAGAAATCTTAAAAATAATATTTTTTAAATAAGTAAATTACTTTTCAAATATATAATCGGATACAACTTACCTCCGTCTCTTAATCCCGTTCGTCAAACCGATATCGTCAATCAAATTCTCCTCAGTCAACTGCAACAGCAGATCACCGTCCACGCGACTGTCGGAGAAATTCTTCGCTATATCCAGAAAACCGATCTGCTTCACCCACTCCTCCACATCCTCCACCGACCACAGAGGCACCTGCTGGCTCAACTTATGCGGCACCTCTTCCCCGATCAATCTGAGCGCCTGCGCGGCGTACTTCGACGCGACGGCGTTCGGACAGCTCGCCACCCTCTTCAGCGACTCTATGGCGCCGATCTCGGCGAATATATTCGTATTACCCTGCTGCTTCTTGATGCCCGCCTCCATGCAGAAGTGGAAGGCGGCGAGATTGCGCGCCTCCTCCCGTTTCGAACTCAAAACGGGCACCAGATGGCGCAACCACGTCTTACTCTGGCCGTGCGCGTGCGCCAAATTGGATTTGGCGAATTCCGAGGGATTGTGTGACGTCACGAAAGGCTCCACCAGTTCTAGAGTGCCCGATTGTAGGACTTCGGCTTCGATCTCCGCGTTTGCGACTAGAACCGTTATTGCTAAGCAGGCGTAGTATTTTATATTATCGTCATTGTGGAAAGCCAGCGGGAATAGCCACATCGGAACTTTCCTTTTAATCATCGCCTCTTGGTTCTCAGCGCCTCCGTATAAACTCAAATTCGCTAACGCACCAGCGCAATGCCTTAAAGTTTCAACGTCACTCTTTCTGCATTCGAATAACAACGCATCTAATCCACCTAATCTGACGACATCGCTACAAGTCTCTTCGCTATGCTTGAATAAATGCTCCAATATCCCCGTTCCGATCCTGGAGTGGTCGTAAGAGTTCGAATTCTTCGTACAAACACAAGCGACATTCACGACTTTATCCAAACCGTTCTCCACAACGTATCCCCGATTCTCCGTCGTAAGGCACTGTTCTAACAATTTCGCGCTGGAGAATTTCAAATCGTTATCCCCTTTGGTGCAGTTCTCCATCAACAGGTCCAATCCTCCGCTGTCTTTGAGGGCGTTGCACAGGGAGTAGCCCAATTCGTGGCCGTGCGTGGGGACGGCCCAAGCTTTGCGTATGGCGTCGTTCATCCTATTCAGGAGGCTGCAAGCTTTCGGACCGAGGTCTCTCTGTTGCAGGCATTTTATGGAGGTGTCGAAATAGTTCTTGTATTTGTGGATGGCGCGTTCCACTTCCTGTTGCGTGGAGTTCTGCGATAGTTGATCTAGGTCGTCGATGGAGATGTTGATTAGGCTGTCTTCTGTGTTCCCGTTGAGTTGGAACTGTTAAAATAATTGAAAAAAAAAGTGTATAAGAAAATGGAGTATGAAGAAATATCTTCTTTATTATGTTTGTTAATTCATTTTTAAATTTTTTGTACAGTAAAAAGAACCTCTGTGATATAAATATAAATAGTGCCACAATGTTTCTTACTATAAAATGTTTCCTGAGTTTATAAAATCAAATAAATATAGTCTTTACGTATTTATCTTTGTTCCTTGTATTATTATCACCACCCAAATTCATATAAATGACAACACCATACACAACTTATTGTTAGTCTTTCTGTTATAAGTTACCACCAAAGTTTGCTATTAGAATAAAATACAACCAACATATATTGCAATAATTTACTGCCAATTATTATAATAATATCAATGTGATTTTAATTATAAGAGAAGCCATTCAAATCTATTTGACAAACATTTACTAAATTCTTGTATGTTTTTTTTTATTACATAAGCACTGAAGTTACAACTACAAAATGCAACAAATTAATAAATTATCAAAAAATTAACAATCAATTTACTCATTTAAATTATTATTACCTCCATTGTTATCTCACCGATGTTGTAAAAAAATAATTAATTTAATCATTGAAAAAATATTAATCCCTTCTGTGGCACGCGCCTCCCAAAGTCATTAAGACGATCTAAATACCCCTATACTACAAAATTTCCACGCTCGATCCAAACCGGCACACGATACTCCCTTTACACAACATATTTAGAACACATTTAGAAACAATTACGGAAGCAGCTTGTAGCTGTTAATGTAAAGAAGCAGTTTGATGATGATTTGTTCGTAGCCGTTAATGCTATTTTTATGTTTTTTCTTTTTTCGTGAGTTAGCGGCTGGTTTCTATATAATGAATTAAATTTTTCTAAACAATCAAACTCTTCATTTTACGTTTCAACAAACTTTATTGTTGTTGTCTTCCTCAGAAAATTGTTTATTATAACTTAATTTTTTTTATACATCTAGGGACAATCACACTGCAATGCCAACTGCCCGGCAGTTTGAATTTAAAATGTTCAGTTCACAGTAATTTGAATAGACATGTTTCAATAATTTTTATTAAAATATGTAATTTTTAAATAAGTTTTAAAATGTCAGTGTGATTGTCCCTAGATGTATAAAAAAATTTAAGTTATAATAAACAATTTTCTGAGGAAGACAACAACAATAAAGTTTGTCGAAACGTAAAATGAAGAGTTTGATCGAAAAAAATTGAATTCATTATATAGAAACCAGCCGCTAACTCACGAAAAAAGAAAAAACATAAACAAAGAAGCAGTTTTATACCACTACATTTTATACACGGCTTTACTGCTATATACAGGGTGTTAGGTAAACATGCGGCAAAAATTCAAGAGATTATTCCTAGGCTTATTCTAAGAATATTTTGTCCTATGATGATTTTTGAAAAACCCCATTGTATCGAAGATACAGGGTGAACAAAATTTGCGACAACCATATTCGATATTCGTTGAAATTATTAATGTAAATAAAAGTATGGTGTACGCCAATGAGTTTATCAAGTACAAAAAATTGTTTACAATACGTTGTTATTTTTTCGATCTCGATCACATGAAACGGCTGTTTTATCTAGTAGTGGATTTCATTTGAATACGTCTCATTGGTCGCATTTGTTTAGATTGAGTGACGTTTGGCTGATTGACGTTTCTTTAATAGTTAGTGAAATCCTCTATCATGACGTGTACGAACGCCGAGATGACTGACATGCATTTCATGTACGGACTTGCTGATGGCAACTCATTAGAAGCTAGACGATTGTACATTGAAGCATTTCCTGCCTGTAATGTCCCCAACCGAAAAATCTTCGAAAACATTCATCGACGTCTTCGTGAAACAGGCTCAATGAAACGAAGTGGAGGGTCAGGAAGATCAATGACTGCAAGAACGGTACAATTGGAACAAAATGTGCTGGAGATGATAGAGGAAGAGCCTGGTAGTTCTACGCAAAAAATTGCAAATACTTGGAATGTAAGTCTTTGTACAGTTTGGAAAATCCTTATGGACAATTTGTTGTATCCATACCACATTCAACGCGTTCAGGCACTACTACCTGCTGATTTTCCTCCACGTATTGCATTATGTCAATGGATATTGCAAACATTAGTTCGCATCCCTCTATTCCTGATACAGATTCTTTTCGCCGATGAAGCCAGTTTCTCAAGAAATGCAATAAGGAATTTTCATAATAACCATGTGTGGGCAGATGAAAATCCGCATGAGGTATTTGAAGATCGATTTCAACATCAGTTCTCGTTGATGAACGTTTATGTTGGAATTGTGGGTGACTATCTAATTGGTATTTCTACCAGGAAGACTTACTGGTATGATGTATCGCAACTTTTTGAAAGCAACGCTGCCTGAGTTTCTGGAGGATGTACCATACGCGACAAGAATTGCAATGTGGTTTATGCACGATGATGCACCACTACATTTCAGTTTAGTCGCTCGTAATTTTTTAACAGCAACATACGGAGATCGCTGGATTGGTCGAGGTAGTACACGCGCATGGCCTGCTCGATCCCCAGACCTAAACCCCCTAGATTATTTCTTCTGGGGATCTCTGAAGTCAATAGTTTACGCTACTACAGTGGAGAATTTGGACGATTTGCGAAATCGGATAATTGCAGGGTGTAACTCAATTAGAAATGACCCTGGTGTGTTTGAAAGAGTTCGACAGTCAATGATGAGAAGATTGAATGCTTGTATCCAGGCTGGAGGAAGCCATTTCGAACATTTATTGTAGATTGAGCAACTTTACATGTACTTTTTGATAATAAAATGTTGTTACTGTCTCAAATCTTGTTCGCCCTGTATCTTCGAAACAAAGAGGTTTTTCGAAAATCATCATAGGACAAAATATTCTTAGAAGAGGCTAAGGAATAACCGCTTGAATTTTTGCCGCATGTTTACCTAACACCCTGTATACTGCTACGAATATACATGTGTGTTTCACAACATTCGCACTTGTCTACTATATCAGAAAACCGCGACAAAAAGTAGCAGCTTCTTTTGATATTGATTAGCTGCTACAAACTGCTAACAATTGTTAGCTGCCACAAAATAGCAGTTTGCTTCGTAGCAACCCATTAATAATTATTTAATATCTAACACATGTTATGTGAGTTGCATACTTGTAAGCAATAATAAGCAATTTAAAAAAAAATGTATACATCGCTAATATTATTGATTAAATTTTTTTGACTTGGATTTTGATTTTTGCTTTAACAAAATAAACACACGAATTTACCGCTTACCTGTGACGATTGTAGCATAGACGTCGCCGACGTATGAATACCCTTGGAGGTGGTGAACATGATATTCGATTGTGACGAAGAACTGTGCTGTTCATTATAGATACCGCTGGACGTGACCATTTGTTTCCTCTGTTGCGTTTCGCTCTGCGTCTTCTCTTGGCTGAACGAATCCGTGGTCACTTTCATGTTGGTATGTGCCACGTTCTTGGACTCCTGTTGGCTGATATCCCCCGCCTTCAGCGATCTATTTTCCTGCAAAAGATATATCATCGTGTATCGACGTTTCTCGCATTTAGATTTCGATGTTGATCTTTCCCATTAGCGGTCGCTATATTAGAGCGAAGGTTATCTGTCCCGGTCGTTAATTGTTTATATTTCTGTGCGAGCGCAACGGAATACGCGTGGGATCGGCAATAATTACGATCGCGTTCTCAAAGTATGCTACTTAGAAGAGACTTTTTAGTGCCGTTTAACTGTCCAGTAAACACATATGTATAAGTGGTAATAATAAGTATGTACCTACACGGTTTATATATATTAGGTATTCTGTTTGTGTAACGTCACAAGATGCGGGGTTATTTAACGATTTTAAGTTTAAGATTAGCGTTTCGTTAGGCTAAAGTGTGTTTTTTGATGTTTGATGCGCAATTAATCAAAAAGGTATTTATGATCCACTCGAGTACGATGATAAATAGCCTATCATGAATCATGAGAAGTGTTATTTCCTGGTATTTAGGTATTTCGTTCGTAAGATGCTCCACCTACAAACTACTTAATCGTCGGTTAAGTTAAGTCGAAATACTTTAGACTTAAAAGTAGTTTAGTACATCGCAACAAATTAGAGAATACGATTGAAGAAATGTTTTTCCCCTCCCACACAGTTGAATACGGCAGCCCTACTTTTTTTTTCTATTTTATAGGTGGTTGAACCAGGCCATCCTTTTTCCAAAAATGTTCTTAAAAAAAACTAGGGCCTGGCTAGAGACCCCAACTTTGTAAATAAAACCTAGTGAATTCAACTCGCGGGCCTGAGATTTAAAAATTGAAAATCCGAAAATTGCAATTTATTTTTAAATCCAAAATATGGTAATTTACAAAAAAATAGCTCGAAGACCGCAAAACAGAGCTTACGAAAGTGCATTTTTTTTAGGCAAATATAATAAATAAAACCCATAGATGTAACCTTTAAAATGATCTTGGGAAAATCAGAAAAAAAAAAAACAATTTCTAACTAATTTAGTTAGCACAAGCCGTCAGAAAAATTAAATTTTTATGGAGTGTTGAGAAGAAAATTACCCTATTAACATAAATTTTTACAAAGTGGTTTGAAGTAAAAAAAAAGCTGTCAAAAATAACTCGGGGAAAAAACAGCTGAAACTGTAATTTTTTATTAAAAGTTAGAAAAATCAAATTTTTATAAAATCCAGAGAAAAGCAGTCTAAAGATAATTTAAAAAAAAAAAAAAAATCGGTGGAAACGTGATTTAAAAAAAAAAGTGGGAAAAATGCATGGAAAACACTCTAAAAATGTCAATTTCGAAAAATCCCAAGATAAGTGTAATTTTTTGTAATTAGTCCAGAAAAAAACGGTTAAAAGCAAGCAAAAATATTTAATAATATAAAAAGTTTGAAAAATGCAATTTTTACATATAAAATACAGAGAGAAACATCGCAGAGATACCATTCCTTTTTTAAAAAAAATCCGTATTCAAAACAACCACTAAAATGTAAAAAAAAAAAAAAAATTGAAAAAAAATGGAAGAAAATATATCATAAAAATGCCTATTTTCAAAAAATTCCAAAAATAAAATGTTCAAATTATAAATTTTGAAAAATAAGCAATAACAAAGAAACTGTAGGGCAAATATGCCAGAACATTGCCAATTAAAAAAAATACGAAAACAAACTGTTTAAATTATAAACTTTGAAAACAAATAGCCAAAAAAATGCAGGAAAAATATTCCACAAAAAAATGGGGGTTTTCAAAAAAATTCCGAAAACAAAATGCCTAAATAATGAATTTTAAAAATAAACAGCCAAACAAAAATACAGGAAAATATATCATAAAATGCGCGTTTTTAAAAAAATTCCGAAAACAAATTGTCTAAATTATGAACTTTGAAAACAAATAGCCAAAAAAAAAAAACGCAGAAAAATATAGCCACAAAAAAAAATGGGATTTTCAAAAAAAACCAAAAACAAATGTCCAAACTATGAACTTTGAAAACAAACATAGCCAAAAAATGCAGCATGATTTACTATAAAATGCGGGTTTTCAAAAAAAAAATCGAAAGCAAAATCTCCAAAAGAACTGAAAAAAAAAATGGCAAAAAAATGCTGGGAAAATATACCACAAAATACGTGTTTTTTTTTTTTTAAATTCCGAAAACAAAATGTGGAAATTATCAATTTTGAAAAATAAACAATGGCAAGTGCAGATAAGATATATCGTAAAAATTTCAGTTTAAAAAAAAAAACCGAAAACGAAAAGTCGAAATCATGACTTTTGAAAAATGAGCGATAAAAAAAAATAGTAAAAAGAAAACGTTAAAAGAAACACAGAGAAAAAACAGCATATTTTAAAAAATCAGCACGAAAAAAAAAATTTGACGAGCAAACGTGGAAATCACATTAAAAAAAAATAGCTTAAAAAAAGAATGCAGTGAATAAAACAACCTAACAATTCAGATTTTGAAAAAACAGGAAAAAAAAAAATACTCTAAAAATGGTAATTGTAAAAAACAAACAAACATTGGAACCCATGAAAACAGTCAAAGACATCCAGAGAATAGATTTTAAAAAAGGAAATGAAGTGAAAAAAGCTAATTATAAAATAGAAATTCCAAAAACTGCATTGATAAATTCCATAAAAACAAAAATAAGTAGCTTTAAAAAAAATCTAACCGTAAAAATCTCAATTTTCAAATTTCCCGCACAAAACAACCAAAAAAAAATCTAGTGAAAAAGAAATATTTTAGATGAAAACAATCTAAAATGCAAGCAAGCAAGCAATTACAGTAAGAGAAGAATGAAAGAAAATTGTAGATGTCATAAAAATTACCGTAGAAATCTTTAAAAAATTGTGTTATATATAAAATAATAATAATAATAATAAATCATGAAAAAATCACATAAATAATGACGGAACAATGGAAAAGAAATATTACGTCGAAGGTTACATTATTACACAAATAATCGCCTGAAAACGACCGGCAAGTATTTTTAGTTTTTAATATCATCCTGTGTTTTAGTAGTAGTAACGTAAAAAATAGTGTATTTTTAAATATGAAAAATCGTTTAAATATGCGAGTATATCACACATACTTATGTATGATGTTTTTTTGCCGTTATTACACGGAGAAACCGGTACATTTGTGTGTAAAACAAACAATATTTATATTTATGATATGTGCGTTAAAGTTTAAACACTTGTCACAGGCCAAAATAAATAACTTTGTCAACACGCAACAACCTCCGCGACGCTACAATACTATATTTTTAAGAAAATTTTCTCCCATACCTTCGACATTCGACGCATAGCAAGCGGTAAATTGCAACACCCCTTCCTAATCTTGTCAATCGGCGTGTCAGATTTTCCAACACACCTAAAAGCGCCCTTATTTACCGGCCAAGGCGCTGACATCTTTTTCAAACTGTCACTATGTGCAGCGGCACTGATCAATGTATGTCAAACTCATCAACTGTTTAGACACCGATCACTAAACGCACTGTTTACTTACTTACTGCGTCTGTAATAAAAAAAAAAAAACTTACGAGAACTACCGATGACGTTTTAGTGCTAACGAACAATACATGATTACCCATTCGTTACGTTAAAGGTAACCGCGCGAAACGAAAGCGAAAATTATCATAGAATACGATACTGCTAGAGCGGAGATGAATATCGTATACTCTTATCCGTCAATTTGAACCGGGAAATACTGGGGCTCCCTCTCTAATCTAACTGCGTGCAGTAAGTAGTAGGCAGTTGTGTGTGTTTGTGTTTAAAAATACGCACGCCGCGATTTGAAAAGTTGGCAATCGGCCAATTTATTTCACGCTGAATACTAACCGGCGTAATGTTTAGCAGCATTGATATAGTTTTAAACGTGCGAATGTTTATGTTTGAATTAGCCGTTTGAATAGCTCTGTTTTTCGCGCCTAAAATTTAAAAATAACCCCTTTGTGAAATGCCTGAAAATGATGCAACTATTGATTAAGGAAAGAAGGTATGTTGCGTTGTATAAAATATGTTGATTTAACTGTCGAAACTAGTTTAATTTAATTAAAATTAAAATGGAATTTAACTAACAAAAATAAAAAGAATGATCAATTAAATTTAGCCTCTCGAATGCCATGGAATTTTCCTCATTAAACTTAAGTTGGCAGTACAAAAGTTTAAAAACGTATAAGTTAATTATTCTATGGCGTGTGTGTAGTGCAGGTTATGTTATACCGTTGATAGATTAGATTTTTTCGTTTTGACAAATAACGTTTCAGTTGAAAAATAGAATAGAATAGAATAGTTTTATTATTGCAGTGTTTCAATACAAATGGAACAATGCAAACGTCAGGCCAAGAACAAAAATTTATAAATGTATATTTGAGGTTAGAAATTCCTCTATATTGTATGGCTCTATTTTTAGTAATAATTTGAATACATAATTTTTAAATGTTGACAATTTTTTACAGTTTTAATATGCAATGGCAATTTGTTATAGAACCTCAGCAATTATATTCTAAATTGTTTCTCATTAGTGTGAGTCGATGCTTGGGGTAGCGATAATCATTTTTAAACCTTGTAGAATACTCATGTTGTAATTCATTATCCTCGAATAAGTATTTGTTTTTAAATAAGAAGATTAGCAATTCAAAAATGTAAATACCATATACAGTTAAAATGTTAGTTTGTTTGAAGAATCCTCTGCAAAACTGAGAGTACTCGAGTTTATTAATCACACGTAAAATCTTTTTCTGTATCAAAAAAAACTCTGTTTAAGTCACTACCACCACCCCAAAAAAAGTTTAATAATAAAAAAACGGCTACAAGCTACAATAAATGTTCAAACGTATGAACGTATGTTGGTCCACATTCTTCTGAGCTTTCTGAGAAAACTACAGGTCACTTTTAAGATAATCCTAGCCGGAATATTACTTACAGTGTCTCTAATTTTGTTTTCTAATTCCACCACACTTTATAGATTACTGTATAGCAAAGAAAAAAAAGTAATGACACAAAACAGGTCGCAATTACACACAGAAAATGCGTTTGTCGAAGAGGAAATTGTACTGAATGAATAACAACAAATGTACACATGTATTATTATTTGGATATTAGTTGCTACAAAAGAATTTGGCTCTGTTTAAATGTGATGGTCAAATTTATTGTCAGTAATGATAGATCCAAGTTTCACTAGTTATAAATAGAGCAGTCTTGACAGTAAATTCTATACAGGCTGATTCTAAACATCGTGAACAAATTTTAATTTCTTTAATTTCTACGGTTATTTTAATCATACAAGTTCATATGAATGTCGGTATGTTCTAAACAGCTAAGTTTTAAAGTTAGAAGATGTTGAATATTACCGTTTTTTGGGGTTCAAATAATTGACAGTCGTGGACAATATTGTGGGTACAGGAGGAATAAACTTTCTATATATTTAACATGATTAAAACACAGAACAAAAATTTAAATAAAACAAGTTTATAGAAAACTGTATTAAAACAAAAACCAACATTATATTGCAAAACTAAGTAAATGAAAAAATTGCTTAAATTTTTCTTCTGTGGTCACATCCGCTGCTCAGCTGTAGACAGTTCATCCTTGTACCAACAATATTGAACCGACTGTATATACATATTACATATACCGGATATTTAATAAAAATATTTATTTGTACGCTAAAAGTTCAATTAGAATAAAATAATACACATTTAAAATAGTAATAACGAATAAATAGCGGTACTAAAACACACATTTTTTCTTGTTGTGAGTAGATTCGCGCTAGAAATTTCGACTGCGTATCTGTGCAGCATATAATAGCGCCCCCTATGAACAGGTTCATTAACTACGTGATCTCCGCTCTAAATAGGTGACGCCATCTGCTGGCGCAGTGGCAAATTCAAAATTTAAAAATATGCGCGCGCTAGAGTATCCAACAATTTGAGGTTATAGTTACATTTTAAACTGCGAGTAAATATTATAAACCGAGCCAAAGGTGACATTTGCAATTGTCTTAGCTTAGCTTACTATGGATAATTGTCGATAATTATGGATATTCGAGTATCGATAGTTGAACGTCGTCATGCCCACCACGAATATTTATATTTAGTTTACAATGCAGAAGGATGCCCAAATTCAATAGAAACACTACAAGCAGCTTCTTAATGTGTTATTATTTTTCCTTTATAAATAAGCTAAAGGTTTGTGCTAATTAAAAACGTTTGGATTATCAATCATCAACTATTCACTGAATGCAACTAATTCTTTCTAATTGTAATATCTATAGTAGCAGGTATTGATGAAACCATGAAACGAAATACTAGTGTTAAGACAATTTAGCAATCATTAGCATGCAATAAAAAAAAAAAAACAAATAATAAATAGCAAGAAACAAAATACAATGTAATTCTGAGGACATGTTATTTCTCTACTGAAATAACATATATGTCCTCAGAATGTGGGCACTATCGATAATCAACTATCCATAGTTATCGATAGCACAGTATATATGTATATCCAGTAGTTTCACATCGCCGGTAACATGGATTTCAAACATGGCGCCCAAGGAAATTCGCGGTGTCGCATAGGTGGGTGAAATTGTAACTAAAACTATTTGAATCTGTTTACAAGCAAAAAACTAACCTACAAAGTCGTTCCATTCTGTCATTTTGACATTGATGTTGTGCGATTTTCTGTCAATTGTCAGTCTGTTTGAGTATATAGGTTATTTTCGTACCCACTTTGCAATTATTAGTTGCAAATATAGCCGCCAAACGCCATCGCGAATTTCCTTAAATTGATAGACAAAAGATCAAAGGCGCCAACTCTTAGTGAAACTACTCGATAAGGTTTATGCTATGTCGATAGTCAAGTATCGATAGTTGTCGATAGTCAACTATCGATAGTGCCCACCACTACCTTAGCTCTTTAAGACGACACTTTTCAACTAGATTTGAATGCAATTCTTCCCTAGTCAATCTCATTTTAATAAGACTTAACGACTAGGAATAATAAAAGTAGTTGTGCCTGGTTCATTTTCTTTGGCACTCATATTTATCTCTTTTTTTTGTAGGTTAGGTTCAATATCTGTCTATATTTGAATTAGAAAATAATGACTAATATTTATGAATTCTTCATTTAATTATTATTCACGCTCTTAAAATGACAGCTACTATATGTAAGTTATTAAATTAATTTATTTACAATCTTACCTAACTAATAAAATAAAAAAAGACTTTCTTACTTCAAGTCAAGTATTGAAAGATTCAACCGAATTCAACTTTCTAACTGATTAGTAAAAAACCGTTCTCTAATTTTAAAGAGAATTGTCAATATAGATAAATAATAAATACAAATATTATTTAATCATATTACATACAACTTGATACAACTAAATAACTCATACACTACCAAAACTTGTATTGTAATAGTTTATTCATTATAATATTAATTTTATTCTCAACAGCTTTAACATTCAAGAACTTGTCACTATAATTTTATTTAATTAAAACCGCTAGTCAGATAGTAAAAATTAACATTTACTAAAATCAATAGAAAGTACAACTGTCAAAATTATAGAAGCCTTTTAACACGAGTGTATAAAGGTTTGCCTATAATTACCGATTAATTACACAATATTCATTTATGTTGTTCTTTTTTCAACAAACTCTGTATGATTTTACACAATTTAACCTTCAAATAATTAATAACCATCTCGCGTTAGCAAAATCGCAACGACCGACCCAAACATCTAATTACACTTAATCAGGAAAAGTGCTACGGGCTAAAGTTATCTATGTATATACATCACCAATTATAAAGCGCGATAAAGATACACTTACAGCGTTGTGTCCCAAAGTGGCGACTACAGGTGATGATGACAGAAACAACTGTCGTTTCAAATCTTTTGCTAAATTACCGCTAACACCGTAATAATACTTTATCTGACTCGCTGATGAATATGTTTTCGGTTTTGCGGTCAACGTTAACACTAGCCTGACGATGTAGGAAGCCATGGCGCCCAGTTTGGTGGCCCTGGTAACCACTAAGGAACACACAGACTACGTTAGTTGTCGGCAAATAGCGCAGACGGAACCCGCCTAGTTTGTAAATCAATATTGAACTGTTCTCAGTGGAGAAAAATCTATTTGTTGTTATAATACAGGGTACACAGAGTTTTGATACAATATTTGATCTATTCTTTTGATGAAGCAAAGAAAATAAACAAACAGCAAACAATTATTACATATAAATATTTGATTTGAAGCTACTTTAAACTTTTTGAGCATCTCAGGAAAATATTTGCTTTTTTTAAAGAGCAATTTTATCTCGCTCAAAAAAAAATGTAATTCCAAAACAAAATCACGTGCAAAAATATTTAGTTTAAGTAAAGGCAAATATTGTTTCCCCATACGATGCAAGTCTAGGTCGTGCTAAGAAACTGGGTCAGTTCCAATATTGTCTAGAAACGTTTGCACCTTCCTGTTAATTTTATTTGACAATTTAAGATCACTCATGCTAATGGAACGGGCAGTTACAGTGTCGGTTGTAAATTATAATAAATTGTTTTTGGCACTGTTAGCCGTGGTGAGAAACGAAAGGAAAATTTTGGGCACGTTATCGACAAATATAAATACAAAACAAGGTTGTCAAAAGCACGTGTCGCATCTTTACGGGACTCTTAAATATAAGAGAAATGATGAACCAAAACCAAGGTCCCTTTAAACAGTTATTAGTAGAGACCGGATTATATGCAAAGTGCATATATTTTATTTTTTTGCGTATCTTTAATTATAGTTTATATGTAGACGTATTACACTAATTGAAATTAATTAGCGATTGCATATATTGCATATTTAGGCATTTCTATGCATATTTTTGCAAAAGTTGCATATATTGCATATTTAAGCTGTTTCTTGTCCTTTCTATTAGTAAAAATTCCTAATGTAGATCGCCAACCGACAATTCTCAGAACGATAAATCTTTTACATTGGTTTCTCTAATACTTTTTTCCAAGCACTGCACGTGTTTAATTTCGCCTAGCAGAAGGGATGTGGTAAATACGTTTTATTATTATTAATTCCCAAATAAACTATTCATTCATTGAATATCTTTGAGCGAAACAGCATGTAATTGTGTTACGTTTTTAAATACTGTGCGTACATACAATGAGTATAGCGAACAAAATTTCTTTATGTAATTGTGTAACGCATTAATTTCGTCTAACATACCATTAGCAAGATTAAATAATGTTAATTTGACATCATTTCTGCAAAAAATATTGCAAACATAATATACCTGACGAAAGTACCTTACGAAAAAATTATGTCACATCTTGTTACCAGCAAACAATAGCAGAAATTCAACAATTGGTAGGGAATAATTTTATTTACATATATCATGGTAGATGAAAGTACGGTAAGTGTGCGCCTTATATTGCCCACTTGTTAATAGGAATTCTTCATGAAGATATTGTAGGTAAATCATATTTAATTTATTGTAAAGAACTTCAAAAAACAATAATGTGCAACTGCCCAATTCATTCAAGAAGGTTTATCAAATTTCTTTTTACCTGGAAGTATACCTTGTGAAAAATTTTTACAAATGTCCGACGCTGCACATACATGATAAAAGCCGCGCAAAATTTAAATTTTTTTTATAGTAACATTATTCATACCACTTGTTTAGCTCGTGGGTTCAATCGTGTAGCCGAAGACATTAGGAAATCAATTCCTCTTGATTAATGATTTAATTAGCAATGTCAAAAAAGTATTTTTAAAAGCACCTTTACGAATCCAATTTTATAAGGGCGACTTCCCGGTGTTAAGTTGCCTCCTGAACCGATTATTACGAGATGGGTACATGTTAGAGGCTGCAATTTTTTGCGCCGATAATTTTGAAGAATAAAAAATTAATTCTTGAAATCACTGCTGAATGCATTGGTCTAGAAAACTGTAAAAAGATAGTAACATCAACAGAATTGCTACAAAACCTTTTGTATATTAAGTCAATTATAATATTGTTTCAAGTTCCATTCGTAAACTAGAAACGCAAGGAATGTCGCTCTCGGAATCAGTCGAAATAGTAGACGAATTTGATATGCTATGTAAGAAGGTTAAGGGTACAATAGGTATTTCTATATACGATAAATTTAAAAAAGTGATAAATAAAAATGCGGGGTATTTGAAATTGAAGAAAGTTAAGAAAATTTTGGAAGGTGAAACAGTAAACGATTTCGACTTTAATTTTAATTTAGAATGTATTGCAAAGTTAAAAAATGCACCAATTACATCTGTGGATGTTGAAAAAAGCTTTTCCATTTCGAAACATATGTATTCTGATAGAAGACAACACTTTCTTTTACACAATTTTGAAAAACATTTAATTATAAATTGTTTTAGAAATATGTTGTGAAAAAAAAATTGTGCAATAAAGTTAATGTTTGAATTTCTGCTCTTATTTATTTTATATAAAAATTTTGCATATTGTCGCAATTTTTTTGCATATATGCCCGAGGTTTGTGCATATTTTCTCAAAAATCAATGCATATATATGCACATGTATTCCAGTTTTTCTTTGCATATAATCCGGTCTTTAGTTATTAAAATATTAGTTTTAATACATATAATGATTGTTAAATAACTTGAGATATTGTTGTGGATAATTCGTTATTTAATATTTTATTAGGAAAAGTTGCGTATAAACAACAATAAATTGGGGTAATACAACACATAAAGTGTTGGTCTAATATAATGTAATGTTAAAGCAACCTTTAAAAGTTTAGTTCAACACAACGTAATGTTGAACTAACATTTTATGTGTTGTATTAACCCAATTTATTGTTGTTCATGTACAACACAATTTCATGTTGAGTTGACACATCTTTTCTCTGGAAATACCTCCAGTTTAATGTTGCCATTCCTTTATTTTTTCAGTTCTATTCAAAATAACTAACTAACTAACTTAATTCAAACCACTCCCATTTCATGTTGGAATAACGATTTTCGCTTCCACGAAATATAATTATATGCCATAACAATACACGTCAAGAATATACGTACTGCACGCAAATCTTCAATTATGAGAACTTTGTGGTTGGAAAATTGACAATTGGTTTGGAAATGGCAAAAAAAAAATGATTGAAATTATTTAATTCGAAACGCATGCTTTGATTTACTAATAATATCCGAATATTTCTTTTGCCAATCCTAGCTTCGTAGAGAAGTTAGTTTAGCATAAGCATAGAGGCTGTTATTTAAAAAAAAATGAAGTTATCTTGGACTAGAGAGAGAAAATGTTCAGGACAATAATGAATATCTGTATATCTCTCTATATCTTTTGCCATGCATGTTTTCATTATTTTAATTTCACTGTTGTATCAAGCAAAGTATGTATCTATGATATTTAAAACATAAATATCTAAAACAAATGTATATACAAACTACGCCGCCATAACTGAAAGTTTGCAGCAGGGCCTTTTGTAATGCTTTATCCTTCTTTTATCTCAGTGATTGTTTATTTATTTTATAATATATTTTGCTCAATTATGTACTTAAATAATATGCATTTTATTCAAAAATCATTAAAATAAGATTTAATGTTTATCTTTTACTTATAATGAAAAACGAATGAACTTTGAACCACAACAAAATACATCCTTAATTAAAAATATTTACATGTAGCAACCATCTTAGATGGCGCTTTCTTATACACAAGCTCCTTTAGGTAGCCCAAAAAAAAAGAAATCACGAAAAATATATTACATTAAACAAATTATTTTTTGATAGCTATGACTTTTAATTATTATTAATTAAATATAATGGTTGTTTTGTGTATTTTTTTTTATTATTATTACTAATACAGTCCCTTGCAACAACAACTGTCAAACTGAAGACGTACTTTTCAGTTTTCGCTCTGTTAATTATGCAAAAAATTGACAAAATTGTTTGAGTATCAACTAGAACTTAGAAATATTACTGCAGTTAAGCTTCTAGAAACGATAAAAATGGAAATCTGTAATTCAATTAAATTAAATTTTTTGGAAAAATTGTGATTTTTAATTTTTATTTAAATATATTTACAAACATTTGCATACAGCCTCTAAATTGAATTCTAAGCAACTTTTTCAAATAGCTTTTTTGGATATCAATCATCTCACCTCACATTCCGCAGATGCAAAAAAAATTAGTATATTTTGATAATAAAAAAAATTCCAATATGTTGCAATATTTATGCCGGTCACTGTATAAAGCCGATGATCTCCTTCTTGCTAACTCATCAGCGTTTTCGTTGCCTTCGATTGCCGAATGCCCGGGCATCCACAGTAAGGTGATTTTACAACGATCTGTCAGACTATATTCACATCTTGATTCTATCTTACGGTGCACTAGTGGTCCGAATATTGCTTGGCTGTCTGTTGCAATTTAGATCCGCTTATTTTCATAAGCCGTCTAATTGATTTCGAGTTAATTAGTTACTATACAGGGTGATTCTCAATATATGCGACAAACTTTAAGCGCTGATTCCTGGGGTTATTTTGATCATAAACGTTCATAAGAACATATGTCCAAAATCGCTTAGTTATAAAGTTGTACAATGTTTAATAGTAAGTTAACATAGTTAATGTTTTTATTATAAATTAACTAATAATTAGTAAAACAAAATTAACTTATACTAACTGTTGAAAAACTACCACCCCCAACTGCAATACAAGCTTCTATCCTCCGTCGTATTGACTGGCGAGTCCGTTCTAAAATACCAGGGGTATTTCGAATTGTTTGAAAAGCTGCGATAATAGGATTTCTCAGTTTTTTTTTTTCACACGACTCACATTTTCAATGGGAGTCGTGTAAACTAATGATTTAAGGTGACCCCAGAGAAAAAAGTCCAAAGAATTTAAGTCTGGAGACCAAGGATGCCACGGTTGTGGACCTCCCCGTCCTATCCACCGATCTGGATACTTATTGTCCAAAAACTCGCGAGCAACTAAACTAAAATGCGCTGGAGCACCGTCATGCATAAAATACGTTTGTAATCTTAATTGCAACGGAACTTCTTCCAGCAGTAGTGGTAGCTCCTCTTCAAGAAAATTGCGGTTTATACCTCGCCATTTAACCGCATCGGTAAAAAATGTGGACCTATCAAGTGATCTCCAACAATTCCGGCCCACACATTGACAGAGAATTGATGCTGATGACGGGCATTCACTAGTTCGTGCGGATTTTCTTCGGCCCATATGTGATTATTATGAAAATAAATAATCGCGTTTTTAGAGAAACTAGCCTCGTCGGTGAAGAATATTTGAGCCAAAATAGTCAGGATTTCGTGCGATTTTGTGTTGCATCCATTGACAAAAAGCCACTGTTTGCGGAAAATCTGCCGGCAAAAGTGCCTGCACCCGTTGAATGTGATATGGATACAACAGCTGATCTTTCAATATTCTCCAAACTGTAGCCTGACTAATATTTAAAGCAAACGCAATTTTTCTGATGCTTGTAGTAGGATGTTCCTCAATTTCATTTATGTACCATTTCTTTAACTTGTGGAGTTCTCACTGTAGATGGGTGCCCGGTATCAGTCGTCCGTTTCTTTAAAATTTCTCGTTTCACTAAGACGTTGGTGAAGACGGGCAAATATTGAATGATGCGGGATGATACGGTTCGAGTATCGTTCTTCATAAAGACGTCTAGCAGCACGCGAATTTCCATTGGCAAGATCGTAAACGAAATGCATATCACACATCTCAGCATTCGCGTAATTCATTTTAGAAAACAGAAACTGGCAACAAAACTGAATGAATACTCTGACAACTTATTGACAAATATTGAAATGACAAATAAACAATTCCCTCTCAACACAATAGTTTTTGATGAACCAACTGTGATATTATATCGTGTTAATCATAGTTCATAATTTATTATTAAACATTCAATAACTTTAAAACCAAACCATTTTGGACATATACTCATATGAACTTTTATGATCAAAATAACCTCAGGAATCAGCTCTTAAAGTTTGTCGCATATATTGAGAATCACCCTGTATAGTAGATGGGGAAACTAATTGAGTAACTTAGTGAACTAATATAAGAATGAAATAAATATTCCTCTTGAAAAATTAAAAGCGAAAATTCGTATTCCAATCCTATTTATTTTAATATTTTATTGCGACATGTTTCGGTCCTAAATAACCATCATCGGACTATAAACGTCAATCTTCGTCAAGGATCGACACATGTCGCAATAAAATATTAAAATAAATAGGATTGGAATATGAATTTTCGCTTTTAATTTTTCAATTACGCACACCAATCCTCTAGGACACCATACACTAAATATTTCTCTGTTTTAACGAATATTTTACTCTATCGAAAGCTACCTGTTTCTCTGGGCTAAAAGTACGTACAGACCAAATCATTAATGTTTGTAGTTACGTCATGAACAGGTCGGTAAAGTAAAGAGAAGTGTAGTTTCAAAAAATTGGAAGCATTCATATACACAAGCGAGATAGAAGTATATAACATAAATCGTAGCTACTTAAGCTATACGTCCATATTTTATTAAGTATCAACAATAAAAGCTTTCATAACGTTTACTTCAGTGCATACAACCACAAAATTTTAAACCACTTTACCGCTCCGTTGACATTTGACATCTGCTTTTTACTGTTTATTTGCCCTTCTTTAAGTTTGAATTTTTATTTACTTCTATTATTTCTTTTACCAAAAGTTCTTTTCAGAGCTATAGTGAAGTAAATCGTTTAGTTTGTGGTAAGTTTAGAGGTGTTAAAGAAACATACAAAGACTTAAAACATTTTTTTTAGGTTACAGTTCAAGATGCCCGGTAAGCGACTTAGTTCTTGTTGCCAAGAGTTGGTCAGTCGTTTACTAGTGTATTTCGAAAATTAGAAAAAGCAAAATGGAAGTCCTTTAATATCCATGAGGTAAATTATAATTGGTTATTATTAAATTAAAACTTACATACAAATTGTAGAGAGTTGCGAATGCTTTGGGCATTTCTATGGGTACCGTCTACAACGTAAAGGGCAAGAAGGAAGCTACATCTGCTGTTCCTTCATCGAGTGCTTCAACAGATCTGTACCAGCCACGATTGATGCCCAAAACACGTGATGTGTCAGAAAGAAATAAAATGGATGCGCGTAAAGTAATTTATGGTTAAGGTTTATGTTATTGATGAATTACTTCGAACACATGGGCATAAAGTTTCAAGACTTCCTCCGTATCCCTGCGATTTCAATGCTATCGAATTGATAAGGGCACATGCGAAATGATATTATAATAAGCATATTGGTCGGGATGGTTATGAAGATAAACAAGTATTGGAAATGTGGCAAGAAAGCTTGGACAGCTGTACACTAAACATCTGGCAAAATTGCATAAATCACACAGAGAAAATAATTAAAGAGTGGTACGAACGTGAAGCATAGAAGACTTTGTTCTCACACTTAATTGTGGATCAGAAGATGAGAGCGAAGATACAAATTAAATATATTTTTAATTACACTATCTTTTTCTTTCAATATTGACATATTTTAATTTAATTTACTCCATATTATGTTTTGTATATACTATGATATAGAAATTATGTTTGCTACATAAAATAAAAATATCATCTTTCGTTGAATTAATCATTGGTAACGTATATTAAATTAAATACTTTTACGTTGCTTGCTTATTTGGTCTGTATCTTCTTTGAACGATAGGAAGAACCTTTCTGTCGGTCCGCTACTATTGTATCAAAGCATTCATATATTTTCAGAATCCTTGACATGTCACGAGAGGCAATGTTATTCAGGTCGTCTACATAACAAACGAGACAGTAGAAAAAAAAGTACACACAGACACGCCTATAACAAGAAGGCGTGGTATCTAGCACGTTTACAAGTTTACAATGTAATGTTTATAGAAATAAATCCAAGTAAAAACCAAAGAGGAAAAAAATTATAAATAGAAAATTGAAAATCCCACGAGAATAACCATTTTTTTTTTGGCAGCACTCTTTTATTCTGCCGATTTTGGATGGGCCGCGTTTTTATTTTATTTTCTTATTACCTTACCGTTGTAATATTGCGCAACATCGTTCGAACCGTGGGCAGACGTCTCACATTGTTCACGATATATTTTTAAAACGATAGAAAAGAAAACACGTCTGGACGCGTTTAAGCACTTCCAAAACAGATGCGATGAAATAGCTTTTTTTATTATTATCATTTTAAATGCCAAACAGAGAACAAAAAGCGGAGGTTTAGTATTGTTACCGACGATTTTTTTAAATTTAACGATCATTTTCAACTTACCATCGCTTGTAGTTGGGACTTTTCGGCTGAGATTCCGTCGATTTCCAGTCTTGCGTGTAACGAAGCTGCCGCGCTGTTCTCTTCGTAGGAAACGTCACCTGCTTGAACTTTTTTCGATTCGGCACAGTTTGCAGTCTTTTTCTCGGCACTGAAGCCGTCTTTGATCACCTTTAACGAAAAGAACACATGTTAGTCAAAAATATTATATTTATAGTACAAAAAAAAAAACTTTATCTAAGTTTCAGGGATTTATTTATTTACTTTTGGGTCCGTTTATTGCAGTAACTTGTATATTATAGTAGGCACCAGACGCACATACATACATATTTTATTGACCTATTTTCGCAGTATGTGACGTTCTGTATATTACATTAAAGTATTTTTGGATGGATTTAAATCATCGCAGATATTAATCAGCTTCCAGAAAAGAAAAAAAAAAACTCATGATATTTTTATACAGGTGTCTCAAATCACTTGCCCACTCAGTCATTTCTCTCGTGATTAAATTTGTCGCATGCAGACACGACAAAATTTTTAATAGGAAAATCCAATCTGAGGAATGGTTTAAAATATTTTCAAACTACTTTCTTTCAGATAAACTTTAAATTTACGTATACCAAAAAATGAAGTTCACCATAACAATTGCTAAAATATACAAACATTGTAAGTTTACTTTGATGTACATACAGCTTAATAGCACAATTTCGAATTTCGTAGGAAAATCGTAAAGATCCTTCAGATAAATGCGTGTTTAAATACTATACAGGGTGTGTAGAAGTTTGTGTTAATGTTTTGGGTAGTTTGGTTCTTTGGAAAATTTTGAAAAGAAAATATTAATACAAAAATGTTAAAATTCGTCTTAGTTTGCCTTCATAAAAGAGTGTTATTAAACAAATTATTAATTAAAAAGATTACGTTTTAATATTAAACATCAAAAAAAGCAATTGGCCGATGTCTTATTAACGATAAAAAGGAATCCTCTAATGCAATAATTATTGAATAACATTCAAATTTTTAAGCCAAAATGCGTAATTTTATTGTCTTTCTGTAGCCAAACAAAGGCCTACGGAACATTATTTCATTAAAGTTTGTCTCAAAATTAAAAAAAAAAAAAAAACACGCTACATAAAGTGTTAACACAAAACTCTACACACTCAATATAGGTAAAATATGTAGGTAAATGTCTGAAGTATAAATTTAGTGGAACTGGGATATGATGAAATAATCATCTGTTTTGTGGCTACATGAAGACTGCCACAATTTAAACTTCCTAGCAGTTATTTCGCTTCCATTGTTCATCGAAGATCAATGATCAGTCAACCAACTCGAATTCAAAATAGCGATCAAAACGGTCACTATTATATAAGACCATTATTCTTCCCAGGCGGAAGGGAATACACAACATATTACTAAATATATCACATCTCGGAGGAAGATAAATTTCCGGGAGCAATCTTGATTATTTTTATGACCGATGATCAGTCAACCAACTCGAATTCAAAATAGTGACCAAAACGGACACTATAAGATCGTTATTCACCCCAGACGGAAGGGAATACGCAATATATTACTAAGTATATCACATCCCGGACAAAAATAAATTTTCCGAAATAATGTTTATGATATTTATGATAGACGATCCAGTCAACCAACTCGAATTTCAAAATAACGAGCAAAACGGACATTATAAGACCATTATTCACCTCACACGGAAGGGAATACACAACATATTACTAAATATATCACATCCTGGAGAAATATAAATTTTCCGGAATAATCTTTATGATCGTTGATCAGTCAACCAACTTGAATTCAAAATAGTGACCAAAACGGACATTATAAGACCATTATTCACCTCACACGGAAGGGAATAAACAACATATTACTAAATATATCACATCCCGGAGGAAGATAAATTTCCAGGAGCAATCTTTATTATCTTTATGACCGATGATCAGTCAAGCAACTCGAATTCAAAATAATGACCAAAACGGGCACTAGAAGAGCGTTATTCATCCTAGACGGAAGGGAATACACAATATATTACTAAATATATCACATTCCGGACAAAAATAAATTTTCTGAAACAATGTTTATGATCTTTATGAAGACGATCCAGTCAACCAACTCGAATTTCAAAATAGCGAGCAAAACGGACATTATAAGACCATTATTCACCTCACACGGAAGGGAATACACAACATATTACTAAATATATCACATCCTGGAGAAAGATAAATTTCCCGGAACAATCTTTATGATCGATGATCAGTCAACCAAGTCGAATTCAAAATAATGTCCAAACCGCACACTATAAGATCATTATTCACCCCAGACGGAAGGGAATGCAGAATATATTACTAAACACATCACATCCCGGACAAAAATAAATTTCCCGAAACAATCTTTATGACAGATGAACAGTCAACCAAGTCGAATTCAAAATAGTAACCAAAACGGACACTATAAGACCGTTATTCACTCCACACGGAAGGGAATACACAATATATTACTAAACACATCACATCCCAGACAAAAATAAATTTCTCGAAACAATCTTTATGACAGATGAACAGTCAACCAACTCGAATTCAAAATAGTGAGCAAAACGGACATTATAAGACCATTATTCACCTCACACGGAAGGGAATAAAGAACATATTACTAAATATATCACATCCTGGAGAAAGATAAATATCCCGGAACAATCTTTATGAACGATGATCAGTCAACCAACTGGAATTCAAAATAGTGACCAAAACGAACACTATAAGACCCAGGTGGAAGTGACTACACAACATATTACTAAATATATCACATCCCGGAACGATCTTTATAAAAACACCAGATAAGTTTAAACTAACAAACAAAATTCAGTTTTTATGATCGTATAAATTGCATTTTGATCTACTATAGTTTATCATAATGGTTATAAATAACAATTTAATATTTGACATTTAGGATATGCAACTAAGCATGTAAGTTGAATTCAGATGCTTTAAAACTTGTTTTAAATTACTACTACTAAATTAACTAAATAATTACATATTAAAGACTAGACATTTCCTTAGCAACATGTATGTATACTACATCCACGGTTACCACAATTTTACCATCAAGCAACGTTTTTATCTTTAGGACAATTGGACTAGGATTTGTCACCAAAAAAATGTTTGTGCTTTTATTTGACGTATGTACAATTTTGATAGTCAACCGAGTACATTATACTTGAGGAGCTCCGTCTAGCTCTGGATACTACACATTTAGCCATCCTTGTAAGTAAAAAAAATGGATTAGCAAGAGTCTGGGAAAATGTAAGACCAGAACTCATTAAAAAATCTTCAATCGAAGAATAAAATGGAGTTACAGGGAACACAGAGAAACAAATAGAGGAAGTTATCGCGCTGATGAACCACATTTCTGGCAATGTAATTAGACAAGAAATTGTTGCCGTCGGAAAACATTTATTCAGCGGGTTTCGAGAAATAGTAACATACAGGGTGTATCAAATAAAAATGTAAATTTTGCTTGGGTATTAACTACACGACATATAAAGCACAAACCCACCGAAACCGGATTTCATCATTAAAGAATAAAAAAAAGTAAAATTTAGGCCAAAAATTCTTTAATCCGGGCCTGATGGAAGGAAACGTCATGTTAAGCACCCGCTAAACGTGGTATTATGTATAAATACATTGTACTCATTTAGTATTATTCTTAATGGTATGCCGTAAGTTCATTTAACGTCATTCTGAATAAATAAAGGGCCTTGTAAAAATAGCAAAACTGAGGCATTTTAAATTTCTTCTTTTTATAAAATAAACATTCCTTTTTTGTTAAGAGCATTCTACGTAAGTCTACAAAGTATTCTTTTTAATATCCTGATAAGACGTTCGAGTTTCACCGAATATGCGACTTCAATAGTTACAAAAAACGTAAATATTTTTCTTTTACTTTGTCGAATCGAGAGTTAGTTGTTAATAAACCGTACCACATGAATCTGAGTTATTTCTTTCGGATTTATTTAATCATATAACGCAAAATGAATTGAATCGAATTACACAGAAATAAAATGTAGATATAGAAAATTTGCAAACACGCCTTTTTACTATCATATCGCGCGAAAATGAATCTATACATTCCCGCGCTTTTGCCGATGCATCAAGCTTCGATTTTCTTTATATGAAATCATGATGGTCCTGAAAAGGATCGTTTTTTCGAGACGGGAAGAATTTAAATAAAATGTTCGATGTGGCTTGCACTCCAAGCGGCGATCCACACAAAACTACACTGTTGAAAATATTACGGTGTTGGCGTTAATTTTGCGCTAGTCAAATATTTTAGTGTTGATTTTTACTAACTTTGCCAGACGAATTGACTACATGTGTTTAGCAGAACAGAAATTACTAGAATTTGGTGTGAATTCTTTGTTCAAATATGAGGATTTACTATTTTCTCTAGACATTCAGAAGCATCAACCAATCAGAATTTTTTCCTCGGATAGAAATATAGAAACCCCACCTAATCTAATACAGTATTGCATTATACGCACCACCTGCATTGCACGTGTATCTGTTTTCGAGTTTGTTTCTGCGTATTAACATATCCAAACAAACCATCAAATGTGATTGACCTGCAAAGTGTAACCTTGTGTTATTAAACGTTAATTCCAGTGGGCATAAAAAATTTCAACATCTTAAAGATGTATTGGGAACAACTATTTACGTAATTAGTTCAGATTTGAATCAAATAGCATAAACATTCACTTAATTTTATAATGGTTCCAAAAAATCATTTTAAAATTAGTACGTTTAGTTGAAACCAAAACTTTTGAATGAGTGTTTCTGTATATTTATAATTGAGAAAACGTCTTAAAGAGAGAATATTATAGCACTAAGAAATAGGAGTTGCATATTAAAAAGACGTTGTGTTTAGAAAACGGTGTTAAATCATCCAATAGATCGCATTCATTTAGTTAAACAGCTAGTAAATTTGTCTAGTCTAGATCAAATAAAATGTGACTAGAAGTATATCATAATTCCACGTGTTAGTTGGACAAAATAACGCCTTAGCAATAGACAATACTTGACTATCTTTGTTCGTCAAATTTAAACTTCTATATTCTCGACAAAATAACACGAAACAGTGTGGACCTCTCCTGACTATTAATTTTTAGTCAAAAAAGTGTTAAAATTTTCAAACAGTGTAACCAGCGGTAAATGGCTGAATGATAGTGGTATGTGGGGGGGTATACTCGGGAGCATTTAGGTTTGGGCACAGGTGCGGCTCTAGCCAACGGCATTTATAAAATATTTTTTTTTTCTCGTTAATACTTACATATAGACCCCCTGTGCATTAAGACTTTTTGATTGTATATGATTACAGCTGCTACATATTATTATATTTACCTCTATATCTGATACACCCTGTATATTTGACAAAGGAGGAAAACCAAAAGAAAAACATAAGAAGTAACTCACCTTAGAAGTTTTAAAATTATTCACCGTCTTTTGTTCGTATTTCACGTATCCATCAAATTTGTGGGTGAAGACATCTCCGATGGTACAGGCGTATCATCCGGGAACGTCACCAAAGGCTGCGTGGAACCGTCACCAGTCATATCGTCGTTATCCACTAGCGTCTCCAGCGAATTGAACCTGAGACTCTTCATCTCCTTAAAGTTACTCTTCAGTTCGTCCAAGTCGGACTTCACCGACGTCACCTTGCTGTCGGAGGTCGAGGATGTGGTGACGTGAAGCCGCTGGGAACTGGTCGATACGGAAGACGATTTCGCTACTCGGCTCGTTGTCGTCGCACTGGTCTGGGAATTGGTATGCAACTGCTTTAAAAACAGAAGATGAGCGTATATGAGACACGGCGTTAGTATTTCGGGAACCCATTGTGTGTGCGTGTATATGGGAGAGCGGGCGATGATGCTGTATACACGCGGATGATGATATGATTCTATATAGACTATTTTTAAACGCGGATTTTAGGTCTAACAGGAGAGAGAGAGCGAGAAAGCTGGAGAGGACCAAGTCTGGATTACGTCCAAGCGTGAGCAAGTTTTCGCGCGAAAACTGGCTGTGTGTGTTTTAATTGGCATGGAGAAAAAAATGTAAACATTAGATATACTGCACGTGGTTGATCAATGAAGTTATACATCTAACAACCAGACATGCTGTAGTAGTGACATTACCACGTATTTACACATAAAAAAAAAACAACAATTATTCCCGCCAAAAAAAAGAAAAAAAAAATGCGAGAATATTCTGGCTTACCACTTTAAGGTTGAATATTAATAGAAAGGATCAGTCACATTTCTATTTATTCATTTCACTTATTACGAACACGTATTTATTTTCCAAAATTCGACTCCGAGTAACTTAATCACAAATTTATTTTAGAAAGACATTTTTTTTTAGGAAATAGATTCGATTGGGGAACACGTAAGTGGATTATAAGCGTCCCTAGTGAATAAGTGGCTGATTAATGTTTCAACTATACAGATGATTAACGATAAAGAATGCATTTTTATTGCTTGCTCCCGATTAGCCAAACATGATAAATTTTAACTGCTTAAATAGGCTAATTAAGGCAAAAATGTATAAAGCTTTTTTTTATTATTAGTTGGAATTTAAAAATGACTTTAATAGCCGTCCAAAAAATATATATTATCTACTGCTTGTTGGAGTTTATTATTTAAGCAATTAAAATTCTAATTATTAATCAGAAATCAAGGGATTAGTGCATTTATTGGCTTAATTGTAAAACGAAAATTAATTTATGGACGATTGGACATTTACTATCTTTTTCAAGAATGATGTGTAAAGTCACGAAGATTGGTGTAAATTTAAATTAAAGTAAAAATCCGGTTTTATTAAATTTTCTTTCACAACATGTTTCGATCACAAAAGAATCATCTTCAGGTGAAAATTCATATAAACATGCGTTAAATGCGAATGTGTTAAATAACAAATTAAATAATAAGACAATAAATAACAAACTCATTAAAATATTGTTTAACCGATAGAGAATAAACAATAGAATGTTGATTCTGATTCCATTTGACAATTTTCACCTGAAGATGATTCTTTTGTGATCGAAACATGTTGTGAAAGAAAATTTAATAAGACCAGATTGAATATTGAACGCTTTTTACTCTAATTTTATTCGGTCGGATTTGGCTCTGTAATTAAATACTTTGTTTTTTTTTTAATTTCAAATCTTAATTACTTTAATTAAAAAAAAAATAGAAACAAAAAAGAATGGGAAATTTAAAAAAATAATTGCAGAGCGATAATTACCCAAAAAAAAAGAAAAAAATATGAATAGGATAAAACTGCATAACTAATATTTAACTATTTTTTTAACAATTAATTGAATTTGTAATACCACGGGGGTTGATGTAGGAGGCTGACTATTATTATTTTTGTTAATGACTAATACTTTTAAACTAATAAATATTATTTCTTTCGCACAAACAGTATTGGTTTTTATAATTTTCTTTTGCCAATCAATCAATCAATATCTACCATTTTTTCAACGACTAAAATATATTAATATTTTTTTTTACAACAGCAGGATGGGTCGAATTAACTCCTTTTTTTAATGAATAAATTATTTTTTTGTAAAGCTAGGACGAGTTCAGGTGGAAAATAAATTATTCTGTTAATAGTTAAAAAATTCTGTTGAATATTTTTACATTTTTTAGTGATTTTAATGACTTAATTATCTATTTAGCAACACAGTAGGGAGTAAGTTGGTGTAGGGGCCCGAATTATTTTTTTTTATTTTTTTTTGCACAGCTTTAATGATTAAATTATTTTCTTTGCAAAGCTAAAGCGATTGATCATAATCAATTAATTGTTAGATATTTTTTTTTGCATATTTTTATATAAATACGAAAAAAAAAAATTAATACCTGAATTATTTTTTCAGTAACAGCAAGGTAGAGGAAAGAATTAAATCTTGTTTTATTTTTAAGTGATTTTTGTTTGCAGAAGCAGCAAAAGTGGATTGATGTAGTGGCCAATTAATCGTTGTACTTTAATTTGGTTTGGTTTGGGTTGGGCTATGTAAAATGATAATTTTTTTAATGATTAAATTTTTAAGGAAAAAAGAAATTGTTTTCTTTTAATTATTCATTAAAAAAATAATAATTTTTTTTTTATTAAATTACTAAATAATTTTTTTGCAACCCCAGGATTCCATTAGAGTATATTTTTACATTTTTCGTACATTTTTAATGATTAAATTTATAACGTTAGGAGGAATGGTTAATGTGTAAAGTCGGAATTATTTTTTTTTTTTAATTATATTTTTTTTACAACCACAGGGTAATTTGGTGTAGGAGGTCGATTTATTTTCTCCGGTTAATTATTAATTATTTCTTTTAGAACAGCAGAACGTTTTAATCTACCTTTTTTATAGTTAGATATTTTTGTTTGCATATGTTTGATGATTAAATGATTTTTTTTTTTACCTCAGGTTGCATTGGAGTAGGGGAGCGAATTATTTTAATTTAATAATTAAATTAATTAAATTAAATTATATAATTTTTTTCTTGAAGGAGGTTAAACAGTTTTTCACAACAACGGAGATTAAATTGTTAAAAGTTATTTAGTATTTTTAGGTAATAAATTTTCTTTTACGGCATCAGAATGAGTTGATGTAGACTTATTTTATTTTTAAATAATTACGTTATTTTTTTACGGTACAAGAAAGAAGAGAGGAGACATAAAAACTGTTGAAATGATTGAATTATTTTTTGTAACACATAAATAATTAAATTAAGAAAAAATTGCAGAGTTGGACTAAGTATTTATTCTCTAAAGAAAGAATTGCTGAAATATTTTTTTTTAAAACTCTGCAAGGACAGAATTAATATGGAATTACCAACTCTTACTAAATAAAAATAACACGATTAATATTCTTATACAGGTTGTCTCATGAGGAATTGCATCGATCGATAGATTTATGAAATAGTATACATTGGAAAATTCTGAAAATTTCGCTGTATTATATTGAAGCAGACATGCGCTATAGAACTAAAAAATGTTTAATGATCTGACGGTTATCCGGTTGTATGTGGCCGGAAGTGGCTGTCAACTTTGTTATTTTAAAGAAGAAGAAAGTTCGGCAATTTTTCAGCACGATTTATTCTATTACACAATTCCTAAGCAACGTTTTTTCGATCCTTATATAGATCTTTTTCAAGCTATTTAAACAATTTTAATATAATTAATTAAGTATACATCTATAATTAATCTTAATAAATTTACCTTTAGAATTAATTTTAAGTTAAAATGGAGCTAAATTTAAATTTTGACAACACATCTTTTCTTGGGTATTACAAGAAACATATTATTTGGAGAAAATAATTTTAAAATTATAATAAATCAGTTGTTGTATGTTAGGAAGTTCAATAGTAAATGTTTAAGGTTACAGATTTTAAAAGTAACATCTAAAGATTAATTTTTTTTTAACAACAAATTAAAAAAAAACATGAGTATCAATACAAAAGTAGTGAACATGTACGCTTGCTATTTTAAATGGAACACCGTATATATTATTACATTTATACCTTTTCATATATCGATCGATACAGTTCCTTGTGAGACACCTGTATATTGAGAAACATCACAATTCTTTTTCCATTTCAATTCACTTTCTGCTCGAGTTTTTAATATTTTGTCCTATTAGTGCAACAAAAAACCCTTACCAAACAAAAACTCTTTAAATACTTATTGATAAATAACATTTTACAAACATCAATAAAAAACAAATCATTTGCTTACGGTACCTTAACTATGTATTAAAAAATAAATATGTAAATATATTATTATAACAATATGCAATACCTCAAAGTTTCTTTTTTTAGATTTTGTTAAATTTATTTTGACACTGACCTTGATCTAACTAATCTCCTCCGCGCATATATAAACTTGTTCTCGTGTAAACACATGCAAACAGTAAATATTTACGAAAACCAAATTTTCACAAGTAATATTACGGATTCACAATCCTTTGCATAATATACCTCCATATGAAACAGTAATATCTTTTATTGTGTATTAATTTCCGATTTGCTTCCAAGAAAAATTAAAAATGCTCCACTTTCGAGGGAATAATTTATCCCCTTAAAAAAAAAAAAATAGTATACATACTTAAACAACGCCCATTAAAGTTGAAAGTAGCGGATACACTTACAACAATATTGACCTATTAACTAACGAGACTTGTACATTTTTATTAGCAATAAAATTCGTAGCAAACCACCAACAGTTATGCAACGTTACATTTATTTTATCTAAAACACTGTTTATATTCCGCATAATTGGGACTGATTCTGTCAAAAGCGTGCCGCCTCATTTAGCGCCAAAATCTTTATTAGTCTCCGTTATTAACTCCAATTAATGTTGTCGCTTTAGTTTGAGATGACAACCCACTAAATCAACTCATTTATGTCTAATATGCCATAAAAATATCACATAAAATTTGCAGACATATAGAAGAAATTTATTTGATGGCCTAAATAACTCATGTTAACGATTAATTTGTATACCAATCTGTCATATACAGGGCGAATCGAAAAATGTTTTTTTAGGCTTAATTTTACAGATACGATTTCCTATCTTAGCGGGGCAATATTGTACACGTGATAATAGAGTAAAAAAATCGTATATGTTCTGATCCGATCTTTATTTTTCAGTTTTCAAGTTACAGCTTGATTACAAAAATATAACTGGGTTTCCTTGGATTGGCCTTCAAGATCTCCAGGACCTGTTGCCGTTGGATTGTGATCGCTTCATTTTTAGATTTTATTTAAAGATTTTTTTCTATTTTGCGTTCATAAAAACGCAATTGTAACACGCTTTTGCGTATCGAAAAGTGCTTCATTGTGATACGCCTTTTTTCATTTCTATAGGTTGGCTGTATTGAAAACATTATGACAGAAAGCAAATGACGTTTAATGCATGTAAATTGTAAATACTTTAATCAAAACTTCTATCCATTTTGTATTTTACATTGTTATTGTTATGAAACGTGGAATTACTGTATACATTTACACTGACGGAACAAGTATCTTGAGCATGTATTGTTATGTCAGGCAAATTTTCGTAACAGTGTTTGCTGAGTTATTTTTTGGCTTTATGGTTAGACTCTTGTGATTGTGAATCATCGATGATATAACTCTAGAATGACCAGATGTACTGGCCCTGATAAGTTGTGCGCTACAGCCACTTACTTTTATAGATGTTTTCGATGTAACCTCAGCTACCGCAGATGACTTCCATCACCATGACGTTTTATAGTCAGCAAATCACTGCCTGCGTCTGCTAAGTGTGTAGCACTAGAACGTCTGAAAGCAATGGTCCAGTATAAAGCTCTGAATTGGGCAATTTTAGAAATCAGCTTATTAATTTAGGCATTTTGCCAATCGTATTAATCCATCGGGCACGATATACAATAACCATTTGCGATATGTAAGAGAATCTTGAATGATTAATATTTTTTTGGTCGCAGGCGACATATTTTTTAATTAAGTAATCTCTTCACCGTAATTGCAAAACTCTTACGATATTATTTTTGTTTAGGACTGTCACAAATAATTCACTCTTAAATTTCTAAATCTGTATGGACATATTTGTTAATTCATCTCGTTACAGCACTGTGTACCCTTATTAAAACGATCTAAATTAAATCTACTAAAAATTACTTTTGCAAATAATATCGTACGTTTATTGCTAATAAATGCGTCAGAATCTTCTATAAATTTATTAATATTTCATGCATAAGATTTTAGATTTCTTAGCCTCGTATCCCTCCAGAGAATGTTTTAATAGGCTTTAATTTATATATTTTGATATGTTGTTTTTTATTATGGAAAAGAGAACGAGCATGGATACATAGACTAAGGTAGAGATTTCTTTATTTTTCCTTGTATTCAAATATGGCAATAAAATGTTTTCAGATTTGTGTTGACATTATTCTGTACATAAGTCAATGATGGTAGCATTTTTCATATACTGCTTTTGATTTTTTCGGTAATAAATTTATGACGGCGTTATCCGCAATTTCACGCAGTTGTGGTGGCGTAAAGATAAATTTGTCTATTATCTCATTTTTTACAGTTTCAGAGACTTATTATGAATATATTGTTTAAACAATTTAATAGCCGAATTTGAATTTTGAATCGTCAAATGTCAATCGTATGTCAAGTGCCAACTTCATAAAAATAAAACTCAACATTTTTAATGAGATTTTTATTAAGTATTTATTTCATTTTATTAATGCAAATAGAAAAATAGTATAAGATCGTTTCATAAGGCTTTTTGTCGCACTCGTTCTTAGAAAACTCGCCTGCGGCTCGTTTTCTAACCTTGAACTGTGCGACAAAATCATGCCTTATGAAACTCGTATTTAATAACTATTACATGCGTTGTTATTTTTCCTCGATCACATGAAGGCTGTTTTATCTAGTATGGATTTCATTTGAATACGTCATCGGCCGCATTTGTTTGATGCTGACTTTTGGTTGTTTGACATATTTCAATAGTAGTGAAACCTCTACATGTGTATCGAACGCCGAGATGATAACATGACATCATGTATGGACTGCTGATGGCAACTCATTAGAAGCTAGTACGATTGTACATTGAACGATTTTCCTGTCCGTAATATCCCGCGACCGAGGAATCTTCGAAAACATTCATCGACGTCTTCGTAAACAGGCTCAATGAAACGAGGGGAGGGCAGGAAGATCAAAGACTGCAAGAAGGTACCATTGGAACAGAATGTGCTGGAGATGATAGAGAAGATCCTGGTAGTTCTACGCGAAAAAATTGCAAATACTTTAAATGTAATTCATTGGACAGTTTGGAAAATTCTTAAGGACAATTTGTTGTATCCATGCCACATTTCAACGCGTTCAGGCACTACTACCTGCTGATTTTCTCCACTTATTGCAGTATGTCAATGGTATTGCCAAATTAGTTTGCGCATCCTCTATTCTTGAACACTAGATTCTTTTTACGCGATGAAGCCATTTCTCAAGAAATGCAATAAGGAATTTCATAATAACATGTTGGGCAGATGAAAATCGCATGAGGGTATTTGAAGATCGTTTCCAACATCCAGTTCTCGTTGAATGTTTGGATTGGAATTGTGGGTGACTATCTAATTTCTACCACGAAGACTTACTGGCGTGGTGTGCCGCAACTTTTTTGGAAGCAACGCTGCCTGAGTTTCTGGAGGATGTACCATACGCGACAAGAATTGCAATGTGGTTTATTGCACGATGGTGCCACCACATTTCAGTTTGGTTGCTCGTAATTTTTTAACAGCAACATACGGAGATCGCTGGATTGATCGAGGTGGACCACACGCATGGCCTGCTCGATCCCCAGACTTAAATCCCCTAGAATATTTCTTCTGGGGATCTTTGAAGTCAATAGTTTACGCTACTCCAGTGGGGAATTTGGACGATTTGCGAAATCGAATAATTGCTGGGTGTAACTCAATTAGAAATGACCCTGGTGTGTTTGAAAGAGTTCCGACAGTCAATGACGAGAAGATTGAATGCTTGTATCTAGGCTGGAGGAAGCCATTTCGAACATTTATTGTAGATTGAGCAACTTTACATGTACTTTTTCATGATAAAATGTTGTTACTGTCGCAAATCTTGTTCGCTCTCTATTTTCGAAACAAAGGGGTTTTTCAAAAATCATCATAAGACAAAATATTCTTAGAATAGGCCAAGGAATAACCCCTTGATTTTTTGTCGCATGTTTACCTAACACCCTGTATTTAATCCAAATAAAGTTTCATGTGAAATAATTTTTTTCAAAGATATGTATTTCTTTCGTTTCTTCTCAGTATAGACACATAATAGCTCCAAATAGACTAACATTCATCAAGTCACATCATGATTGATTGTTTTAATATACAAACATATTTTCATATTTTCCCATTTTTTTTGTTAATAATCTGTGGATAACGTCGTATTAGGAGGTAACTTTATAATAATGTCATTCTAGAGATATTAGATATTTCATGTACGTACAACATATTTATCCTGATGCCTATATAAAACTACAAACATAATTTTCCCATTTTGGTATAGACAGTCTACTGACATGTATTTGTTTATCCGTTAATGACCAAATGAGTATCGCGTTTTATCGCCTGCAGGGTTTAATCAGTGCTACGTCGTGATTATTACTAGATACGTACAAACATTAGATAAAAAAAAAAAATGAGTAAACAATGTAATATCCCGTATCCTGTATGTCTGGCAAAACATTATAAATTAAACAACGCAAGAGCTCTGGTTTGCAAGTTTTAAATAAAAAAAATAGTTTACTAGAGGCATTTCATTATCTTTTATTTTATTTTAGTTTAGGGACTAAATATAAGATGAGTCTGTAGAGTGCCTGTTTAGGGTGTCGGTTATTACCGGGTGTCGTGGGTTCAAATCTCGCTCTGGTCAATTGTGATTACACGAAGTGTCCGGAGTTATGCGATATAATGATTATGGGGGAGATTTAAAACAGAGTAAGGACGTATGGTAAGGATATAATAAATGTTTAGGTTATATTAAAGTCCTTTAAAATTAAAAATAAAATTGTTACCTGCGATGTGGTGGTTGTTATGACCCTGGGCATTGTTTTAATGTTCATTCCGAGGTCGTTTCCGTTCAATGTGTCTGCCGTATTGTGCGTATTGTCGCTGGCCATCTGAAAATAAACAAACAATATATTTTTATCATCTATAGTGAACTATATGTGTCAATAATGTCAGATTTCATCTCCTTGGAAAAAATCTGTACTCATTTATTACATCGCTGAATGACGCTATGAATGACATTTCAGTATTTCTGCTGATGATGATAGCTTTGCTATTGAAACATACGTACAGTTTAGTGCAGTTTGTGGTGAGGGGTCTAGAAGAAAAGTTTGGCGTTTTTGAATATTTCATTTCACCAATTTCTGTACAACGTTTCATCTTCTAAAAGTTTATTACTAACAAATGAACACGCCCTTAACCTTATATTCTGTCTGAACAACCAATTTTGACTCCACAATCTTCTATCTTTATGTTTATAAATATTATATATTTGTAAAATTTTTAATATACCTGCTTGTCTTCGACGTCTGGTTTTGAAATACACTTTTTCACTGTTAAAATCCAAAGATATTAAATGGATATAAAAGCATGAAAGAGAATTAAAAATTGACAGTTGTATTTATGTTGGTAAAGCTTTCAAAAAGTTCCATCTATTGGAAACAATTTAGGATTAGAACTTGAATAAAATCTTGTTCAAGAATATGTCCAAGTTTCTAGTATGAAAACAAGTGTAATGTCAGAGTACACCGAGTAAGGACAAGAGAGGAGTTATAGCGGTCCAAATTTCTAAACCTAACTTCACACAAACAACAGCTTCCCAAAATGGCAGTTTGTTATTGTTTACGTTCGTATCTACACAATTATTTTACTCATCCGTTTAATCTATATGATTTACTTGTTTTATTTATTTATTTTACGTATTTTATTAGTTTTGAATTACCCTTACAGTTTTAAAAACATTTAATGAACTATGATATTCTTGTGTAAAAGGTAAGATCGGTGGCCAGTGGCCATAACATTTACATACTTTCTTATATATTATATTGCTAGATTTAAGTGAAATAACTCAAATTATCGTGAAAGAAGACACCAATGGGTATCATGTTGTAGTGCCAGTCACTCTCGCAAGATAAATTTTGATGCTAAGGATAGTCGCAGTTTCTTGGGATTTCCGAATGAATCTAATATATATGACACGACAAGATTATAGAAGTACATGAATAAGAAGAACTATTATCGTTGTGCAGAGATTCCTAGCTCACATTAAATCAATTTATTTGTTAGATACACATTTTAAGCTAGATTGCTATTTATTGCAGTAACTAACCTAATTCATTTTATGTTCACCTTTTAAAATAATGTGATTTTGGTTTGAACTGCATTATACTGGTATAAATTTTAATGGCATTTATTCACATTATAGACAATTCGATATTAGATAGTCTACGTCTGAACTCTATCCACTTGTGCACCCCCGGACATTATTGTTGACAAACCAGTGCAGGGTCGGATGTTAGAAATGAAGTAGTCGAATAGAAAGGAACAATCTTTGTATCGCACAAAACGATATAGTCATAACTCTTAAACTCTAATTAAGTTATTGTGTATTCGTGTCAGAAATTTGAAAGTCCCTTCCACCGATGCTGTTGCATTTTTATTAATTTATTTGAGAAAGAACCACAACATATTTATTCCTGGAAGAATCTTTTACTCTATAAAAATATAAACAAAGATTTATTTCACAAAAAGGAAAGCATATGAACATAATTATCGTAAAACACTTGCAAATATATGTATCACTTAATCAAACATTATTTTACTGGAATCGTGTTTTTTATTTCTATAAACTGTTCATAAATATTTGCAACAAAATCAGAATAAAAACGCATAAATTTGTGTATTTTTTTAATCTATTTTTCTACTTCCTTTAAAATATAAATTATTCTACACGTTTGAAAATTCCCGGCAACAGCTTTAGAAAATAGCAGTTGGGCTTGAAGGTCATTCAAAACGGACCACTCAAGAACAATGGATTTTTGCGAACATGTCCTTAGTGTTATATACTGTGATTTAAGTTCCATCTATTGGAAACAATTTAGAATTAAAACTTGAATAAAATCTTGTCGGAGAATATGTCAAAGTTTCTAGTATGAAAACAAGTGTAAAATCATAATGTAAATCAAACTTTAAGGTTATGTTTATAACCGTTCGAACTGTAAGAAGTGCAGACTATCGTTTTACGAGATTTGCCTAAGAAGTGATATAAACTATACTAACAATAAGATAAATCGAGAACGTTTTTATTATTCAGTTTTACTGTGCGGTAAAAAAAAAACGCGAGCATTTAAACTTAAAAACCAGAAAAGGCATATCACATAACCTCTACCATAAGTATAAAATATAAGTTAATTTCCGAGAGAAGCAAGTATTCCAGGCAACAAGTGATGCATCTACACCCACGCTATTGCCCATCATGTAAGGTAATCTAAAAATAATCTTACAACTTTTTTTTTCTTATCACAAAGCCGGCCCTGATGATAAACAGAATCGTTCATTGTCACAAAACATATGTCTTGACATTTGTCAGTGGCCTTCTGCGACATCTCTTGATACATACAACACATACACGTATAAACAAAACAAATACGAATGCTTGTTATCACGGCCTACGGCGATGACCTTCCGATTAACATAAAAGCGTTCTTTCTTCGTTTCAATTTGCACAGTCACTGCGAAATATTATCTTGTAATTAGCGAATTCTGTGTAGGACCGGTTAGAAACAAAAAAAAAATGAAATAAACAAAAGTATATAATGATGAAAGCGGTAATAGGAATGAATGATTCACCGTCACCTCTGGAACCTTAATAATATTAAATGAGTGTACTGCTTCTCTACACTTCTCTGTGACTTCTCGCTTGAAGCGTCGATAAGATAGATCATTTTTATGAATACAAGGAGTAGGAACAACAAATACTAGCATCTATGTCATAACGCGTATAAAGTTTCATTCAGAAACTTGTCAATGTGTGTGTGTGTTAAAGAGATACTAATCTAAATATCCACAAACATTATTTGAGCATACTACGTATTGTAAAGCAATGAATCATAGCGAGCTTTTAAAAAAAAAGATTCTCTTTCTCGGTAAGCCATCAGCTGACCGGTTCAATATTTATTATGCATTATTACGCTAGTACTTACATATTAATATTATTAGCAAAATGATGTCATGTATTTTACGATGACTACAAGTCCGATATATAGCCAATTAAGCGATGTCCAGCCGTTCTCGTAATAATGTGCTTCATATTCCTGAGTAATACGTAATGAATATTCTATTACGTAATAAGTCATACGTAACGGATGACTGCATATTTTTCGCGTGTGTAACAACGAGCAAGAAACAACATTTCGCATTCACCAAGAGATGCTCGATGCGTTTATTTTTAGGTATCCGTAGTGCTTGTGCATACCTATTTACTGTTGTTTTGCTGTTTTTCTTATTGTATTCTTGTTATGCGCAAGTGCAAGCATAGATTGCATAGGAATGCGTGGGTGGTGCATGTAAGTACCCTATTACTCAACGTGAAATGTTTAAATTAAGAATTTTAAGCAAGTTTTAACAGGAATTGTCGTTTGTTGTATTTATATAATGGAAGATTAATAATACCAAAAATAAATATCAGACTATGGAATTCCAAAGCCGTGTTAAGTGGTTATTACACTATTAAAGTTTTTGCACAAAGATATTTGAAATAGTTATTTGTATCACAAGGCCAGAAACTACAGTTTTGCGAGTATGAGTACAGTTGGTTTACAAACTCCCAAAGAGTTTCTGGCTGTGTGATACACAATGTTTTTTGGGCCGAAAAATCTTGAATTTGAATTGAAAATAGAAAAGAAATTTTGACACTACACTGAGAGAAAGAAATGCGTTAATCTAACAATATCTACTATGTTAACACAAAAGGTGTTAATGCAACAAATTTTATATTTAATCCAACTAAAATGAGTCATTTGTGCAACTATATCTTTGTGTTAAAAAAATCTGTTGACTGAAAAACCTTAGATGGTTGAAGCTAAGATATCTAAAAAGGTTTTGTTTGGACGGACCGAAATGGTAATGTTAAAACAAAAAAATCTTAGTAGTTGAATGAAAACATCATAGCATAATATTGAAACTAAAAAATGGTTAACTTAACCAAAAAAGGTGTTTGCGTTTTGCGCACCTACTTATGTAGATCTTAAAAGTATGTGTATATACTACGTTATCCGTTTTATCTATAGTTATTATGTAGAGAGTTCTTTCCTAAAAAACAATATCATAATTACAATGTATATTATTTCTACTTTAGGTTGTAATACAATTTAGTAGTTCAATATTTGTATATTATGGAATGTACCTACATATATTAATGTAGGTATACTATGTAAAAAGTCTTTCTTCCTGTAAAAAGCTTGCAAGCTTTGCAGTAAATATTTTGTTTCTCTTACAAGAAAATTTTAAGTCCAGTAGTTAACTGTAAATTTTAACGATACAGACATATTTTTGGGGCACCATCAGTAACATCATTTTTTTTCTATAGCCAATATTTTTGCAATAAAAAAAAACTTGCTCCCAAGCATGTGCCCCATTTTGTTGCAACTGGAGCAGGTTAAATTATATAATATTTCTACAGTAATATTTATAACCCAACAGCCTAAAATATCAGTTGTTTCACCTGCAGATATCCAAATAAAGTTGTTAGAAATATTAGATTTTATGGGAGCTATGACTTCGATATGGCGCTGGGGTAAATATATTTGGCAGAACCCGGTTTCATGAGCGATATACCTATGGGTGTATTTATGCAAAAAGGAGTTTGCAAATCAGACATAGGAATGTTAACTGCAACAAATGCTTCAGATAATTTTGAATAGAAATTATAGAAGGTATCCTCATTGCCAGACTGTTTTTGTATTTTTGTCTAGACGTTTTGTACCAATTATTATTAACAACGAAACGTAAGCTAACGATATCAACGTAGTCTATTATATATATATATCTAAACCCTTTACACAAAAACAGGAATGACTTCAATGTATAAAACAATTATGAATTATTTAACAGATCATTATTTCATACAAAATAAAGGCTCTCAGCACTTGTTAAATTCTCTCAAAGAGATCTACAATCACTTAAATAGCAATTAATAAAGATTCCATTGGACTATTCATTAATTTGTCAAAACTATTTGACTCGCAATTAGTTACACATACGGTTCTCTTGCACCAATTGACATACTATGGTACAAATGGTGTCGCTTTCAATAATTATTATTCATTTTAATACTACTTCATGAGACGGAAACGATTTGACAGTACCATCCCTATAACCAAATTTATAATAGTCGGTGTTCCGGCAAGGTTGTATATTAGGCCCAAAGTTGTCCATGCTTTATATTAATGATTTGCTTAGAAGGACAACTTCACAAAAATAGATAATATTGTTGATGATATACGTACACCCGATTGAGGTAGCCCATTATTTTTTTGTTAAATATCATTTTTCCCTTAATTACATATTTTGAAAAATTTTGTATAAAACACATTTAATTAATTTATTAAAGAGAAAAATTGATTCATACCCCAATGCAACTGCATTACACATTCAAGTAACACATATTTAACTAAATTATTTCAAATTAAACCTTGTTATAAAAAAATAATAAGTTTTATATACTTGATGATGCATTAATTATGAAACATTTAGATATTGCGAAACTAATGTTTTATGGTAAAATGTTTTAAATAGCAGAATTTTGAGATCATATATATTAAGGTGCCGGCGTAGCGGCTGAGAAGTAACAAAAACCAGGGTATCATCTGCAATCTGAAAGTCAAGCAGCCAATGTGGTACCAGGTTTTAGTTGGTCACCATTCGGCACACTTCTCAGTGGCATCGGTGTGTTCCGGCACTCTAAGCCAAGGGTCTTCAAGGCCTGTAGTGCTGAGTTATTATTATTATTATATATTAAGGTAAAGTCATATTTTTTTTTCTTATATTCGATGAAAAGCTATTAATTTTGATTAAAATTGGAAATATTAACCTTCGCACAACTAAAATATTATATAAAAAAAAAGCTATGGCCACTGCAATTGGCCATAGCTTTTTTGCTTTATTATATTTTCTATTACAAACTAAAATGAGTTTATGTAAATTTTACAGTGAAGGTGATATTTTTTTATGGATTCAATAAATTATAATTTTGAATGATGAATCAAAATAATATTAGAAAATTTATTATAAATTATTTTCAGATTAAGGTTTGGCGTGTAAAGGGTTAATAAAATTGAAAAAATAACAGATACCTATTACTTTTTTCATTTTTTATTTGACTCAAAATATCTCAACCAATATAAAAAACTCTAACTAGCCTTTATTCGAGTTTAATTGCCTTTTAACACATTTTTGGAAAAAAAAAAATGCTATTTTACAAGGATTAGTTTTTTAAAACCTGACATAAAACTGTAGTACCTCAAAAAAAATAATAGGCAAAAAATCATTTAACTACTAAGGAAAAAATTACAAATAACTTTTTCATAGTGTCGCCAAATATCCTCACAGCTATTAAAATAATATTTGTTTTAATGGAAACAACGTATTTTTTACATAATTCGATCGATTTCAAAATTCTGATTTTTTCATACAGTTCTATAACATAAAATATTCAAATGAATACTTAAAGTAGTTTTTCGAAAAATAAAAATCTTTTGAAAAACTTAAATTGTTTTTGCTTAGCGTGACTTTGATTTTTTTTAGAGGTTGATATTCTGCAGAAATATAATAGGTATTCAATATTACTCATAGGTTATAGGCAGTGTTGCCAGTTTAATATTTATATATTCAGTGTATCTGTATTTGAAAATTCATTTTATAGGGAAAGGATTTAGAGATACAGATTTTTCAGTAGATTTATAGCACATTTCAGTAGATCATAGTTAAAAAACAAGTAGATCTACTGAAAAATCAATAGACCTGGCAAGACTGGTTATAAGATAAAATATTCTTTAACACATAACTGTCGTGAACTCGAGCCTAAACAAAAGCAAAATGGACTTTTAACTTTCTATCGTTTACTTCTAAGAAAACAATATCAAATGAGCACTCACTGTTTTTGCACTGTGTAAATACCAAGATAACAAATAACAGCAGATAATCTGATGATTTTTTTTATTGACTTAGACGTATAATATGTACTTCTTTTCTGCATTACGCATTGTAAAAAAAAAAACAAATAATGATCATTTTTCGGATTGAAATAGAGGCTTTATAACAAAAAAATACGATTTTGTAGGATACGTCATTTTGTATTTAAAAATAACATAGCTACCTTCAATTATAAATAATTCATATGTTATCAATAATACTTTATCAAATGTTGACAAGATAATGATATTACCTAATTGCTTAATTATAGGCGATTCACTGAGATTCCAAGCTGTAAAATAATTCAAATCCTTTTGCAATTCTTTCATAGATATTTATATTTTTTTAAAAATTGTCCTTGATCAGCTGATCAGCTTTGCGTTATGGATGATCAATCAAATAGCAAAATCTGTTCTTACCCAATATAAATAACGCGTCCTATCATCATAAACTCTTCGATAGTTCTGCATCTTCCCAATGATTTAAACACAATTTCAAGTCACAATATTTGTTGCACATAAACGGCCGTCATAAGTTTTTTTTTTTTGTTGCACAAAATTAACCTGCGTTGTCACACCTTCTACGTAAAATTTAACTGAAGTCCCTTGCCATTATCTTATCATCTTATATAGACACATTGGCACAGGAACACTAAGTCATAAAGTCAGCCCGAGGAATTCGTACTATGCAGTTTTGTTTGTACTATCTGCTCGATATGTGAGAATACGTAAAAAAAAAGCCTAATAAAACGAAAGCAAGTTCTGAGAAGATTGAATCAGTAGCTGAAAATCAAAGATTTCTACGAATGTTTTATAATAGGATTTTTTAATTTTAATAACTTCACATGCATTTCCCTATTTAGTGTGTTGATTATACAACTATACCGGATGTCTGAATGATTATGAAATTTGACATATTAACAATAAATTGCGATAGTTATGGAGTATGATGGAAAATTTAAGGTGGAGCTAAATTCTTGCAGCTTAGGTATAAAACTGATTGCAGAGTTGGTTAATGTGTTCATCTCACTTTTCGGTCGAGGGAGGGGTTCCACAGGTCGGTGTTCTGGGTCCTGTGTTTTTTTTTATATTTACTTTTTATATATAAATGGCATTACTAATTTTCTTTCTAAATTTAACGTACATATTTATGTATGCCCTGATATTAGTCTGAATGATTATGAAATTTGCCATATTAACAATAAATTGCCATAGTTATGGAGTTTGATGGAAGATTTAAAGGTGGAGCTAAATTCTTGCAACTTAGGTATATAAAACTGATTGAAGAGTTGGTCTAATGTGTTCATCTCACTTTTCGGTCGAGAGAGGGGTTCCACAGGTCGGTGTTCCGGATCCTGTTTTTTTTTTGTATTTACTTTTTATATATAAATGACATTACTAATTTTCTTTCTAAATTTAACGTACATATTTATGTATGCCCTGATATTAGTGCAATAAATTTGTGTATCGTCTGCGTACATCAACACATTACAAAACGAAACACAATTATGCAAAAAGCGGGTGTAAACAGAAAATAATAGCGGTCTCATGATAGGAACCTTGTGGGATATGGTGAAGAAGAGAAGGCAAAACATTATAGTTTGACAGTATAGAACAAAATTTCATTGACGTTTGTATAATGCATTTTAAATAGAAACAACTTTCATCCATATCATGATCAATTCGTCCAATACTAGATAGACCTAAATATGTGATTTTGTTCTAAAGTTGATCCTTAGTTAATGAACACTAGGAATAAAGCGAAGAGCATTAGACTTCTTCGATAAAAAATTAGTTACGATAAAGCTACCTTCCATGACAATATGTATTAACAAAAAAGAAGTTACCTGGTTTAATTAAATGCGACAAGCTAAAAAGCTTAAAGTTACAAGCTTGTCAATGACAAGGAAATAAGATTGTTGCAAGATTATGCCAAGGTTTTAGTTGACACACGACAAACTTTTTTCGCAAGGTTAAGGGGGTTGATGCTCATCGTTATTTACTAGGAAATTTTGTATTCTTTATGTTCCTTTTTTTTTTGGAAATCGCTCGATCAAATTTTCCGTACTTGTTATTTGATATCAAAGATAATTTATAGCTGAGGATTAAAAAAAAAACTCTTGACAAAGAGATGTTATAAAACCTCAAAAATAGATATTTTCTTTTTCGAATTAGATTTTTTTTTCTAACGCTACCGAATAAAATTTTGAAAAGTTGTCAGTCTTAACTAAACCTGATGCGCTTGTGTACATATTAAAAAAAAGAAAAATGACACTATGTTAATTAACAGCTAAGAAAAAGGAACATAAATAATACAATTTTTCCTAGTAAATAACAATAAGCACCGATCCACTTAAACACACAAGCATACAACACAAACCTGCTCACAAAAAGTTTGCGACAATTGATGCTCCCTACCACCCCCTAAAATATTTTAATCCCTTTTAAAATCACCTCGATTTTTACTTAAAACCCCGTAGAATAAAAGAAAAATATGAGAATGTCAATATTTGATTAAAAAAAACTGTATTTACAAAAAAAAAAATCATTTATTTTTCATATCTAACTGTATACTGTATTGTTGCCGGGATTCTCAGTAATAAAAAAAAAGACAATTACTACTAGAGAAACAATAAGTAGAAGATATCAAAGATGAAGAAATTAGGAGGAACACTTACAGATTTTCCAGAAATCGGCAAAACAGAGAGGTAGTCTAATAATTGCAGTTTCTTGTATCTTCCTCATTAGTACAAAATACCCTCGTACGTATCACAGTTAATATTTGTATTATTGTTAGGTGCCACCAAAAATGATAAGTTTTATGCCTTTATGCGTTTTCACAACGGACAAGGCCCACATCTTCCGTTTGATTTATTTTATCTGTACACGGTGAGGTTAGCATCACGAAATCTAGATATTTTGGGAGTAATAACGCGTATCAACTAAAAAAAACATACAATTAGGTAGCGTTTATTTTTAACCGAAAGATATTTTTAAAAGTTAATTTGATACAAACTAGTAAAACTGAAACACAATCGACAGAAACGCACAGAACTATATAATAATGGCGGTCGATGACAGGATGGCGGTTAAACAAAAACAAATCAATAGAGGCAATCGATAGACGAAGTAGGCCGATTCGCTCCGGAAATATACGATGCCACCGTAAATGGATCAAACGAGGTCAATAATCTTGTCACAACGTTTTCATTGAGGATGTTCTGTAAATCTTGTTGCCGTGAATGATACAATAACGTTGTCACAACATTTTTATTAAGGCCGCTTTACAGTTCGCAATTTTTTGTATTGCTTGTAATACAAATAGCGCATGCGCATTCAATTGATTTCGATCAGCTGTGTGCAATTTTATTGGTATTGCACGGAATAGAATTTGTTCTATTTTATTCCGCGCAATTTTATTTCACGCAATACAAAAAATTGCGAACTGTAAACGACCTTTAGAGATAATATATAATTACATACATTTTTACTGTTAAGCTTTTCGTCGACAATTCAAAGTCTAGTAAGAGTAAGCTTGCCGTAAGCTTACATGTTATCTGGGATTCATTGATATAAACGTTTTAGAAACGTAATTCCCTTCTAGTAATTTACACATACAAAATTTGAATTAAATTTATTTCTAATGCCCACCTTGAAACACTCGGTATAGACGTTTGTATACAAACAGTCGACGTGCAATTTTAGATAAGAATTTCACAGTGAATTATCATGTTTATACGTTCTTATCTACCTTAAAAGGTTATGAGATTATCCTGGCTTAGTAGATAGGTGTCCAAGAAACGAACTAGACGTACTTATTATATTAAAATTACCCAGAAAAACAACAGGAAAAAAAGCATCTACATTGAAGCAGGTTTAATTATGTATATAATTACACCTTACCTTGAACTTCTTCCTGTATATTCAATGCTAGAAAATCGATCTACACCTTCACAACATCTAGATTTTAAAATCGACGGTCAAAAGAAACGAAAAATTGTACATATATAACAAATAATAAACACGCGTTCAACACATAACCCCAACACACCAACTGTCAAAGCGGCCGTATATTGCAAACCGATCCGAGAATGCAAACTGAAGATGTTTTCGCGTCGTTTCGATCATTTAAGCGTTCTTCTTGTCGTTACACACCGCGGACAGCGACCAAGTAATTCCGAACATGTGGATATCAATGTTAATAGCAGCGGCGTTCTTTATCTTACGAATGCGGCAGCAGTTCGGTTTAAGTTAAGAAGTAATCATGTGTGTATTGTAAAACATCAAGCAAACCGTGACCGACTGAAATCGGCCGCTCGGTGTTCGCGTTGTTTATACAAGGTCGGTCGCGCTTCACCCACGGAATTTTATTGGGTAGCGGAGATAGTGGCCGATCGCGCGGTGGACGAAACGCGATAGAACGTGCTGTGTAGTGAGTGACGATGTGTAATTAATAATGGGATTTAATGGGCGAGAAGGCGTCCGTATACCGGGGAATTGTCGCAGACGCCGTCTGGACGTTCAGCCGAAGATCGGCGTCCGACTTATTGTGGCTTGCATAATAGCGTTCGGTGTAGCGACGGGGTAGCGGTTGAGGTTATGTTATTCGCTTTGTTTGTATTGGCAATAAACAGTTAACAGTTTGTAAAAGTGTTTCAATATTTTTACATATCTACGAAATTTACTCTTATTTAAATATAATTAATAATAAGTAATAGATTTTCTTTAGCATAAAAGTAATAATAGTAAATCTATATTCTATTATGCATATAATAGCGTAGAATATATTAGAACTGTCACTATTTAATTAGAGTCAACTATCTATTCAAATTGAATAATATTATCAATAAATTTAAAATGTCAGCATTATATATAAATAAAAGATAAATGTCAATGTATTTAGAATTGATAATTGACCAATTCCTTCATGCTATAAAAAATATTGGTGGGAAGTATGTTTTTGAGTTTTTTTTTTTTAGTTTTTTCACTGGTAAATCTTTTACATTCAAAGGTAAGGGATTATTGATTTTTATTATTTGAGTAATTGCGCATTTTATTTACAACAGGTTTGTTCGTTTGTCGGATTTACACTTGTTGCTCTGAACGGTTAAGATCAGTCAGTGCAGCCAAACAGCGTTCGTCGGGTGTCGTCGATTCTGTTCGCTAGATTTTGTGCAATCTAGCGCAATTGAACTAGTGCAATTTGATGCAGTTTGGTGCAGCCATTGTTGCTCTAGGGTCTGCAGTAGGTGTAAAGTCACAGTAAAGTAATGTAACTTATACAAACGGTAACAATTTTTGAAATATTGTATATTGGGATATATGTAGGCGGATTAGATCTACAATTTAAACATAATGTGCAAGATACAGGATGTTCCAAAATTTAGCAGTTTCTTAATGGAACGTCCTGTATTTTATGGCATTTTTGAAGTGTACCCTAAAAATTAGATCAGTTTTATTTAAGGTTCCCAATACCTAATTTTTATATAGTTTATGAGATATTTCAATTTGTTTAAAAAAGGCAATGTTGCAAAAAAGTCAAGTATCTCGAAAATGAATAAATTTAGAGAAGTGAAATGAAATCGTAAATAACAGATTCTTTAGCTGATTGAATGCGATATTCAACGTTGTCCAGTAGTCTACAGGATGTTCAAATACCTAAGTCAAATTTTGTGAATTTTACTCGTGCGTAACTTTGTTATTTTAAATGGAGCACCCAGTATATGTTTACGTTGATAGATAGGAATTTTTTTATTTTCTTTAAACCAGCATTAGGAGTCCCTATACTTACCTCGACAAGGTTTTAAGTGTTTTGGTTGTTTGTAAGTGGTTTTAGTAAATTGTCATTACCTTACCTTAATTTAATCTAGGTAGCTGGTGATTTTATTTGAATGTGTCAATTTGACGTCTATCCATGAAAGCTTACTTGTAAGCCTTTATAGATCTCTATACCTCAGAGGCAGAGTATGTTAAGTCCAAAATTGGCATTTCACGGTAGACGCGTTTAAAGTTTTTGTTATGTTAAGGCTAAGGTGTGACTTAACGGAGTTCAAACGTGTCTAACTTTTTAATGAAACAAGACAGAAAAACAAAAAAGATAGCAATGAAAGATCTTGTTGTATATATCAACTTAACATACTGCTGTGGTTTGGCACCTCGGGGTTCGTAAATTCAGTGTATATTTATTTATTGAGATTTGTCTTTGTTAATGTTCGGGGAAAATTCTCTCAGAAATTAATATTTTATTTTTGTATAAGATTTTGTTAATTGAATTGAATCTTTTTTATTTCTTTTTAATTGTTCAGTTTGTTTAAATTATTTCATTCAGTTGTGTATATTTGCGTTCACAGTATTTGTGTGGTCATTCTAGAAGTTTTTTTTCTTTGCGATTTGTGCTTTGCCATTGCGCGCGTGGTTATTTTATATGTATGTATACGATGTTTTAATGAGAGGCGTCGTTACCAGATATGTTTTTTTTACAGGTTAAGTACTTATATTTTTTAGATTCATTGCTGCCATTTTGGTTTTTCTTTTATTTAAAGATTTGTTCGTTTATTGCGGATTATATCGTCCATCTGAGAACTCATTATATAATATGGTTGTTTATTTTGTGTTGTACAATTTTAGGTAAAGATCGTTATTATATTGTTTTGGGAGAATATTTAAGTTTGAAAGAGTTAATTTTGTTTCGTTTTTAAGTTTTGCTGATTTTATTTTATAATTAATAATCACGGTTTGGGTGATTGAAGCAATTGTGCTTGTTATTTAAATCAATTTTGTAAATTTACTTGTTCTGTCCACGTTTAAATTAATTTAGGTTGTTTTAAATTTAATCCACGTGGTTTCACGTGGATTTTTCTGAAAAAAGAATCTTCTTGAACAAATTTGTCTTTTGTTTGTAAGGGTTTGCATTGTCCTTTTTTAAATGTAGATTCTTGCAGTTTTTGATTTCGTCCAGGATCTTAAGTCCAAACTTCTTTCGTTAAATATTGAATTTATGGTTTAATTTAAACATTTAATATACAAATATAATCATCTATGTTTATTTTTATTCAACAACCACCTCGTTCCATGGATCCCAACTGTTTTTTAATACCACTACAGCTGAGTTACTCCACCCCTTTGAAGTAGTATCGATACCAAGGAAACTACATTGAATCATAACAAGTTACCGTACGATAAACGTATATACTGCTATGGACTGGCACCCGGGTTTCGGAAATTTAAATGTGGTATTTTTATTTATTTCCAAATCACCTTGTCAAAAAATGATAGAGTTTCCACAATTCTTAATATTTGTTTATTTTGAAAATATTTTATTAATGATTTAATTGTTTGTATCATTTTATTTGTTCAGTTGTGTATAGTTAATTTCATTTATTTGTACATTTTAACGTACTCCAGTATTGTATTTAGTTTTATATGCTAGTTTTTTCTTTGCGATGCGTTGCGTTCATCCGCACGCAGATGTAAATTCATATATATGCGAGTGTTACCTTTAGAGGCCGGGCAGTTACCAGACGGACGAGCGCGTGGTTTTGTCTTGTTTTTTAGGTTACCTGTCTGGTAATTCGTTTTAATTTTAAGATGTTAGTTCGTTTGCTTTAATTTTTAAAATCGTCCATCTAGTAATTCGTTTATTAATTGTAGTTATATCGTTGTGCACATTTTCATGTTAAGGCCGTTAATAATTTTCGTTTTAGAGCGATCGCGTTTAGAGTTTATATTTTCCGTTTTTTTTGTAGTTTTCATATTAATTTTATTTTAATCACCTCGGGTAGGTGAAGTGAAGCTGTGAGCTTGATTTAAATTTATTTTTATTTTGGTGTTTTCTCTATTTTTGAATTAATTTGTAGTTTGCTTTGAATTTTTGAAACCACGTGGATTTTTTGTGGTATAAAAGAAATTCCTTCTAGAACGAATCACCATTTTGTTTGCTAAAGGATTTGCATTGTCCTTTTTTAAATTGTAGAGTCTTTGCAGGTTGTTTTTTGCCAGAATTTATATTCATGGTTTAATTTTCCTGTAATTTGTATCAAATGTTTTTTTTTTCTTTCTATACAATAAATCTAATGATTGTAAATATCATTTAAAAATCACAGTTTCTTTTATTTTTGAATCAGCCATTTCTATTTTTGGGGATTTTAAAGAAAGTCAATTTTGCAAACGCCCACTATTACTTTTAAAAAATTACTCTGAGATATAAGAATCTCTGTGCCCTTTTTAAATTCATTTTTGCTGAGCTAGCTAAATTAATTTTGTCATTTTTAATTTTTTTAAACTTGTATGCTGGGACAATCAGTTCACAGCAATACGTAATACCCGATATACACTGGATTTACGAACAGGTATGTCCACAAAATAATAATTGCATTTATTGTAAACATAATTTACCATATATAACAAAAACAAACTATAATAATAAAATAATCCAATTACAAAGGAATAAACTAACATTGCAATTTACTGAGATGCAATTTGACATAAGTTATCGTTTCTTAAAAAAAGTAATTTAATCAAAGAAAAATTCTGCTTATGTTCACAAAATTCTATCAAAGATTACAACTATCGATAGTGGCCCTAATAAAATTTAAAGCGTTAATTATTATATCTTTAGGTATTACAACACTAAACACTACAATACCTTTCTAAAAAAAATCATTTATGTATATTTCAGGAAGGAAGGTCATTTATGACAATAATATAACCCACATAGCCAAATATTTTTAGTAACTTCAACGTTGAAACATAAAATTACCTACTATTTTCAACTACATTGATAGTTATTTTAATGCCTTTACGTTGAATTTACTAAAAATAGTGGCGGAAAATTTAAATTTGGCTATTAGGGAATACACCTACACTAAAAAGATAATGAAGGAATGAGAAATGTCAAAAGATAACGGAAGAATGTCTATAACCTCCAGAACATAAGTAGATTATCACAATTTGTGGCCGCTGTTAAGATAGTTATTATAACAGACGGCTTCAATCTTCAACCGCATTTTTCGATAACGCCACATTAAACACTTTACACTTTACAACAACAGTTATAAATATATATTTGTAGACGAAAATAAACTGTAATCACAGGAGGAAGTGGTCGGACCTTACCTCAAAATTGATACCAATTAAGATAAACCTACGGAAATAATGTATCTAAAGATTTAATTGCCTTGGTATGTTGATATCTATAGTCTGGTTCACGTTGAGAAGGAAGTATTACTCTTATGGAGATAGTACCCACCGATGCCAAATCTATTGAAGTACTTAATTTTTCGTATGTTGTCGCTCTGAATAACTTGACGATTTCAGGTTGACGCTTAATAAATGTCAATTCAGTGAATTTGTTTGTCGTTTGTATTTATTGGTTATGTCCCATTAACATAAAAACTCATAGAATGTTGATAGTATTATTGTTTATACCACATCAATAAATAGAATGTTTTATTTTATGGTTTTGTATTTATTTTCGGGAAAACATACATAGATATTACATACATGTTGTAATATACATATTTACAAATATTTACAGAGGTATGGTCACAACAAATTAAAAATCATTTCTATAATCATAATAACACGATTAACTAATGTTGGAAGACCAATAGGAAGATGACGATGAGGTCGATGTTAAATTAATAATAAATTCTTTCGGTTCATCTTGCATTTCATCCAACCGCCACCTTCCTCAACTCAAATGGGTAAAATTAAAACCATTTTGCTAAATACTACATTACATAACTATTACACCTTTGATAACATGTTTAACATATTTTTGCCAATTCTCTACAGACAACATTTTCATATCCTTGCTAAAATAAGCAGAGCATAATTTGCACTTTAAATTTCGAATTATTGTGGCCTGATATAAGCTTTAACCTTCGCCCATTACCATTCAATGGTTTTAAAGTGCAGTGGTATGGCGGCAATCTTAAAAATGGTAGATTATACTCCAGTTGAGCAGCACGTTCATCGATTACATATTTATTGTACTTGCTTTTTTGTTTTGCTACAATTTCAAGTAAGTCGCGTTTCAATAAGCCTTCCTCGACAAACATATTTTTCTGTGTCAACCACTGTTCCTTTTCCCGCCTCTGGTAGGAATTTTTTCTAATATCCGGCTATGGTAGGGCGCATTGTCAAGAACTATGATGGAATGAGCAGGTAAATTAGGTAATAGATAGTTGAAAAACCCATCTCATATATTTTCGCCACACACTTCATTGTGGGCATCAAGAATTTTTTTTTACATAAGAATATATTCCAGCACCCAGAACAAAACTCTTCTCGTTACCAGCATGAATTAAGGCATAACGTGACCACGACTTTGTGTGCTCTTAGACCCAATACTTAAGTCTTGGAGAAATGCTTGTCTAGACGTACTTACTGTGCTATCAGTTCATGCTTTTGTTACAAAGTGTCCCAGTATTTACCCATGGTTCGTCAGTGAAAACAATGTTTCCCTTGATTACAATACCTCCTAATAGCACGTAAACAATCATGTCGCCATTTATAATATCATCACGTCTATCAACATTACTTTCTTTCCAATTTTCTCGAATGTAAAACCAATGTCAAGTAAGAACCTGTAGAGTGTACTTTTCGAAAAATGGTTAACTTCTTCGCTATTTACTGCATTAGTATCATGGCCATCGCAGGCGGAATATTTCTTACAAAAAAGCTATGAACTTTACATCTAACAAGTGTCTGAAATGTGTTCATCATATATTTCAAACGAGAATTGTTGTTTCAATTTATCTCTCGTTTGTAAGCTTTGCCACTGGATGGTTTTCTTTTTCATTGCGACAGAATACACCATTCTTTTACCACAACAAGCGCTTTACTTGTTTCCTCCACGGCCTTAGAAACATTCATTATTTTTGCAAAATATGTAAAAAGGAATTTAGGATCACTTGCTTTTCCTTCGACGAAACACTTTCGCTTGTAAGATTCCATACTCCAATTCTACGAATACATCAACCTTGTATTACATGTGATTATAACAGCTGTTTTATTATAGGGATTACAACAGATAATACAAACGACGGCGATAGTGGCTTTTTTATAAAAACTGATCTGTTTAAAATAAATACGTAATAGAAAAAAAACTGGGGTAAACTCAAGAGACACAGAATCCACAGAATAATCGAAATTGACAAATGACAGGTACAGTAAATGATTACCAACAGCTATATTATCTCTGACCGATAGCCACCCAAATAATTCTGGCAACAATCCCCATGATAGAAAAAGATAGATACATATAAATGAGTATGAAATTGAAAGGGACGCATATAGTCCATAAGAACAATACTTCTTTTAAAACTTGATCTAGACTGTATTTGGAAACCGTAAAACAAGGAACTTATTTGACGCGTGCGCCTTAAATGTAAAAAAAAGAAGACATTTGAGTGACACAAATTATATTATAACCTAACATTCATTAATTTAAAACATCTATCCATCTATCTATCTGTTCCTGTCGTTCACGAAACAGGAAGCGAAAGAAATTAAGGTTGATGAATGAACCGAGTTTAATTATTGAATTAATTAAAAGAGGCTTTATGGTACAGATGGCGTTCATTAGTCTCCTCAATGAGGATTTAATCTTATTTTATTTTTAACAAGCGCGGTCTAAAAGAATAATGTAATAATATAAAAAACCGTTCGTTGTGTGTATTATTTCAAATTAGAAGGAAGTTACACAATACTATTCTTTAATTAGTACGTGGAATTATTCTGATATCTGCGTGGGCCGTTAGATCTGTGAGATGATATATAAAAAAGAAGGACGTGTTCTGCTATAATAAGATACTAGATACTACACCTTGTCTGAGAATGACGTTTTCAATGAATGTTAGGTAAAGTTAGGAAATTGTTTTGTTCTTGTTTAAAAATATGGAAGATGAGAATCATCGATGTCACTTGCACGATATTGCGCAAATTAATTATGATATTGCAACAGACAAGGTAGTTTTGCAGATGTTATACTGGGAATAATAGTAATAAAATTACAATAATGTCTTATAATGGAATTTGTAAGTAGGTGGCATTCTAGTTAATATTCCATTTATCATAACATCTGATTATGTGCTACACATCTAAAAGAAATAAAAATGAATTGTAATATCATGCGGTTTGCTTATAAGAATTTTTTTTTTTATGCATACGGTATGAATCCTATACTCAGTATTGCCAACTGACACACTGAGAACAAATACTTGCCCGTAGGTTGTGTTTCAAATAACCCTAAATCAAATGCCATATTAATAAATTATTCTCGAGTTTTGAGGGACGTTGCGTATTACTAGATGGCGCTAAAAGTTAAAAAATAAAAAAAAAATTAAAGAAAATATAAAGTTCATTTGTAAAAAAATTTCTGTTTACGATATAAATAATTCTTCGTTAATTTTTTTTCTATTAGATTTAGGATCGTAAACAAAACTTCAAATTAGCTTTCTTTCCATCTTCATCATCAGGTATTTTTAAATTAGTTCTTCCTTTTTCCCTCTAAAAACTACTACCGTGGGATCCAATAAGACTGTCCTGATCCTACTCCACTTTCCACGAAGATTATATCAATATTTACATCCATTGTTTCGAATGAAGTTAGTTAATAACATACAGTAACGTGCGGTCATTGAGCGGTTTAACATTACACTGTTGAAAATTTTAACACTTTTTTTACTAATTTAATAGTCAGGAGAGGTCCACACTGTTTTCGTGTTATTTTGTCGAGAACTATAGAAGTTTAAATTTGACGAACAAAGATAGTCAAGTATTGTCTATTGCTAAGGGGTTATTTTGTCCAACTAACACGTGGAATTATGATATACTTCTAGTCACATTTTATTTGATCTAGACTAGACAAATTTACTAGCTGTTTAACTAAATGAATGCGATCTATTGGATGATTTAACACCGTTTTCTAAACACAACTCTTATTTCATATGCTATATATTCTCTCTTTAATATTTTCCAATTATAATATACAAGAACCACTCATTCAAAAGTTTTGGTTTCAACTAAACGTACTAATTTAAAATGATTTTTTGAGAACCATTATAAAAATTAAGTGAATGTTTATGCTATTTGATTCAAATCTGAACTAATTCCGTAAATAGTTGTTCCCAATACATCTTTAAGATGTTGAAATTTTTTATGCCCACTGGAATTAACGTTTAATAACACAAGGTTACACTTTGCAGGTCAGTCACATTTGGTGGTTTGTTTGGATATGTTAATACGCAGAAACAAACTCGAAAAAACAGATACACGTGCAATGCAGGTGGTGCGTATAATGCAATACTGTATTAGATTAGGTGGGTTTCTATATTTCTATCCGAGGGAAAAATTCTGATTGGTTGATGCTTCTGAATGTCTAGAGAAAATAGTAAATCCTCATATCTGAACAAAGAATTCACACCAAATTCTAGTAATTTCTGTTCTACTAAACACATGTAGTCAATTCGTCTGGCAAAGTTTGTAAAAATCAACACTAAAATATTTGACTAGCGCAAAATTAACGCCAACACCGTAATATTTTCAACAGTGTAATTAATTAATTAATATTCACTAATGTCAACTCGGACAACAAGTGCAGTGCACCAAAATTGCATCTAAGGTACGAGTCATTCAACTAAATTCCCGCGCAAACATAACGGAATAAACATTTTTCAAAACAGTATATTTCTGACAACAGATACAACCAGGTTTAATTCAAGGTATAGAAGGTTTAAGCAATATATATTGTAAAATACACATTTATGTCATATCTTAATTTATATCAGACATTCTTTATAATTTGTACGAGGTACTGAATGGACAATAACGGATGGATGCTTTTCATAGCCATACGCTCCACAACAAAATCTTAGTTTGAGGTCATTCTTGTCACCTGGCCAGAGTATTTGCACTTTAAAGAAGATGGCTATGTAAGGCCATTATGTGGTTTTGGTTATCTCTTTGCTAAGATAATTTTTTAGAATTACTTTATTTTTAATCATTCATGTGTGCGCTGAAATAAATTCAGAAGATAGAGTGGAAGCGCAAAAATATAACGTTAAATATAAAAAAAAATGCCGATGAAATATGCCACCACCAGACGGAGCTCATGCTCTATTTGTATACCATACTAGCAAGAGCAATGAAAGGGAAATAACACTAGGAACGGATCCGAGTGTATAAACCCACTTTCATCGCAAATCCCATCTCAAGCTTTACGTACAATCACCTACAAAGTAAAAAAGAGTTCAGTTGTGCGCCCCCTATGAGCCACGTGCCAAACTCTCACCCGCAAGCGACTATAGCATAAAGCTGGCAACACAGTCATTGAACTCGCTCGGATAGTTAGACTAATAGACTATCCGAGGAGTCAACTTTGATTGTTTATAGAATTTGTTACAAAAATATTGTCGTTTTTATATTTTTTAAAATGATCTTTGGACACCCCTTAATACGGCTGACAAATTAAAATTATATTATGATGCGTACATTTAGTTGGGATAATTAGGAATGTTAAAAACATCGTCATTTTGTAAAAATATTGTGTGTTCCACTCTTTGCAATGCTGTGCGAAGTGATTTTATTCATAGAACGCAATTGTATTGCATTTGGAATTAATTTGACAAAAAAAAAAAATCATAGCTAACTTCACTCCGGTTGTAGGGATCACTATACCAGCAAAAGCAATGAAAGGGGAATAATACTCAGGCGTCATCAGCGCTCTTCCGAGTGTATAAGCCCACTTTCATCGCAAATCACGTCTCCAGCTTTGAGCCAATTAAGCGAAATTCACTGCATCTTAATTCCATTTTAAATTTATATATGCAAAACCAGTGAACACACATGAAACACAAGGAATTTATCCATGTTTTTATAACGGTACATGGTACTTAAGTTGTAATCGTTTTATATTAGTACCACACAACCACACGTATTAGCTTCACGTTTATCGCATGTTAAGAATTTTAAGTACAAGATATTTACGTCGAAAACGCATACATATACTTTACAATGCATATCTATTCAAACCTACGACTAACACAATATTTTCATCATTTCGAACATGTCGGATGAATAACCTGTTAAAAAACGCCGACTGCACTTCAAGCACTTCCGTTTAACCGGAAAACCCTCGCGGGTGAGTCTTCACTGACCCGGGCCGGTATATTCAACTTGTTGCTCTTGTATTTCCCTGACATAATAATAACGCGCCGAACTCCACTGGATAATAAATTGGTGCATACATTCATATATAGCTCATCTCCTAGAATGGATGAGTGTAAATTAGGCTGTGTGTCTCATCGCCACAGAGGAATACTAATTAGAATGGAAATTAAAAGCGAAGAGTGATGATTCATGTGATGTGTCGAAATTGGCGATTTACATATATAGCTTTGTGTTTACGAGAAGAGCCATTGAAAATAACGAAGTGAAATATTGAACCGTATTTTTATAATATGCATAAGTTTTCTGTTTTATGCTGTTTCGTCTTGAAGTAATAATAAGTGGATATTTTACATTGGCGCCGTTAAAGCAAAATTCAGAGGAGGGCAAATTTAAAATATCAAAAAATATTAACAGCATAACTACTTGTATATTAACTTGCGAAAAATAACTCTTTAACACTAGGTGCATAGTGTGCATACATAAATATCTAGAACATCTACATTTTGTAAACTTTTCAAATGAAGTGCTTAAAAAGAATTAGTAGCAAAACTCAAGAACCACATCTCAAACGCCGCCCATGCAAAATGTAAAGTACTTTTGTAACATAATTTTTTTTTTACACACATCTAAACAATTTATGATGATTTTTGACGGAAAATTAACCAAAGCTTTTAGGTTAGCCACACTGTGTCCCTCAGTACTCATTGTGATAATTTGCGGTTATGGTTTTGACTGTCAACAAATCGGATAAGTTATATATTGCACGCGCACATTTAGATATCTATTTTTAAACTTTACCAATGAATTTATATAAGTTTGATATTGCCGATTTTTACAGTGAATGTGCTGTTTATTATAAGCTATGTTCGCAGAGGAATCAATAATAAATGTTTACCCAATCCTTAAAGCACGGGTGGTTCACAGGGACGTATTAACAAGGATTATTATACCTACTAAACGTTTATTGTAAAATATATTGATAATAATAATAATATATATTTCATAATAGTATACATAAAAAAATACAGTATATGAATCGTCAAATATAAAATATATGTAAATATATAAAAAAAAAAAACACGATATATACAGGGTTATTTTTGTATAGCACTTTTTAAAAAAAAGGGGTAAAAGATATACATGAGCAATGCCTATATACAAAAAATTACGGTTCTAAGTACACGGAGTACCGAGAAAATGATTTTTCTTTATTGGAGTCCGGCCCTGACTCATTTAACATACCGGTAAACCATCGGTCGTCGCTACACTTTGAACGTTGGGATTACATTTTGCATTTAGTGTGCACTTGTTATTCGCAGTGGATACATGCGTTTGCAATGGCAGCCGTATAGATTTGAAACACGCTACATAAAGTTAACAATCATACATTAGTTTTATTGCAAACATAATAAGTTTATTTTAAAACAAATTTAACCTTTAAAATGTACTACTATTTTACGTAAGACACGAGTTCATGGCAAAAGCACATCATAAAAAAAAACACCTGACTGCTTTGTTTGCATTCTGGTGCTTCGTCTTATCTCAGTTTAAATCTTGTGTAGATAACATCTGCTTTGAATGAATTCACTATGCCTAGCATTTAATTTTTTCGATGTTTACTTACAGATGGTTGAAATTCATTTCCTATCAGATTTATGTGTATACAAATGGTAAAACACAGATGTGGCCGTCTTTAACACATTTTGGGCCCTAAAATTTGGAAAATTACAACATGCACATAGAACCGTAAATTTTTGTATATAGGTATTGCTCATGTATATCTTTTACACTTTTTTAAAAAAAGTGCTATACAATAATAACCCTGTATATGCAACAAGAAAAAAAAACTGGCATGAAATTACCATCATCATTAGCCAAATACAAGGATATATACATTATCAGATGAAGTCAGTAAAAGGTGCAGGTCTATTCAAAATCGTGTAAAATCCGCTTTCAAGAACTTATCTATGGTGTAGATCGGTTTTGAGTGGAGAAAACCAGTCATAGTCTTTTTGAAACGTTTCAAGTCCATGTTCTTGACGTAGCTGAGCAGACTGTTGTATAATTTTATAGAGGTATATTTGGTGCTGGTCTGTGTACGATTTATGCGATGGTGAGGAATAACGTAGTGGGTTTTATTACGGGGTGTTGTAATCATGTTAGTCGTTATGGGTGGGGATATTATTTGATTTATGGAGGTGCAGCAGACAGGTGAGTATGTAGCATGAGGGTAAGATAAGTATTTTAAATTTTAAAAATAAATCTCTGCAACTAGTTTTTACTAGCACTTACACCCACGACAGCTCTAACAGCTTCTTTTCTCAATGTGTGCAGCAGTGCAGGTATGTTAAAGAAACATGTTACCAATTTTTTAGTTTATATTATATTTTTGTTGATAGAGATGATTTAGTAAATTGTGATTTCGCCTTAACTTTGATTCTTTTTGCTGATGATATTAATTCTATTGTAAATTGTATTTGTAACCTCACACTTGGTGGTCAGATACTTCTGCGTAAGTTCGCATTTACATACTGCTGTGGACACCTTGTTTTCGCGAGAGTTTTTTTTTTTAAGTTGCACAGATGTTCTTGTTTACTCCGATTTGCCTTTATCAATGTTTCGTGGAAGTTTCCTCAAATTCATTTATTTTATTTTAGAATAAGAGTTAGTTATTGATTTGATTGTTTAATTTATTTATTTAAATGTTCAGTTGTTTTAAATTAATTTCACTCTTTAATATATTTTTATTTGCTCTTGTTGTTCTATGTCCTTCTTAGAACTTTTCTTCGATGATCTTTGGGCGTAGCGCACGCAGCTGTTTATATATATACGACTGTTTTACCTTGTAAGAACTAGTTCCCAGATAGACGCAAGCGTGAGTAGATATATATATTTTAATTTCATTGCTGCCATTTTATTAATACATTTTGATTTAAAGATTTGTTTCGTTTATTTTGTATTATTTCGTCCATCAAGGAACTCGTTTAATAATAATTGTTATTGTATTGTTGTGTACACAATTTAGATGTAAGATCCTTTATTATTTTTGTTCGGGAAGATATATTTAGTTTAGAGTTAATTTTTTCGTTTTTTTAAATTTTGTTGATTTGGAATTATTTGTTAATCACCTCGGTTTGGGTGAATAGAAGTTTTGTGCTTGTATGTACGTTTTTCTTTTGTTAATTTACTTGATTTGTCCACGTTTAATTTAGTTTGTTTTAACTTTGAAACCACGTGGATTGATTTGATATAAAAAGGATTATCTTCTTGAACAAATTTGTTTTTTTTTTGCTTTGTTAGAGGATTTAGCATTGTCCTTTTGTAATTTAGAATCGAGCAGTTTTGATTTAGACCAGGACCCTTTGTCATGGTTTTTTTTCCTGCGTAATTGTAATTAACACTGTTTTTTTTTTATATAATAAAAATTTTTGATTGTGAATTAACGTCAATTCTAAATTCTGTTCTTTTATTTTTGATTATACCTTTTCAATTTTTGGAGTAATAAAAGAAAGTCAGATATCTTTCTCCCACTTTTTACTTTTCGTGATTAGTTTTAATTCACGAGGGTAACTCTGAGATTAATTGTTCTTTTGCGCCCTTTTAAATTTTTATCCGTTGAGCTAACTAATTTAATTTTTCAATTTATTTTATTCTTTTTGCATTTTCTTTGGTACATCAGTACACAGCAATACGTAAGATTTTTTTTTTGCATTTCTTTAAGTATATCACACGGCGAATATATCTTACATCATTTCAAAATTTAAGCATCAAGGCTGAAGATTTCGCAGAAACGATTACGCTTGAGGTAACCGACAAGAATCTTGAACTTAATTAACATACCGAGAAAGCATGTTTATATTTTATACATACATAGTATAGTTGTTTGTTATATCACATTATCTCAACCTTATAAATAAACTCGTGCACAATAATGTTACTATACTTACTATATTATATGTACAACGCATGTTGTATGTACTACACACCGTTAGTACAGCTAGCAGCATTATCATCATTACGCTCATTATACCGACTTAAAACATGAGATTATACTCGGTTGTATGTATATGTGTATAGAATGTTGTTGTATGTTACGTATTCTAATTTTAGATATCTTTATCAATGGACTTGGATGACTCACCGCGAACCGGTCTCAGTTTCCGTCTTCTTCGACAGGCGTTCCTTCACCCCACCACCGGCTAAGTTCCTGAAGTGAATCATACTATTCCGAGAAACAGCGTTCGGAATGTGTGTATTTAATATTTAGCCGTTTTTTTTTTTTTTTTTTAATTTGACCGTTTAATCGTATGACGGCACTCTTATGACGATGTCTTTTTCTCCCTCCTCTTTTCGGTGTTCTTTTAATTTATTAATGTTTGCCTTAATGTGTGTGTGTTGTGTTTGTGTGTACAGTATTGAGTCTGTGAAATGGCTAATAATAATCAGTGACCAGAATGATTTAAAATTAAAACGTTTATCAGTATAGTTGTATCTAAATTTAGGTTTGCTGTAATTTTAGTGTTATTAAGATAATTTTGTAAATTTTATAAGAGAAACCTTACTTTTAGCAATAAATGATTATAATAATAATAATAACGATTTTAGCGTGAACTCTTTATTTATACAGTATTACTACAAAAGAAATAGACACTCTCAATGACATCGTAGCTATTATGCTTGCGCAGTACTACCAACTGTACTATCGAAACTTCTACAGTTCCTCAATCTGACAGCGCAAAATGCATGTCAATATCACAAATAACTTTTGTTTTATACAATACCAAAAGTGTCTATTTCTTTTATAGTAACGGTATACAGGGTTTTCCACGGAACTGGCTGGTTAGAAGTTTTCCGGCTTAACGAAATTCCTCAGTTTTAAAAAATTGGGGTTTGCAACAATTTGGCACTTACTTTCTTTCTAAAAATTTTCACCTTTTTTGCACGTCCGGTTAACCGAAGTCGCCACCGAACTTTGTTATTTTTAAATGGAACACCCTATATATTATTATATTGAATTTCATTAAATATCTATGACGATTACCATTAGGGTATCTATACCTAATCTTCAACTGTTCTAGATTACGATTTTTGTTAAAATTTTTGACATTTACATTGTTGTATGTAATTAATTAATTCTCGCTGATTTAAGTGTCAGAAATCTCTGACTTTGAAATCAACAAGTACTAACATTGTTTTACCAAAACGTAGAAAAAAAATTCAGTGACATTATACAGGGTGTTTAAAAATTAGTGACATATCCAAGAATTTTGAATGTTGCAAAACTTAATTTTTTCAAATAGAACACCCTTTACATTTTCTATTTTTGGATGTAGAATTAATTCTATACCAATTTGCTGTAGCATTCCCTATACCCATCTTCAGTAGTTTTCTTTTAAATTACTCGTTTTGTTTATTACCGCTTTCAAATGGCCGAATAATTTCTATCTGGTGGGCCATGACATTAACATTACAACAATTTATTATTATTAGTAAGTATTATTGTTATAATCATTGTTTGTTACACGTCGCGTGTTCAGCATCGATGATATTATTGTGGAACTTATTGAATTAGATAATGAAAATTTGGAGGAGCTTATTCTAACCTAGATACTATAAATTTATTTTAGATTCACTGAGAATGCAGGAAGAACTTATAGAGAATTCAATGTAATTAAAGGAATTTATTGGTTGTTAATATATCTAACGGAATCCAGAAAATTTTGAAATGATTTCTCTTATAGCTTTGGTTCAAATTAAGGGAAATGGCATAAACGATAACGACGACAACATAACAAAATTGTTTCAGTAAAACGTAGTGTGCTTGTCAGACAAATGTTTTAAAGTTTTTGATATATTAAAGTATTTTCAAAATTTAAAGGTTTTTATGAAGAATATTTAGATACATGCATATTTAACAAATGCAAATTACAACAGATAAAACTTGAACCATGACATAGAGCATCAAAACAAAATGCTCAATGTGAATTCCGTCCAGGCATTTTATTTTCGACGTCTTAATGTGTCGCCTTATACTTCTTCTCACTTCAACTGGGTCTAATTCATCAAAACGTTCTCGTCACACGAATCATTAAATCTTGCTTGGTAGTACCGAAAGTTGCGTACAGTGTGTAATCTGTTGTAATGATTATTTCAAGTTTTCTGAATTTTATTTGATATATTAGCCGAAAATAAATTCCTATAATTACCGTAAATTCTCTGTAAGTTCTTCCTGCATTCTCAGTGAATGTAAAATAAATTTAAAGTATCCAGGTTAAAATAAGCTCCTTCAATATTTTTCATTATCTAATTCATAAGTTCCATAATAATATGCATTTATCTGAACACGCGACGAGTAACAAACAATAATTATAACAATAATACTTACTAATAATAATATATTGTTGTGATGTTAATGTCATGGCCCACCAGATAGAAATTATTTCGCTATTTGAAAGCGTAATAAACAATACGAGTAATTTAAAAGAAAACTACTGAAGGTGGGTATAGGGAATGCTACAGCAAATCGGCATAGAATTTAATTGTACATCCAAAAATAGAAAAATGTACAGGGTGTCCTATTTGAAAAAATTAAGTTTCGCAACATTCAAAATTCTTAGATATGTCACTAATTTTTAAACACCCTGTATAATGTCACTGATTTTTTTTTCTACGTTTTGGTAAAACAATGTTAGTATTTGTTGATTTCAAAGTCAGAGATTTCTGACACTTAAATCAAGCGAGAATTAATTAATTACATACAACAATGTAAATGTCAAAATTTTAACAAAAATCGTAATATCTTAGAAACAGTTGAAGATAGGTATAAGATACCCTAATGTAATCGTCATAGAATTTTATGGTAAATTCAAAAATATAATAATATATAGGGTGTTCCATTTAAAATAACAAAGTTCGTGCGACTTCCGGTTAACCGAAGTGCAAAAAAGGTGAAAAATTTTAGAAAGAAAGTAAGTGCCAAATTGTTGCAAACCCCAAATTTTTAAAACTGAGAAATTTCATTAAGCCGGAAAACTTCTAACTAGCCAGTTCCGTGGAAAACCCTGTATAATACGTAATGTAAGCTATAACTTCAAAACAGTTCTCGATTAAACGTGATTAAACTCGTTTTTTTTTGCTTCTTATTATTTCTTCTTATGTATCTTCTTCTACATAGTCCCTTCGCCATGCCGGTAGATGGCGCACACGAGTGCGGTCTTTTTAAATTTTAATTGTGTTACAAGATAAAATTACCGGAACAAAAATTACAAGAATACTAGATAAGTTTCAATTTACAATGAGGTACACGTAATGATATTCTTAATCTTATAAACAGCATTTTGATCCAGTATTATTTATCAACATTTATAAAAAAAAAAAACAATTTTTATATTTGACAAGTAGATTATGCAACCAGGCACGCGCTTTGTTGAAGACGAAAATTCCAATGTTATGCTTTGAAACTGTTTTAAATAGGCAACTATATTTAACTAACATTATAAAATTATAAAAAAAATATTAAGAAAAAATATACGTATTTTTAAGATTCATATTTTAAAATTAGGTACACATATACAGGGTGTTTTATAACATCGTGCCAGACCTAACTTATGTTTTTGTTTAAATGGAATGCTGTACTTTTTGTGCGTTTTTAATTTTTGTTTACTTTTGCGAACCTGCACAACTGAATCAAATTTTAAAATATCTTAGTATGGATCTACTTATGCCTGCAGATATGTTTATAATTGTATTTTTACTTTTTTTAATACTACACCCTGTATATGTTTACTTCATTGAATTCTTATTAACAAGTGCTGTGATTTTTATTAAGCATACTTTATATCTATCTCTTTTACTTTTCGAGTTAATATAGTTTTAATTAATTTTTCATTATTGCGATCATATTTGTAATCTTAGTAGGCGATGATTGTAAAAATAAAAGCCAGAAAATAAATATTTAATATAAAATCACAAAAACGTCGAAATATAAACAAATCAATATAAGTAAACATGCAATAAACCGTGCCAAATACATAAAAAAAATAATAGAACATCGGATTTTCGATATAACAGCTATTTTGTGTAACGCACATTTGCAGAGTAGATATATTGAAACTCATTATGCGCAGAATAAGGTGGTGCTCCATCATGTTGAAACCACATTTACCCTCTTATATCAAAAGGTACATCATCCAACAACTCTCTAAATTCATTGTCAAGAAAGCGTAGATAATAACGTGCTCCTGTAAGATTATCATGGCCCTAAAAGTTTGTTTCGAATGATACCCTCTCCATATGTTAACAGACCACTGCAACTGTTGATCTACTGTCTTGATAGCATACGAATATGAAATGAAAATTATGGTGGTTAACGTGATAATTCTTCTGGAAAGGCAGCTTCATCAGCAAATAATATATTGAAAAATCTAACTTCTCCTAGCTGTTTTTCCAGCTCCTATTAACAAAACTTCAACCTTCGATTGAAATGACATTGATCTAGTTCTTGAACCAACTGATCAGCATTTGAACGTCACTTCAATGGGTGGTAAGGATAAAATTTATTTTTGTTTAAAATACGATAAAATTCCTGTTGTGCCTAATACGACCGCCCGCATAGAAATTTTTGAAGATTCAACAACACTGCCTACTACTGAAAATTCGCTTTCTTCAGTGATTGCAGTTCTCCAGTTTTTTAAAAGAGAACACATTAGGTTTCCTTTCAGCGTTTGGATGTTTTTGACTGTACATACTTGAAACCAGAAAATAGTTTGTCACATTCTCCCAGTACAGACACCATACTAACTAATTCTTCTTTCGAAAACATTATTTCCTACAAATAATTTAATTATTAACATTAAACACGATTAAACGTAAAAAAAAATTAATGATTTTCTTTAAAAAAAAAAGCTGATATGTCAATTTTGTTTTTATAAGAGGCGTGAATCTCAGCGTTTTTTGATAAAAAAATTATGAGTATTATGAGTTACTTTACTGATACTCTGTATTGAATCATGAAATATCGCTATTATATTTAACAAATCCCACGTTGAAATAGACAAAAAATACCAGAAAAAAATCAAACCACCCACACTTTACGACTTGGAAGGTCAAATCTTGAAGAGTTAAAAAGACTATAATGGCTCTTTCCGCACTAAAAATAGCATAAAATTAGCATAGCCATTAAATTTAATTGGAAGTAAAATAAAAATCACCAAAAAATTTTATATGGCAATTCAACCTCATCTTTATAGAAGGGTCACAGCCATTAAAATATATCGCACATTTAACTAACCTCTTCAAGCTCTTTTTTTCTGTTTATTTCTCGACCGTTTAAAATATGCAACAAAGTTGCAAAAATTTCTCCTACACGATATCATGTTCGCAGAAGAAAAAAAAATCTCTTACCAGTTACGGTCATTAGAATGAATTTTAGCTATTTTATAACGCCTAGAAATACTGGTTAAATCGGTAAAGATGTCCAAATAAGCGAGGTGAGTATGTTTTCTTGGTTAAAGGCAACTCGTTTATTTAAGTACCGTTTCAAAGTAATTTCTCTTAGAGATAATATTCAAAATGGTTGTACAGGTGGGAAGTTATCTGCAAAACTTATAGCGCAGCAATTTATATTTCCTGGTATGTATTCGTTTGGTTAATAGTATTATAGCGTGATGCTGTTTACTTATAAGGAAATGTATATGCACATCGAATCATATAGGGTGATCGATACAATGATACTCTTATCATGATATACTAAAGGTGCATCCACACGCTCGGAGTTCGCCGAACTCCGAGCACTAGTTTGCATCTCTATCGTGTGGACGGGCAATTCGGGGTTCGCGAACTAGTCGGCGAACTGTTTGCCTATTCCCGATCTGCAATGGAAAATGGCGCACGAATGTTCGGCTAGACGGAGTTCGTGCACCCGTCCACACATTCGGGAAGGTATTTAGAGTGAGAGGGAAGGCTGTTGATAGCTGTCTAGTGAGCTCGTCTCTTACTAGTCATACTATTATTACTTACAGTTAATAACTGTTACATATGACAGCGGGTAACAGATACAAATTTATTTACTGAACAACTATGTCGTATGCTGAAAATGACAGCTTGGCCAAAGATAATAAACAATTCAACGTGTTTTTTTTGACATTGATATGAGTGCAATTTTAGTATTCAATTATTACATTAAATTGATGCATTTCAAGTAAATTTAAGATCTTAAGTTTTATAAAAATTAATCTTTAAACTAATGTTGAGATAAGTAATTAAATAATTGCAATGTTATCCTAAATATTAAAACGCTTACCACTCTTTTCATAATTCATCAAATTTCTTGAATTCTACTAAAGAGGGTCGAAATGTATATTGTTATGTGATAATCTGTTTAAATGAGTATATATTTTTGTCTATAAGAGGCAAATAAATTAAAAATAGATGATATTTATTAATATATAATCATTTAAAAGACACACCCCTCCTTCCTCACGCCTCAATTTGAGATGATAAAGAATCATACATCCCAGTGGACGTGTTTGTGCAAACATATTCGCCTCATTGTAAATATTACTCATACGGTGTATGATACTTGTAGATAATTGGATAAATAATGGCGAACAATTTGAGCAAAAAATATTTCTTTGATTAACCTATAATTTTTACGACGAACGTTTTCAATGATAACAATCACGTTAGAAGGTCAATAATACTACTTTTCTTGTTCGAGTTTGTTCGCCATTGTATAATTTCCTATACATTTATCATCGTAAACTTGGAAAATAACAGAAATTAAATAATAGCATAAGTAACTTGCAGTTGTCAATATATTCATAACCTAAAGATGAATTACTGGTGTCCGTGATTCATATTGAGTTTCTGTCATGCTCAACCAAAATGACAGAACTTCAAAATATTTATGATTTGCCGGGTTTCTAACCAAAAAGAGTTTTCAGTTATGCAGTGACAGCAATGATTCATAACCAGTCATAATTTCTGTACCAACACCAACCTAATTCATGCAATCACTCAATGCTACCCACCTAAACTCTCATACCGAACATTCGACGTTTTCCCGTATCTGCTCGGAGTTCGGCGAACCCGAGCGTGTGGACGGTCGCGTCCACACGATTCGGTAGTTGCCGAACATTCGGAGCTTCGGCGAACCCGCGAAGCGTGCGGATTTCGCCTTACCTGTATTAAAGAAAACTGTTTTTATCTGCATGTCTAAATACACAGAGATTCAAAATGATGTCAATTCCGCTCCTATAGTAGTACAGGGTGTAGGTTATGCCGCGTGTTTGTAATGAAGGTTGAACTAGTCAGTGTTGGGAACACAGAAGTAAACGGATCTGTCATAAATAAGGAAAACGTAACCTATATTTTAACTCGCATTATATAACGACTATGATTGGGGTTTCTGCTTGTAAAAAATTGAAATGTAATTAATTTACTTTACTAAATATGATTTTACAATTCAGTACTAACTGGTGTTTAACTAAATTTTATTTATTACTTTAAATTATAACATACAATTTACTAATTGTATGTTTAACTAAATTTATTACTTTAAATTATAACATACAATTAGTATAATTATTAAGTGACAAAACTGCATCTCTCAGTTCTTCTATGCATCTGTATGCATGCGTTTCTATAGATCTATTTTTTAGATAGCCGAACATGAAGTAATCTAATGGGGTTAGATCAGGCGATCTTGGTGGCCATCTTTGTGCCTCTAACGAACCTGTCAGCAAAAAACTGTTGAAGATATTGGCAGGTTTGTCGAGCAGTATGTGCTGGAGCATTATGGTGCTGAAAATAACCTGCTTCAAGCTCATTTTCTTGTAACTCTGCAATAAACAATTCCAACATCTGTTGGTAACGTTGGGCTGTTACAGTTTCCTCGAAGAAAATTGGCCCTATTATTCGTTGCCTGGACATAGCTAACCAAACTCCAACTTTACGGGATGCAATTGCGTTTCTCGAAATTCGTGTGGATTTTCTGCAGACCAGATCAATTAGTTTTTGTAAATTGATATAGTCTGTTAGATAAAACCAGGCTTCATCCGAGAAAAAGAATTGTTTCAGCAAGTCATCGTCCCTTAAATTGTTATTAAACCAATGACAATATTCCAATCGCCTATCGTGATCTAATGGTAATAATTCCTGTACCGTAGAAACTTTATAGGGATGAAAATGTAACTTTCTTTTGACAGCTCATTGTGCTGAAGTGTATGATAAGCTTCTAAAATGATAAAATGTAATAAACTATTTCACTTAATGTTAATATTGATTTTTTACCTGTTTGTTGAGCTATTACCACAGATAAATTCCCTTATTTTCTTACAGTATTCAGAAATACTATTTGTTGGTGATATTAGATTGTAAATATAAACGATTTGAAAAAAATTATAAGATAGATAATCGAAAGATACTACAACACGCACGCCAATGTCGCTAAATGTCAAGAAAATTCATTTAATGTATGAAATTTGTATGTAGCTAACTTCGCTCATTAAATTGGTAATAAGTATAGATAATTTTTTCCGGAAAACAGTTTTTTTCTTACGACAATCATTTTGAATCACATGGTATCTAGGAATTTTACTACCTAATGCTTGATTACAGCAAATATCCACCATATATACAGGGTGATACATACAATATATTGCGCGGGTAATCACAACCAACTTTGGAGAAAATATTTTGACATTTATCGAGAAAACACAATGATATCGAGAAATTTAATATTTCTGATATTATTGTATAATTTACTATATAATATTTGATGCAGGTATATATAATACACACAGAGTGGTTCATAATAAGATGTATTTATAACGACAACCTTAAAAAAAAAAGATACCCTAATGATGCAAGCCTAAGCGAGCAAGAGAGAAAATATTATTTCCTAAGAATAAAAGGGTCCCAGTATCTTCCCTCTCGTTCACTTGACCTCACATCGTCCAGATATATAGATTTTTTCAAGTCTGCATACCATCTTTATCATTACTAAATGAATAATCACTAGCAGTAGTACTCACGTAAGAAATTATTGATAAAAATATGATAACGACAATTAATCTTACAGAAACCAGTAAACATATATCATACGGTAAATCAAACTTTATTCTCTAGGCGGAATGAATCACTGCAAGAGAATGTGGATGGAAAATCCCATTCGAAAAAATAACACTGTTTATTACATACTAATGTGAGGAAGGAAGTTCATGTCATTGTTGTATGTAATTTTGTGTGGGTGTCCCAGGCTTACCCAAATTATGACGTAAAAGTGTTGTTAAAATGATTCAAATTATGTGTAAAGAATGAATAATACACTGTTTTGTTTTTGTTTTATTTCGTTAGAGTTCACGAATAAAATAATTAAAACATCAAGAAAAGTAGTTAATAGACTTAATATACAGTAATGATATTGAAATTCAGTTGCATTTGATTAGAATAAAAAGATCTTATTTAATACTACTACATTTATTTATAATAACAACCTAGGTAAAATTCCGTGTAAACAGTTTAAAGCATTTTATTTCGTTATTATATTACCAACATAAAGCTAAAATTAAATATGAAAATTATATATAATTAGATATAGGTTATGTAATGTGAAAGAAACAAACTTTTATGTATAAACCGATGCAAACCTAACATATAAACAAACTGCACTTCTGTCAATTACTGTTTGGTGAAACTATATTTTTTATTTTAAAAGCACCACATTTTATGACTAATTTCATTACAGTTATATCCAAAGTCGAAAGACAACAACACTTTATTAACATCCCGGGTGTAAACACTTATGTTACGTCGTTTTTGAAAATTACACCGATTTAACTACATCCGTGTCCCTCACGCTAATATTTTAACACCCAGTGTTGCATATTTCATACCTAGTAACCGTAAAAAGAATCCAGAACTAAGATAGAATAACTTCCTGTATCGCATACGGAATTATGTGTTAAACATTGCGTGAAATAAAAAAAAAAAATAGGTACTTGCATGAATAAAGAATTTCCGTACACCTGGGTGTTGTGATTTGGCAACACTTTCCAGTTTCCTATTTATTAATTACTTAGCCAACAATAAATACTTGCAAAAGTGCGATTTGTAACACGCCTAAGTAATTATCTGTGTTACTTTAACCGTTAACGTGAGATAATTATATGGTTTAAAATTATACAGGTGTGTTACTTATCTATCGATCCATCATGTTTTGCTTAATCGTTTAATCGGGGAATGTTTTAAAAGTAGAATTACTTAAAGATGAGATAAATAGCACACCCTGTATATAAACAATTCTTCGTGCATTATCTTTCGTTATGATAGGTGAAAGTCTCCAAAAAAAAATGTTTGAAACACAAATATTGAGTACAACGTGCATATCTCATAAAAACGGGTTGTCCACATACCTGTTGATTGTTTACATTTCGGTAAAATTCCTTCAAGATCGAACGAAAACGCATATGTCACTGGATGAATAAATTTGTCTCGTCTAAATTCTACGTAACCGCAAATTTTCAACATAAAATGCAACCACATGTTAACTGTATGCCGCTACTTCTTTTATGTTGACAAGAACACCCGATTTAGTTTAATAATGAATTTACATCGCTAACTTCCATACTGATGTTTACAATATTGTATGCATGACATATACAAATATCGGTTACAATTTGAAAACTGACTGTAACATATTTATTGCCAACTTCAATATAAAAAAATACCTGGCACACACAAAGTATCTCATTAGAATTTAGAACAAAATAGCACCTACTACTTATATGTATAATGAAATATGTATATAAATAAATAAAGATGCACATTAATCCTGTATAAATTCAACTAATTAATTAATAAACTGATGTTATCGTCAGTAAATAATTAGGCAGTTTTCTTTTACATACTCACGATTTCTAATAATGACAAATGGCAAAGTTTCTTCAGATTCAGAATCCATAATAAATAATTCACATCAACAAGCTTTCCTTGTATGTGGATTTATTGTTATATTTTCATTTCAGTGGTTGGTATCAACAGGGTTTAGAAGGTGGGGATTGTGTCAGATATAAAATATACAAACCAAAATGGCGTTTTTGTTTGTACAGCGCGATGTAATCGTCAAAATTTAACCAGGGTATAAAAAAAAGCAGAGGGCAGGAAAAAGCACGCCGATGCCGCTTTAAAATAGCAACAAAAATATAGCCCTGTCTCCCACCATATGCCTAATGCCCAATATCGTCTGAAAATTGGCATCGCCGCGTATTGCAAGTCATTTTATGCATCGTACGAGATCCCTATACTAAAGTTAAATTTTGGCAATTACGATGTAATTATATAGTATAAAAGTGTTTATTTAGTTATAGATAAAATCAGTGTTCATTGTTTTGTTTTCTTCTGTTATGGAAGTCTGTTTTACGCGCAATACACGGGTAAGTAGCACATTTAAATTTATAATATAAGCAGTTTGTAAACAAATAAACGCTTGTATTTTATTGACGAATCGCTTTGCAACATTGCGTAAGCTATAAGTAGTATGTCCTTACACAATGTAGTACATCAAATACATGTGGTATACAAATCCCAATTTGGCTTCTCTAATCGTACAAGTGGGAAAAAAATCTAATTGGAATAGAACGTGTTGCCATAAACGTGTAACCGCTTAGAACGTATAATGAAACGCTTGTCCTTAGTCGCTATTCAACTATTGGGTGGTTTACACAATCGGCATAAATTCTTAGATCCGGTAAGAGTTCAGTGACTAGGTCAAGACTGTTTACGCGAGCACCGAAGGATATATACCATATAATCTACTTGTCATGTTTTAAGGTTATATGAAAGCGTATTTGAATCTTTATTAATTGTCGCTATAACCAGTTTAAGATTATACTATTGAAAAAAGTATGCAATCCGCTTAGCTATATCGCAATATGTCTTTTTCCCCTCTATGTGTAACGTATTTAAATTTATAACGTTATGAAAGTCACGTAAGCTTATGTTGTATTACTTTCGGGACTTCCTAAATCGAGAAAGAAATGAGCGCATAGAATTTACCGTGAATATCTTCTACTAGCGCATTGCAAAATATAAACGGAATAACCGTGCGGAACCACTAGACATAATTTGCGCCATAATTTGTGGAGTATTTCTATTTAAAGGGAAATTGTTTTTTTGCTATTACAAATATAATATATATGATTTGACATTTGACAGTAGGTTATGTACAGAGGGGTGGGACTTCCATTATAATTCAATGAACATTATTTAGTCGCACCCTACAAGCGGTGATTTGTACTAATGTCGTCTATCTCGCTCATTTACTATTCTCGACTGTTCTCGACAATCGCGCTGCGTGGCGCTGCGATCACTCGTTTTTTGCTTATTGACGCCATTTTGACAAAATTTGTTGGCGTCGTTTCACATCGCGGCTTTATGCACGTTTTTTGGTTATTTCGAACGTTTTGTAAGTGTGAAATGGATGTTATAATATTTAATATGCCAGGTAATGTATTGATCGAACGATTTGCAGTAAGCAGACGTGTATAATTAAGATTTATTTAAGGTTATGCATAAGCCAGGTACACTTTCTAGAGAATTCTTCTGGAGACATTGCATTGCAATCTGCAGCAAGAAAATTGCTCTCGTATTTATTATGTAAGTTATTAATATTTACAAATCAATTTTGATTAGTACATAACATGAAAAAGTGATTTATTAAATCTAATTAAGCTATAATCGGCTATAATGGTAATATAAATTTATGTTTATTAGGTGCATCAGATCCATCGATAATATCAAGAAAATGTTTCCCCATCTCACCTTACATCATAAAAATGTACACGTAAGTTAAAAGTAAACATTCTACAATATACCACCTTAATCAAAGATATTATTTTAGGTAAATACAGTGTTTTTAGTTAATGCAGCATGACAATGTCAATTAACTCCTTCGAAAGGAAGACTAAGTCGTAGTGAAACCCATTATGGTCAATGGATTGGGGCCTGGGGGATAATAACGAGGGCATAGAGCGAGAACCCAAGAAATCAAAACCAAATCTGGAAGTGATTTAATGACAGCGAATCAAAAATTTTAGTAAATAAATGCAAACAAAATAACCACAACCGATTTAGATAAGAAAAATGTTTTTGGGGGAAAAATTAAAAATTTATTATTTAGTGAGTTTCCTCTAGACGATTATAGGGGAAGGAAACTATAAATTAAATTTATTATGTTAATGAAAAAGCTCTTAACTAATTTTAACCAAATATTACTAGAAATATATTCTTTAATGCTAAATTAGTAATATAATTTCAAATATCAGGTAACCTAACTTTTAACTCTCAATAATCTTTTAATTCGTATAGAAAACTCCCTGCAAGGAAAATCATTTAATCAAATTGAATGTGAAAAATAAATCTTAATTCGGAAATCACTGTCTAGTATACAATCGAATTAAAACTAAAGTCCGATTTATTTGCACTTATCAGGTTTTCAGTCATGTTTTGTTTTTTAATTTTTTTTAAAACAAATTGAAAATTTGCTTGAAATGATACTTGTTACATTTCATGTTTATACTCTACATACTATTTGGTTTTTTAGAATATTTATCTGTGGTTTTATTTTGCGACAAATATATTATGTTATGTTATGATTTTACATAGGAGCATTTGTGTAAGACTCGTTTGACTGGTATTGTATTTATTTATGTATGAGAAATATGGTTTATTGGTTGCATTAAAGCAAAAAAAATAGTTCAGGACAGTAAGCTTTCAATGAACTTTGTGATTTTTCTCTTCAAATGCTTAAGAGTACCCTTATTATTTTATTGATTCAAAGATTGAGTGGATTTATAAATACATTGATAGCTTTTGTTGTAGAACGATTAAGGTAATTTGGAATAGAGAATAAGGAAGATTAGATAGTGTTCTTGAGTTTTAGATCAATAATTTAAGTTTACGTCACCAGTCTATAAATTTATTTTATGTATATATCGTTTTACCTGGTTAAAATTAATTAATTCTTTTCTAATAAAAGATTGTGGTTATTCATTATATTTTCACATTTGTCTCTAAAAATGTAATATTCAATGTATATGTTGTTTTTCCTTTTTTGCTTTTCATTAATTTTTGATTTAAAATAATAGTTTATGTATTTATATAATATTGTTATAGGAAATAGTACCATGTACATTTAATTTATTGCATTTTTGCACAATTAATAAAGATATTTTACAAAATCATGTGTTTTTGTTCTATTTCAAATCATAAATATAAAAAAGCAATTAATAGTAAACATTTAAATTGCCCGCCAATAAATTTCTAGTACAAAGAATAGTCAGTTGGCGTCACTAAACGCAGTCCGAGTTAGCGTATGAGAGTTGCCATTCTAGTCAGGTTATTCTATGGTTATGTATTTTACGCGCATGCAGTGTTACCACTGCGTTGAATTTATCTGTAATAGAATTTTGTAATAGACTGATCTATGTGAATGTGTGGCATTTTACTTCAAGTTATATTACTATTAAGATTCCAAGAAATTATAATATTTATTACAGCAAGCAGTCTGTTGACAGTGCCACTCTATATTTTACATTATTGGTACAGAATCGTATAAATCGGATACGTGCTTGAAACAAAAAATATTTTAGTTAACTTAGGGTAGGATCTATGGATATTTTAATTTATAACTATTCGAGAATGTTGTTTGGTTAGTTAGGCATGCCTTCTAATCTCGTTATGCAATTACGAACGTTTACGAAAAGAAAATAATACTAGTCAAGTAACTAAGCACTAAATAGCAGCTACAAACGTAAGCAATTAGAATATTTTCAACGTGTATTTACGACCAGTCCAAACAAATTTTCTTTTGTCGGCACAGAAGTTTCGTGTCAACAATCAACAACATACGAGCGGTTTATTTTCGAAAGCAATTACCATCAGGAATGCAAGAACGAATTGGCTTTCTTACCTAATCGCATACTCAGAAAAATTTTTACTTCTCGACTTACAAGTAACGAAATCATGTTCCGTTTGTTTTTATTTTAGAGATTTTCGCTCGACCATTGTAGTCGTGCATTTTGCATCAGCAAATTTCGCTGATATAGAAGTTCCTATACGCGGTGTAAATTAATACCACAACGATGTTACAGTAAGAGAAAAAAGAAACTCTTGGTACGTGCTAGTAAAGAAAAAGATGAAGTGAATATTTTTTTAAGGGATATATTTTAAATATCTGGCTCTACTGAATAAAAAAAAAATGAAAAGAATTGAGATATACCGGGTGAGTCAATAGTCCGATATTGGTTGATATTGACTTTAATATCTCTCATAAAAGATTTTTCAATGTGACATCCTACGTTACGGAAAGAAGTGAACGTTCTAAAAATATGTTCGCGTTCACGGGGTGCATCAGTTTTCCAGGACCGTACTTAACTTAATTTTTTCAAATGAAACCATACTTTTTTTTTAGGCCTGTTTATTTGTTGTAATAAATGCTACAAATACATATGTTCGTTTCAAATTTCGAATGCAAGGTTGCCAAGTTATTTAACTTTTTACATAAAATTTTCAAAATGCACGTGTTCATTTAACATTTTTTTCCGGCATTATCATTGACAATTAAACTCTAAAATTTGCTAAGGAGCTTAGGAAAGCTTAGACCTTTCTTGTGATTTGCATGTTATTTGGTAAAATTATACAGGGTGGTCTCCAGAAGCAATCAATTTGTTTGATATTTAAATGGCTTTTACTTTGTTATCTTAAATTGAACACCCTATATTTCATCATTATGCACTTCTTTTAGATCTTTCATTTTTGTTTTAGCAGTAGGGCATATCTAAAACTTACACTTTCTGAGATAATTTGACATTTTTAGAAATTGTCCCACAAATAACATTTATTCATAAAAGGTAGGCGGTGAAACGATATTTTTATGATATTACTAAACTGTCAAACACGCTGTGTTAGTAGAATTTTCTTTATTTAGTGTTAAAAACCTATGATCCACCTATCATACCTATGATTTGACATAGCATTATTGACAGCCAGCAAATAAATCTAGCAACAATTCCTATTATAGAAAGGGATAGACACATGTGGAAAGGTATAAAATGAAAAAGGATGCATGCAAGGAAGTTAGCTACATACAAATTTCATACATTAAATGAATTTTCTTGACATTTAGCGACATTGGCGTGCGTGTTGTAGTATCTTTCGATTATTTATCTTATAATTTTTTTTTCAAATCGTTTATATTTACATCTAATATCACCCAACAATAGTATTTCTGAATACTGTAAGAAAATAAGGGAATTTATCTGTGGCAATAGCTCAACAAACAGGTAAAAAATCAATATTAACATTAAGTGAAATAGTTTATTACATTTTATAATTTTATAGGCTTATCATACACTTCAGCGCAATGAGCTGTCAAAAGAAAGTTACATTTTCATCCCTATAAAGTTTCTACGGTACAGGAATTATTACCATTAGATCACGATAGGCGATTGGAATATTGCCATTGGTTTAATAACAATTTAAGGGACGATGACTTGCTAAACAAATCATTTTTCTCGGATGAAGCCTGGTTTTATCTAACAGACTATATCAATTTACAAAACTATTGTATCTGGTCTGCAGAAAGTCCTCACGAATTTCGAGAAACGCAATTGCATCCCGTAAAAGTTGGAGTTTGGTTAGCCATGTCCAGGCAACGAATAATAGGGCCAATTTTCTTCGAGGAAACTGTAACAGCCCAACGTTACCAACAGATGTTGGAATTGTTTATTGCAGAGTTACAAGAAAATGAGCTTGAAGCAGATTATTTTCAGCACCATAATGCTCCAGCACATACTGCTCGACAAACCTGCCAATATCTTCAACAGTTTTTTGCTGACAGGTTCGTTAGAGCACAAAGATGGCCACCAAGATCGCCTGATCTAACCCCATTAGATTACTTCATGTTCGGCTATCTAAAAAATAGGATCTATAGAAACCGCATGCATACCATAGAAGAACTGAGAGATGCAGTTTTGTCACTTAATAATATAATTATACTAATTGTACGTTATAATTTAAAGTAATAAATAAATTTAGTTAAACACCAGTTAGTACTGAATTGTAAAATCATAATTTAGTAAAGTTAAATTGATTACATTTCATTTTTACAAGCAGAAACACCAATCCATAGTCGTTTATATAATGCGAGTTCAAATATAGGTTACGTTTTCCTTATTTATGACAGTTCCGTTTACTTTCTTATGTTCCAACACTGACTTAGTTCAAACCTTCATTACAAACACGCGGCATGTACCTACACCCTGTTACTATCTATAGGAGCGGAATTGACAATCATTTTGAATCTCTGTGTACTGTGCCCACCCTTTTTCATAACTCACGAGCCGTCACTGGTACAATTACAGTAGTATGCGGCTACAGTATTGCCAAATCACCAAATGTATGTTCTTTCAAATGATTCTTGAACACATACGAACCATAATACGACTTTTTTACTTTAATATCTTAACATGTCGCTGCGTGCAACTTTTGCGATAATTTATACGCACGCTATATTTTGCAGATTTTTTTTTTTCGCTGATATAGACGTTTCTATCCGTGTAAGTTAATACCACAACAATGGTACAACGATCGACGGCGTGTGCTCACACAGAGATTGACTCGTGCGCTGGTCGACGTACTACGATAGACGTGCGATAATGCAGGCGTGCCAACTGCTAAAATCGGGAGAAACGCTGAGTACGCGGTTCGGGACGAAACTTGTTGCGATTGTTCGAAAAATTACGTATCTGTAATCGGATACCTGTTTGGGATCATACGTTCGACTGCTCAATTTCTCAGAATCGCGAACAGAAACGGGATGTTTTTAACCTACGCTCCTGTGTCTCTATACATTTATATATATAGGAAAGCCGTTGGGCTATTTTTAAAGGCGATAGGGCGAAGGAAGGCTAAATATTTACGAGATAAAGACAGGCTGGCTTCACGAGAAATACGTCGATGTGATAAGTACAGTAGATTTTTTTTATTGTTAGAATAAACAATTATTACGAAAAATCGCAAACATAGGAACGTGATCAGACATGAAAATACTGACATTTGGAGGACTAGAGAAAAGTCGATGTAAGGTCAAAAAAATGTTATAACATTTAATAAGAGTTACGTCAATAAAATACTAATTTAGTGTTTAGAAGTCTCTCATTTTTTGTAATAAAATAACACAACGGCACTTGTGTTAATGAATACTAATTCCAGTTCAAATACAACAAGAACCGAAGTGTTAACTAATCAATTTTTTATTACCCCTAAGATAATTGACCCAATTCGACTGTAGTACATACACTATATTGTACTATCTTCGTTCCATCCATTGATTTACACTGACGCGGTGGCATGATTACGTCCGTCTAAAATAAACACTTGCTTGGTGTCTGTCCGCAAACATCTGGGTGTGCGTAGGATACTCTGCTCCACAGTCACAACAATACACAACATACAGGCTGTCTCACCGAACTGGGACATTAGATTTTTTTTAAACTTCTAGTAGAAATTTGATTTTGAAACTTGCAGCGTAGACATGGCCTACTGTGATCTATTTAAGGAAAGTATTTTCAACTTTATAACATCTTCGGTATACAGGGTGTTGATATCAACTTTCTTATTTTAAAAGGAATGGTATAATTTTTATCGGTCTAATGAATTTGGCGAGTCATTTGCAACTAGTTTACGTGAAGGTTCCCTATCCCTAAACTCGACCGTTTTTGAGATATTTTCATTTTCGTCGATTTTTTGACATTTGCACTCTTTCAAATAAAATCAAATATGTATTTCATCAGATAGCAGATATTTAGTGGTTCTATTAAAGTCGTTGTAAATACAAGGACGTAGCTATAAGGTGTTATAGCAATAATCACTGAATCACATACAGGGTGTTCAAAAACGTGCCTCCAATGTGGATACCTTTAAGTTAACACAATTTTTTTCTTTCAAATGGAACGTGGTATTTTGTACTACAGCATTTAATGCAGCGCAAAATTCTACATCGATTGATATTAGGGTTTGGTATACCTATTCTTAATAGTTTTTGAAGTATTAGCATTTCTTGTGAAAAATTGCTAGAAAATATGCCTAAATTCCAAGTTTCAAACAAAGAAAATGAGTTGTTTTCTATAAAGCACTCTATACATTATATGCCTAACCTATCTAAATATTTATGTTTCAGATATCTAACGTTCACTAGTTTCTTACTAATAGTAATGTCTTTTAGTCATAGAGAACGTACATTAATTATTAGATATTAGTAGGCCATGAGATGTGCTAACAAACAAGTGATATCCATTGTCGGTAATTTATCAAATTGCGGAGTGATAAACCTATGCAGTATTAACCAATCATATCTTTTATAGTAAGTCCTAATGCTGTCAACTCCTTCACACATTGTCTTCTAACAAGTAAAATATTGTAAATCGAAAGAAAGAAGAAAAACATTAAAAGTTACATATACAAATAACATTTTGGACTTATTCTACATTCATGAAGAATGTAACAATGATTAGATACCTACACTTATTTGCAATTAATAAAAACCTCAAAAAAATAAAATACAAAAGAAATTAAAGCAGATATCCTAAATACACCCATAATATTTCAAATATTGTTCACTTACTAGACCAGATATTTTCTTTGTAGGGGAGCCGTCTAACATGGAGTCTCCGAAAACAATGCAGCCTCCTGGCTTTTTGTATTAAACTAGGTATTAAGCGATACAGACAGATATCATAAATTAGGAACAAACTATTAAAAGTCTTCGAAAATATCCAATATAAATGTTCTTTCAGAATAATAGTTTCTTAGTTTTTTTTTAATTTGACTTATTTTCCATGTATTTAATAAGCAGGCAAAAATATTAACATGTAATTTGCTGTCGCATAATAATTATGGCTTATTAATATTTTATAGTTACAATTACATAAAATTTGCTAATAATCGGAAAACTCCCAATGATAAATATCTCAGGTATGGAAACCAAACAATGCAAAAAAAGATAACGCATAATTCTAAAAAAATAATATACAGAGTGTTTTTAGGAAAAAAATATTTTATTTACTCGAAACTTGGAAATTGTGAAAACGTAGGTCACAATAAAGTATTTAAACACCGTGTATTTTTTTTTATACACACAATGAAAAAAACATTATGAGCTTGTAAGACATTTACAAATTGCTCATAAATAAAACTTTATACATTACAATTTAACATAAAATTTCAAATGAGAAACCATTTATTGAATTAAAACAAAAATTCCAAGCCAATAAAGTATTTGAACAAATAAAACATTTAGCAAAACAACTGACAATTCTGGTATAATTTTTGTTTTTAATATTTTGTTGAGAAGTCATTACTATCTGAGACACTTTTTAGTATGTTTGGGGTAGAAGTAACCAGCTTTTGTGTGACTTCTGGTGATATTTGATCACAAGTTTCAAATCAGTCAGTCTTATTTGAAATATTTTCGTGTTCAAATACTTTATTGGCCCACTGTATATAAGAGTGTGGTTAGCTTCCTAAAGCGTATTATTATAAAGTGTTTTTTCCGATTTGTTATAGTTAGAATTAGTTATCAAACAAGTATTGTTAAGAAGAATTACGACATAAATTATGTACGTGACTAATGGCTAACGCCAAGGCCAATAACAAGAACAACAAGAACAACAACAACATCAACAACAACACCAATTACGACATAACTATAATGGCAGTTTTTATGTTAAATACATGGTGTTCCCCAACCTCTCCGACAAAATAAATGAAGATATTCCTTACTAAATTTTAAGACGAAAATGTGATATAAACTTTTTCGAATGTCGCTTCGTTTTTGAAATACAGGATGTTAATTTTTTTTTTATTTTTCTTTTTTAAATTTTATTAATTAATGCCAAACGATATTGTAATGATATTTCTTAAACATAGCAAGAGGTTAGAGCACTTTACTGTGGGTCAATTTTATTTTATTTCGACAGAGAGGTTAGGAATATTGTATGTTGAACGTCTTAAAACTATTAATAAATTTAATCCGACTTTTAGGCCTTTCCCGAATAACTACACGCCCTGTATATACTTATTTTCGGTGTGTTCTTAAATGCGATATGTCCAGACTTTCTTTATTGTTTCAGTATATTTATATAGATTTCCGAGAAACGTTAAGCAGACTCTGCCTTCTTCTATAATCGGCAAAGCCACCTATCCTACGCGATTTTCATCCCACTTGAGTAAACATCCTTTGGTGCGACTGCACCTTCGATTATTTTTCTCATATAGGTATTGTTTTGTTTCATTTATTTTGATAGCATAACAACTATAACAAAAAAGAAAAAAACATTCCATGACGAATACATTAAATACGAAAACAGGATATCCCCAATTGGAGTTTACAAAAATAAAAAAAAAAAGTTTATTATTAGTTTATAACAAAAAGTTGTTGTTGCTTTTCGAAAAACGTTCTTACCGTGAAAAAAAAAATAGATGTACAGGGTGGAAATTATGAAATATGCCCCAACAGAGACGTACTATTATTTATTACTTTAGACCAAGTATGGGCAACCTTTGACATGTTGTGGGCCAAACTTTAGTGTGCAAATACGTTCGCGGGCCGCGTTTAAAAGTAGTGCATTTTAAAGTAGTGTTCATAATTTTTAGCGATAGATATCAGACATGAAATAATACGACAATGTTATTATAATGCAATTTATTAAAATAAGAAAATGAAATGAAAAAAATAGGTACAACATTTAATTAGATCGTGAAATTTGGAATTATTACAAACTACGAAAGTTAAATAGCGGCAACGAAATCAATGAGACCCTTGAGCTTGAATTTGGGAAAGTAATCCATCGATGTTTGGATGAATTCCACTGATACAAAGACGTAAAGAATTTTCCAAATTATCGTCAGTCAGCCTTGTACGATGTTTTGATTTATTAACTTTCATCATTGAAAAGAACTGTTCGCATTTATAAGTACTGCCAAATCAATCTTCTTGCGAATTTTCTAAGCTCCGGAAAATGGTCTACTTCGAGGTATTTTTTGTAGAAATCGCACAACTCCACGTCTTCAAATTTAGATTTTAGGAGTAAGTTTTCTTGAAGCTCGATCAACTCCGTTTGCAAGTGTATTGGAGCATTTTGTGCATTACTTTTTGTTGAAGTACCTAATAAATTGAAACTGTTTTCCATGTTTTTAAAATCGCTAAATCTGTTCGAAAATTGCTCCGACAGTAACTTGAGTTCTTCAGCATATTGAGCATAAGCAGTATTTTCATACGCAGAGAGCGTGGTGAAATGGTAACTGTTACCAGACAGCAACTGTGGCTCCCACAAGCGGATTTTGTTTTGAAGCGCTTTCAAACGGCTGTACAAATCATTCACTAACTGTCCTTGTTTTTGAAGTTTCAAATTTAAATCATTCAAATGGGCTGTAAGGTCGACCAGAAATGCTAAGTCACATATCCATTTTGGGTCACTCAATTCAGATAGTGGTTTATCTTTTATTTGCATAAAATCTGCTATCTTATTTCTAAGCTCGTAAAACCGTTTCAGCATTTTTCCTTTGCTTAACCATCTGACTTCAGAATAACATGTAACGTCATCATATTCGGCTGATATTTCATCTAAAAACGCCTTGAACTGACGATGGTTAAGCCCTCGGGATCGAATAAAATTGATGGTTTTTACTACCACATTCATAACATTCTGGAGTCGAATGGACTTAGAACACAAGTTCTGTTGGTGGATAATGCAATTAAGGACTATCAAATCATCTCTTTGCACATTTAATTCAGTTGCTTTGTCATACAAAATTCCGATGAAACCTTTACGTAAGCCGACCATAGAAGGTGCACCATCCGTGCATACACCAACTAATTTTGACCATGGCAAACCAAAACTTGTGAATACCTTTTCAACTTCATTAAAAATGTCCTCTCCTGTTGTGGTTTCTTTTAGCGGCTGTAAAGCAAGCAATTCCTCAGTAACAGTGAACTCTTTATCAACACCTCGAATAAATATAGCCAGTTGAGCTGTGTCAGACAAATCGGTGCTCTCGTCTAATGCTATGGGAAATGATTCAAAACCAGCCATACATACGGTTAGTCAAAGTTGTTTTTATATCATTAGCCATCATTTCTATACGTCGGGCAACAGTTCATCTTGACAAACTAATTTTTTCAAATTCATTTTTCTTTTCAGGACACAAAACACTGCCAACTTCTAACATACACTCCTTGATAAATTCTCCTTCGGCAAATGGTTTTAATGACTTTGCCAATTTTGAACTAACTATAAAACTAGCTTTCACAACATTATGAAGTTGTGTTCTTTGTTTATGAAACATTTACTGTGGTTTTTCCAAATTTGCGGTAAACTTCTGGATTTTGTCTTTTCTTATTTGTCCTGTTAGTGAGTGCAGCATAGGATGCTTAGTTGAGTAGTGCCTCTTTATATTGAATTCTTTCATCACTGAAATAGATTCATTACACAGCAAACAAATAGGCTAACCATTGTGCAAGATAAAAAAGAATTCTTCAGTCCATTTTTCTTGAAACTGACGATCCTCTGCATCTACGTTTCGTTTCTTTCCACCAGACATCATTTTCGTTTACTTTTCGTTCGATAAACTTAATAACAAAATATAATTAGTAAGCACTCAAGATGCACACAAAGTGACAAAGCAAATTGACGGCACTAGCAGTTCGCTAGGATATCGCTTGTCGAAGTTATCACCTCTGTAGCTCAAATAGAACTGAACTAAAGTTCGGGCCATCCACCCGCTTATATAGGCAAAATGAAGGAATGATCTAGAATCGTCTAGTGTAGATCATTTGAGAAGCTATAATCTTTTGTTGCGCCGCCAGTGAGGCGGCAAACATCAAAGGCTTTGATGTTCGCCGCCTCACTCTTTGATGATCGCCGCCACTCGGCTTGCTCGCTCACTTGATTCCGCAGGAGCAAACGACGAACCCCATATCACTCGATCTTCCTCATTTGGAGTGAGTATGAGTAAGTAGTGTAATATTTTTTTTTAATTGGGTTTTTCAAAATGTCTCGCGGGCCGGATCAAATCTTACAGCGGGCCGATTGTTGGCCACATATGCTTTACACCAAAAGTTTAATATAGCAGATAATTAATCTAAAATTAGAACTTACTGAAACCAATAAACAAATCCTAAAACTTATAATCGTTGACTCTGTCTAAGTACAGAAAAAGGTCTATTTCTTCACAAATCCTTTAATAATAAGTTACCGGTTTCGTCCTATGCGGACATCATCAGACAAACTAAGAAATGTCAAAGAAGCATGAACGTACCATAAATTTTGACAAATAATTAAATACAAATTTAAAATTAAGCATACTATTAAGAGTGATAAAAAAACAACCCAATAAATTAATTAAGAATTAATTAATATTTTAAAATATGATACAATATGATGAACTAGATGGCAACTAGCAAGCCATAATGTTATTTGTATTACATCATGGCCTACTGAAGGGAAAATTTAATTGATCATATTATATTATTATTATGTATTATATTAGCCATGAATTGAATTTTTAAATTATAATCAGTTAATTTTGAGATATAAAATACGAGTTCTTATAAATCGTTTTTCTTTCCTGAAGTATATCCAAACACTGTTAAAAATCTAATTTGACATTAAAACGGCAATTCACATAACCTGTTTTAGTGCCGTAGACGGATCTTAATCTCTCCATATAGAAGTCATAGCGGGCAAAATCGAGGCCATGCAGAGGTGGAAGCATATTTAGTGTAAATTATTATCGCCGCGTGAATGGAATTGCAGACTCAGTTTTGGAAATTCAATTACCATACCAATAACAACAGTTTGTGCCGGTGATGAGTCAACCGATGCGAATATTATCGTTTTTTTTTGCATACAGAAGAATACGATGGGACGTGCTTTTTCATACATGAACGATGACATTGATAGATATGTAGATAGTTGCAATATCGAATGGGGAAAGTTCGCATTTGTCATTTTTTCGAGATTGACCACATGAATTGCTGTTCTTATCTCTGATGTTATGGAAAATGGTGTTGAAAAAATATAGGTTTTGTACATTACTGGGAAACGGGACTACTTCAGTAAGTGTATTAGCTGCAGATATTTCTATTGGTCTTTACAAAATGCTAAAATAAAATATAATACGCAATGTTAAAATAAATAAAATCTAACATTAAGCACTTAATAAGAATATGTTTCTATTCTGCATATACACTACCGGCCATTGAAGTTAGGAGAGCTAGTAAATTACTGCTAAGAGCCGTTTTACACGTACGAGAATTTTTACATAAATCATAATAAAAATTAGCCCGAAAATTTTGGTGAGAATTTTCCTAAGAAATTTTGTCATGATACTTTCATGTCGTTTTACAACATTTTTCACGGCTTGATCGGTGCTAGAGACACTTCCTTGCGCTATGCTTGCTAGGTTAAGGTTTTATTTTATGAGTGTTCAGTCGTGCTAAGTGTTGCTAAATTGTGCAAAATGTATAATGAACAAAACGCGGATATGAAAGTCAACTATGGTTATTTTTATAAAATATTTTGCTGCTATTTCAAAATTGGATTTGGCACGCTAGCTGCCGATGTATGCAGTTTTTGTTTTAGGTTGCAACATCATAGACTACAAAGGCACAAGAAGGAAAATAAACCAGTTTTAGCTATTTTGACGGATCTACATATCCATAAACTAAGAGCAAAATAGTTTAATTTATTTATGAAGGAAAATTTGGCAAATTCTCTTTCATATTGTTTTGACATGCAACAGGTACAGCCTTTGCCAAAACTACCCGTTGGTGAAGCATACTAATGTGTCAGTTGTCATTTTATAACCTGTGCATCATAGATTTGAAATGCAATGGCCCTGTTTTTTATACTTGGAGTAAGGACCAAGCAGGCAGAGGAGCCACGGAAATAGCATCAGCCATTGGAGATTTTTTACGCGAGTTGGAGATAGCAGATAACGTAACAAGTTTACGATTTTTTGGCCGACGGTTGCGCAGGGCAAAATAAAAACTTTTTATGTTATACATTCGATGTGTTTTTAGTTATACCATGATGCTCCTGAAAACCTTGACAACATAACCGTAATTTTTCCCGTAAGGAGGCATTCTCACATATGCCTAGATATCGTATCTTTGGTCAAATAGAGGAAAAATACAGAAAAAGAAGTCGGATTGTGTTAAAAGAGGATTATGAATAAATTCTTAGAGAAGTAGGAAGAGATAGAAGATTGGGAGAAGGGTGGGTGGTCTGGGACATTAAGAAGATGAGTGACGCTAACTGTAAAAAACTTGCTGGAATTAGCAATACGAAAAGAATTTTTATTAAAAAGGAAAAATAAATACGAAAAACAAAAATAAAGTAATTAAAGTGAAAATGCAATTACCGAAATGATGACATATCAAAACAGTTTATGACGATAATGAAAAAAGGAGTATCCATCAGCTCTGTGTGACTGTTGAGAAATTGCCGCTAGAAAACAAAGTAAAACCACTTAAGTTGAAAAAACATTGAGACCCTGATGACACTCTATGACGAAGAGTGGAAAAATATCGAGAAGTTTGTTTTTTACAAAAATCTTTTAGAAAAAAGTGAGGCTATAAGTAGCTGTCACAATCATGAGACAGAAAATGAAGACTCAGGTGATAATGAAGATAATAATTGCGACTGCTTAGAAGATGACTGTGGAGTAAAACTATAACAGCTCTTGTATTTTTGTTAATAAAAAAAGTGAAACAGAAATTTGTTTGTTTTTCTTTAAAATGCAATTTATACTAAATTTTATTTTCAAAATGAAATAAATGTCAGTTTTATTTTCAAAATGCAATTTATTTTTGTATTTTTCTCCGTTTTTTGTTACAAATATAATTTTTCAGCAAATTGTTTCGCGAATATTTGTTTTAGAGAGCTTAATTTTCCTTTTACTCTAAAATGTACACCGAGAGAAAAAAAAGTGTTGTATTAACTATAATAAAATGGTGTATTGAACACTTTTTTCTTTTTCAATATAAGCAATGATATTTTAGTGTTAATCCAATACGTAAAAAAATGTCAAATTGCATTAGTTAACTGAATAATAATAAATGTTATAAGAAACAGACTACGCATGATTCTTTGAACATGTACTTAATTTTCCATTAACAATTTGTACCTGCTAATTGAATAATTCAACAACATTATCCCAACACAGTTACTTCTTGTAGACACACGAAGTAATAATTGTCTATAATTTATAATATTGGTTAAATTAATAATAATATTGGTTTAGCACCGGTACACTGTACTTCATTGATTAATAAATTTTGTTATACATTTCTATAAAATGTTGATTCAAAACTTATATTGTTTCATTTAACCTACCAGTAGTATTCATCGAATGATTATTTGCATGTAATTCAACACTTTTAGGTAGTTATACGAAAAATATTCTCTTGTTAGTGGAGCCATTTTCGATTTTGCTTAAAATCACGTTACTGGTCGGGCGAGTTTTTAATTTCATCGATGGATCCATCGATTACTGTATCATAAATGTAATAAACAGAGATATACTGTAATCGATGGATCTATCGATGAAACTAAGAATCCGCCCGCACATTCAGCAATTAGTCCATTGATAGCAACGTATAGCTATATATTGCCTAATTAGGAAGACTATAGTAGGTAATAGAAGGAACACATTGATATCAACGGATTAAGCTTTTGTGCGCTGAATGTCATCATTGTCCACAAAGTTCCAAGGCTACCTTTACAGCTGTGTATGGATATCTTTGGGACTTCCATTAATACGTCATGTCGGTAGCAAGAACAGCGTGGTAATCACCTGTGCTATAGATCTTCAATTGGAAAATATGTACGTAATTTTATAAGATTAAAGATTTGGAAACGGGGGGGATAGTGTAATCTCATTGAAAATTTTCGCTGTTAAAGACAGATACAATGTAAATTACGTAATATTTTTCGTACTGAACTAATTAACTGCAGGTAAAGTCAACAACAAAAAAACGTTTAATACGTAATAATACATTACAACAACACATTACGTAACATAACATTTACGGCATTATATACTAAACTTATATTAGCTTAATAACATAACTAAAAATTTATAAAGGTTTTATTCATACATTTTGAAAGGAAAGTACATTTTAACGTTTCATAATAAATCATTAATAACAACATTTAACCAAAATTCGTTATCAGCATTTACCGATTTCGTAAATCCACCAAATAACCATTATTTTCAACGGAATTGGTTTTTAATCATCATATTAATCGATTTACTTAAACAATTAGAGGCAAAATGATTTTTAGGATTATATTTATCACATACCATGTGATTCAAAATGATTGTCGTAAGAAAAAAAACTGTTTTCCGGAAAAAATTATCTATACTTATTACCAATTTAATGAGCGAAGTTAGCTACATACAAATTTCATACATTAAATGAATTTTTCTTGACATTTTCACTACATTGGCGTTCGTGTTGTAGTCTCTTTGGATTATTTATCTTATAATTTTTTTCAAATCGTTTATATTTACATCTAATATCACCAACAATAGTATTTCTGAATACTGTAAGAAAATAAGGGAATTTATCTGTGGCAATAGCTCAACAAACACGTAAAAAATCAATATTAACATTAAGTGAAATAGTTTATTACATTTTATAGTTTTATAGGCTTATCATACACTTCAGCGCAATGAGCTGTCAAAAGAAAGTTATATTTTCATCCCTATAAAGTTTCTACGGTACAGGAATTATTACCATTAGATCACGATAGGCGATTCGAATATTGTCATTGATTTAATAACAATTTAAGGGGCGATGACTTGCTAAACAAATCATTTTTCTCGGATGAAGCCTGGTTTTATCTAACAGGCTATATCAATTCACAAAAACTATCGTATCTGGTCTGCAGAAAATCCACATGAATTTCGAGAAACGCAATTGCATCGCGTAAAAGTTGGAGTTTGGTTAGCTATGTTCAGGCAACGAATAATAGGCCCAATTTTCTTCGAGGAAACTGTAACAGCCCAACGTTACCAACAGATGTTGGAATTGTTTATTGTAGAGTTACAAGAAAATGAGCTTGAAGCAGGTTATTTTCAGCACGATAATGCTCCAGCACATACTGCTCGACAAACCTGCCAATATCTTCAACAGTTTTTTGCTGACATGTTCGTTAGAGCACAAAGATGGCCACCAAGATCGCCTGATCTAACCCCATTAGATTACTTCATGTTTGGCTATCTAACAAATAGGATCTATAGAAACCGCATGCATACCATAGAAGAACTGAGAGATGCAGTTTTGTCACTTAATAATTATACTAATTGTACGTTATAATTTAAAGTAATAAATAAATTTAGTTAAACACCAGTTAGTACTGAATTGTAAAATCATAATTTAGTAAAGTTAAATTGATTACATTTCATTTTTACAAGCAGAAACACCAATCCATAGTCGTTTATATAATGCGAGTTCAAATATAGGTTACGTTTTCCTTATTTATGACAGATCCGTTTACTTTCTTATTTTCCAACACTGACTTAGTTCAAACCTTCATTACAAACACGCGGCATATATCTACACCATGTTACTATCTATAGGAGCGGAATTGACAATCATTTTTGAATCTTTGTGTATTTTACAATAAGCTGGACAACTGTTTTGCGCATGCGTAAAATTACAACGTGTTTGCTTTGATCTTTGTAATGTCTATCGCGTGTTGCAAAGTGGCTGTCTGTGTACGGGATCCCGATTGGATGCTTTTATAACCCTATTAAAGACCCTACTTACAAGACATATTTTAAACTTCACTATTTGAACTAAATTTGATAAACAATCGTCGTCACACATTCCAACAGAGAATTCCGCAAGTACTCTATCCTTAAATTAGCGCCACAATGGGATGTAAATAAATTGAAATGGAACAGAACAGCGATTCATATTTATCGACGCTAAAGAGAGTCGAAGAGATCCCACCAACAAAGAACAACGAACAAAAGCAATTCCATATGGACGTATGTATGTGTGTATGAGTGTGTGTGTGGTGCTGCTCACTCTTAAAGAGGTCAAGATTTCTCGAATTCCTCAGCCATTATTGTCGTCTCTGGCATCGAGACACAAGACTCAAGGCTCGGTTATTATTACATAAACAACGGACGAACAAGAGGCGAAGACACATGCCTGTGATTATGCCACATTTGTGTCTGCATTATACGCGTATACCGAGTGTTACTTATTAAACATCTTCTGTTTTATACTCGCCTTGTATAGTGATTGTGTTTTCCTTTATTGAATAGCGCAAGCAACTTTGTATACAATCCGAAATAAAATTCGTTTTTTTTTTATGTAGGACGGATTATGAGCAACACATCCAACGTAAACAAGCGAGGAGTTATTTCGGGCATTTTAATTCCATGCATGCGCCCGTCCTGTTCTCTGTATCGGGTGGGGATATTTATAAACTTCAAGTCGGCAGTGAATGCCGGAACCTTTTGAATTCCAGAGGAAGTCGTGTCGGCGCCATTATAAATAAACCAGAGGAAACAGTGTCAAGGAATTCGGTTTAATGTTCGGCCAAATTTATTCGGCGTTGATAAGTTAACACGGTATATAGAGTAGCTCGCAAAAAAAAAATACGTAAAAAATCACTGCTGAAGTTTATTTATAAATCTCTCGACCTTACGACTCAATTTATCTCATAGTTTTAATTAATGTAGGAAGATACCAATACCCTAAAATAACCAACCACAGCTACTTTTTAACAACTTCCTCTTGACGCTTGATAAAAGTTTCAGCACCGTATAATTTTGTAGGCAGTTTAATGATATAGTTTTGGTCAATTACTTGAAATAGCTCTAATATGTATTATCTTGTATATCCAAACTCCAAGAAATTAGGTGTAATGAGGCAGCTAGAAGCTACACTTACTCTAAAAACTTCTACCCACAACAAAAACCTTACAACATCAATTTGGATAAATACGTAACCACTCTGATGTGATAATATTGCGGTCATGATATCAGCGGAGTAAGTGACAGATGTGGACATCGCATAGGAGTGTAATCAACTTAACCACAAAATCGTTCATTCATACCAAGGATAATTTTTGCTAGTATTTCACAGGGTATTTCGTCATTCGATTCCAGTGGCGATACGTACGTGACTTTTTGAATCACTTGGCGTTTTCTTAATATTGTAGCTTAATATATTTCTATTTTAATGAACACTATTATGAAAATGATCATTATTCACAAGTTAATTCATTTTTATTGTCATGTGTCATATTATACAGGTTGTTTTGAAAGTAATCTTAAATACTGCTGTTAGGCGGTGCGTCATTCAATTTTTTTGACGAAAAGTTCGTATAAACATGCGTGACAAGTTTTGTTTAGTGGCCTTTGGAATTTTGACAGTTAATATGTCAAACCTAAAAACCAACGCATCATTCTAATTTCGTTGTAGTATTGGTTCTACTTTCGTTTGTATTCAGTTTAAACTTTTTGACTAATGCTGGAATAGCTAATATGCATTTTTGAATGGATTAGCTCTTAAAGGCTAGACGTATTGCTGTGGAATGGCACCCCGGGTTTCGGAAATTTAAATGTGTATTTTTATTTATTCCAAATCAGCCTTGTCAAAACAATGTTAGAGTTTCCACAATTCTTTTAATTGTTAGTATCATTTTATTTGGTCAGTTGTGTATAGTTAATTTCATTTATTTGTACATTTTGCGTGTACCAGTACTGTATAGTTTATTTGCTAGTTTTTTCTTTGCGATGCGTTGCGGTCATCGCACGCAGATTGTAAATTTGTTATATGTACGATGTTATCCCTTGGAGGCCCTGAGTTTTTTGAATGATGGCGGCCGTGTAAGTACATGTTTTTCATTTTTGTTTGCTACCATGTAGGTAATTTCATTTAATTTTAAATCTTTGTTCGGGTATTTTGATATTAATTCATCCATCAAAGAACTCTTTATTTAGTTATTGCTGTTTTGTTTAATCGTGTGTACATTTTGAATATTAGATCAGTAATTATTGTAAAATGTTCTAGAAGATTTCGTGTTTTTAGTTTAAAAAGTTTAAATTTTCCGTTTTCTTTTTGCTGATTTGTATTGTATTGTTAATCACCACGGTTAAGGTGAAGTGAAGCTTTGTGCTGTTAAAATTAAATTTCAATTTAAATTATATTTGTTTCTCCACGTGAAAAATTTAGTTTGGTTTAAATTTCGTGACGGCGTGGATATTTTTTGTGGGATTGAGATTTATCTTCTGGAACAAATCTTCCATTTTGTTTGCTAAAGGATTTGCATTGTCCTTTTTAAATTGTAGAATCTTATGCAGGTTTGTTTTTTGCCAGAATCTTATATTCACGGTTTTCATTTATCCTGTAAATTGTTTCAAATGTTTTTTTTTTCTTTTTACAATAATAAATTAAATGATTGTAAATATCATCTTAAATAGTTCTTTTATTTCTGAATCAGCCATTTCAATTTTTGGGGATTTTAAGGAAAGTAATTTTGCGCGCCCAGTATTAATTTTTAAAAAAATTACTCTGAGATTTAAGAATCTCTGGCGCCCTTTTAAATTCATTTTTGCTGAGCTAGCTAAATTAATTTTGTCATTTTTAATTTCTTTAAACTTATATGCTTGGACCATCAGTTCACAGCAGTATGTATGCCCCATTAACAGGAATACTTTCAGGCCGTTGTAGACTGAAAGGACACCTGAGTAAGCTTGGATTGGAAAAGGAATCTGAATGTAGATTTTGTGGGCAACAGGATGAAGCACCCCATCCATCTCCTCTCAAACTGCGTAGCACTGTGCAACTCGAGGGCGTTGCTCCTGGGAGCATATGAAATCGAAGAAGGAGACTTGTACCTAGACTGGGGTCCTTTGATATCCTACACTTTCTGAAAGGAATAGGATTGGAAGGCCAGCTGTAAAGCAGTAAGAATAGGGGACACAACAGATCTTTTAGGTCGCAGTGTAACATCACCCTTCAATATACAGGGTGTATCAAATGAAAAAGTAAATTTTGTTTGGGTGTTAACTACACGACATATAAAGCACAAACCCACCGAAACCGGATTTCATCATTAAAGAATAAAAAAAAGTAAAATTTAGAGCAAAAAATTCTTTAGTCCGGGCCTGATGCAAGGAAACGTCATGTTAAGCACCCGCTAAACGTGGTATTATGTATAAATACATGGCACTCATTTAGTATTATTCTTAATGGTATGCCGTAAGTTCATTTAACGTCATTCTGAATAAATAAAGGCCAATCGGCCAGGTGCCCTTGTAAAAATAGTAAAACTGAGGCATTTTAATTTTTTTCTTTTTATAAAATAAACATTCCTTTTTTGTTAAGAGCATTCTACGTAAGTCTACTAAGTATTATTTTTAATATCCTGATAAGACGTTCGAGTTTCACCGGATATGCAACTTCAGTAGTTACAAAAAACGTAAATATTTTTCTTTCGCTTTGTCGAATCGAGGGGTTGTTAATAATAAACGGCACCACATGAATCTGAGTTATTTCTTTTGGATTTATTTAATCAAATAACGCAAAATGAATTGAATCGAATTACACAGAAATAAATGTAGATACAGAAAATTTGCATACACGCCTTTTTACAATGATGTCGCGCGAAAATGAATCTATACATTCCCGCGCTTTTGCCGATGCATCAAGCTTCGATTTTCTTTATATGAAATCATGATGGTCCTGAAAAGGATCGTTTTCTCGAGACGGGAAGAATTTAAATAAAATGTTCGAAGTGGCTTGCACTCCAAGCGGCGATCCACACAAAACTAACAGCGGTAATGGCTGAATGATAGTGGTATGTGGGGGTATGCTCGGGACAGCATTTAGGTTGGGCACAGGTGCGGCTCTAGCCCAAGGCATTTATAAAATATTTTTTTTCTCGTTAATGCTTACAGATAGACCCCCTGTGCATTAAGACTTTTTGATTGTATATGATTATAGCTGTTACATATTATTATATTTACCTCTATATCTGATACACCCTGTATATATTTAAAAAAATACAAGTATGTACCGGGTACTTTTCCACCAAAATACATTCGCCTAACTGTTTTTCCTCACGTTTATCTTACTAAAAGCTCTGAATGGCAATAAACAATAGTGACTCATGTCTGATGTGCGTAATGGTAACAATTTGAAAGTAAAAACAAACTGTTAACAAGAATTTGCTATCGGAAATAAAACCTGGCACTGCAGATGAATGAACGAACAACTAAATCTTACATATGCATGTTTTTTTTTTGGGTTGAAAATTTATGGGCTGGTATAATAATACTTTTGGACCTCAGCCATATTTTTATATCCTATACGCAAAATAGTTTTTATTGTTTAATTTTATATAATCCTATTTGCAGCCCTAACAGAAGTACAATGCACTTTATTTCGTCTGACGTATCTATCATATAGAATGACGTCCAAAGGTTATTTAACTTTAGGTGATTCAGCGAAAGAAATGCATATTAAACAGTTTGCTGCTAATACGAAGCAAATTTACGGCAAAATCCATTTGGCGGAGTATAAACATAAACCTCTCTAAATTATAACTTTTTTTTTTTACGTTCAACAACGCTATTTTTATCCACAAACCTTCGGGAAGAGTTGCAATTTAATTATTTTATCAAGTTAAGTTTACGTTGTGCTTAGTTTAGTACACAAAACGTTATAATGATTTTTTTTTACGCTTTTTCGCACTGGGAAATCCTTGCAAGTTTGTCTGTCAACTTGACGACAACGTGCGCAATGTTGTTGCTATGTGTGTTTGTTTAACTAACGTATTTCGCATCCATTTAAGGCAAACCCATGCCCAAACACGTATTTTAACTTGCGTTTTCACGATTGAAGATACAGGATGCGATTGAGGATATGTTATGTGCGGAATTAATAATGTTAATCAAGAAATTTTCGTATGATGACGTCTGAATTTTTTTTTTAAGGTGGATTGAAATAAACTTCTACAGCATTTGCGTTTAGATGCATGGGGGGTGCTTAAGTACGTCAATAGTCGCGCACGTAGCAGTATATTTGGGTAATTTGTGTAATAATTTGAAGGATTTGATCTTTGTACTATTGGCGTGGTCCCAAAGAAAGGTCCAAAATGACGACTTGTTGGAAAGTGTTTGTAAAAAGAATGGTATAACTTGCGTGTTTATATTTAACGTTTTGATTTGAAATGAACAGTTAATTAATAACTACACACACTTAGAAAAGAGATTGCATTAAATGAAAAGTTTTATAACTTTTGATTATTATTACGTTCAACGAAAATAATACCTTTTCTCAGAAAAGTGTTTATTTTATGAGAAAGTAGCGTGCTGTTTTGCCGGAAGACTATTTTCTTCTTAAGTACATGCTTTTCGACGAAAAGAAAAGTTCATTCGTTAAAGTTAGGGTGGGCATTTAAAGTCCGGATACTTGAGCTAGGTGCTCATTGTATCATAATCGACGAAAAGTAATCGTAATTAAATGGAATGCACCTTAGTTTTGATTAATATTTTATAATGTCTTTATCACTTCTGTTTAAGTAAAACAATACACATTGCACATTATATTGTTATTATTATGTACATATTTAACAACATATTTTAGTTTCTTTTAAGTACGTTATCATATTGTTGAATTATAAACAGTATTTTAAATAAAAAAGCCGGACGTTTTGGTTTTATGCGGACACGCATGTATATATTGATTTAAAACTTTTGCCTTTTAACGGAAAATGCAAGCACCTGTATTCAAGCTGAGTGCTTTTTTACGCGGAAGTATTTTAGTTTTATTCATGTTCCCACGTGCATAATAGTCTCAGATACACAAACAATAACGAATAAAAGTGAATATTTTTCACGCGAGGTTAAAGAAATTTCAGAGATAATTGGAATCTTTTCAGTTAATGCTGATTTACTTATAAGCCAAGGAACTTTACTACTAGTATATAGTGTTTGAAGGTTTTAAAACTGTTATACACGGGAAAAACTATCTTGTTGTTTTCAATCATTTTTCATGCATTTGGTTACAGTTACTAAATTATTACTTGATTTAGGAATATTTTTAATATTCCTAAATGTTCAATCAAACAAATAATTTGGTTAGAAGATTTATTTGAAGCTAGCGCAGTATTTATTAATTTAACTAAATATTTACATGAAAGTAAAAACAAATATCGCATTTTATTTTCGTATAGCAGTTTTCTCCCCATATAGTACAGCAAATGAGCAGATATACTTATATGTAGTAGAGAAATTGTCGCATAGATGGCGCATCTCCTATTTCATTCCAGTAACAGGTAATATTTCGCACAAAATAGGCTGCAAACTATGATCGTATCATACTAATCTGGTATATTTACTAGAACAACATCTGATAGGAGTCATCGCCATTGAAAAGACGATTTCTTTAACGATACACTAGAGTGATTAGGATGGTCACTGCGACCAATTCCCAATACTACTAGGATTTACAACATTCTAACGGCAAATCCCTCCTTAGTGCATGGGTACTTTTGGAGATAATTCATTTTCATTTCGATTGAAAATGATCACGGCATTTTGTTGTGTTTACGCTTAAGTCTAAAATGAATAAATGTTATATAAGAAAATGAAAACCTCTTGAATCAACATGCTTACGGTTTTCTGCCAATTGCATAGTTTTCAAGTTCAAAATAAAGAGGACTTGAATCAACTATCAATATATTTCACTTAAGAGAATAAACTGTTTCAAAGAAAAATATATTATTTCCAAAGAAACACTTTTCGCCCAGAAAAAAATACTTTTCATCTGGTAACGGCAAATGTCATGTTTTTTTTTTTGTGGTTTTGGGTTCTATGTCTTATGTCGCTACAAATTTGAACAAATTCCTTACCAGCTAATTATCTCAAAACCACTTGGATTTTGACATTGGCCCTTCTTGCACCAAGACACAGATATAACCTCATGCAGGTTATAAATATGAATATTATTATTATGATTGCGAATAAAATGTATTGATGTTTTATTGCGAAGAAAGAATCCATAAGATTTTTAAATTAATTATTTTGATTTATAACCTAATGAAACAGGTGAAAAATCTTGGGGATGGATATAGTAAAATAAATATTCCAATTCTTCTTTTTGTCCTTAACAGTATCGTTTAATAAAAAAAATATCAATGAATTTTGGAGGTGAAACAAGAAATATAATGGGCATCCATATACAGGGCAAAAAGCAACAAAATTATTGTTCAAGATCATTAACATCATAAACCTACAAAATTAAGACATTTTTTGCCAAAATTATAAAAAATAAACTTATTTATAGATAAGTCTCACAGATAGGATCCCCAAAAACTTATTCATCCATAACAGAATAGTTTAAATAAAGCCAAAAGATATATTGCCATATAGTTTAAAAGGACATACAAACATCTTTGTTTTAAAAAACTATGAAAACCTCTAACAATAGCAACATTTCGAAATGAAACTTTTTGTGAAAAAAAAAACAAATTTATTATTTATTCAACTGTCAGATACAAAGTCACAAACTTTTTATTTATAAAAATATATTACATTCTTAAATCTGAACACAAAAGAGATTTGTCAAAGTAAAATATATTTAGGTATACAGGAAAATGGGTTACGTTTGAAGATGTTTTCCCAGGAGTCTTTGATGTCAAGTAGGTATTTAAAATTATTGTGTTTGATTTATACTTAGCGTTTTTACAGACAAAAGAAAATAACTAAATACTGGGAAGATTGATCAGGAAGTAAATGCTAACAGTACAAAAGTAAAGATGTACAGCTGGATATAATTTTAAAACGATTCTTTTAATTGAAAAAAAAAATGTGGAGCAACTGCAAATTTAAACAAGAAAAAAGAAATTAGTTGCAAGATATTTGAGCCAAGCAATCAATTAGTAAATTATAACTAAAAACCTTGACAGATGAAAAATCGCACTTGAAATATTTTGTGATTATAATATATTATTATCAAACACGATTTTCTGTTGTTGTGTGGTTATCTTCTTGTTTATCAATATACAATGAATGGCCTGCTTATTGTGTATGTTGTACATTATCATAATCACAATAGTTATATTAGAAAGATTCTGGAACATCAAGTTTAGGCACGCATCAATGGTATTTTGTTTACCATTGATTCTTGCATGAAATTTTATACGAATTGTGAATTTTTATGCCGTCTAACAGCAAAATTACTGCCTCTGCTACTGAATAATTCATCCAATGGTGTAATATTACATTAAAAGAACGTGATTTTTTACTGCAAATTATGAATTTTTGTCATTTAACAGGAGAATTACTGTCATTCGCTATAACATTACCACAGAATATGACTTCTCGGATATAAAACAATACGATATTTCTAGCTTTTTTGATCAGTGTATGACTTTTCGAAGTTCCAATTGAGTTTTCCATGCATTTTTATCGGTGTAAAGCTAAAGAAAAACTTTATACCGCTAATTTAAACAATCTCGGATATGCTCGAACTTGAATGATCTCGACTAGACAACTGGCTCATGTCAACTCTAACTATAAAATCTAAGCTTGAGCTGAGCCGAGAAAATGAGTAATAAATCTGTAATCTGCGCTTTAGGTAACCTTAGAACAAGATACAATAAGCTGGTGATTCTTTTTATGCGATATTTTGTGACAAAAATACTCCAAACTCTGGCACTGGTAATATTGCAAACTTCTCCTAGACCCCTCACCACAAAGTGCACTAAACTGAGCGTACGTTTCGATAGCAAAGCTATCATCATCAGCAGAAGCACTGAACTGCTGATGATGATAGCTTTGCTATCGAAACGTACTGCTGTGGTTAGACAACCCATTTCGCTGAGTGTATTTTAAGTTGCATATTTTTGCTTGTTTTCTTTGCTTGAACAGCTGATTTTCAAATTTACGAAGTTTTCACAGTTTAGTTTGTTTTGATAAGTTTAGGTAAAGCGTTTATTGTATCATTTTAATTTATTTAGTGTTAAGTTTTTTTTTATTATTCCATTCATTAAATTGTCTATTGGTCGCTTATGTTAATTTAATGCGTTTTCTATTGAATACTGTCGTATTGTTATACGTCTGCGTTGCACGATTTTGAGAGAGGGATACATCATTTCGTATTCGAAAAAACATCCCAAAATTTGTAAAAGAGGGTAGAAATATACTTAACAGAAAGAGGATATATTTTTGAATATCTATAATTGATTTGATAATTAAAAATGATTACTACATGTAAATAGTTTTAATCAAGGATATATTTTGTTGTGGTTTAATGTTCGTATGTTTTTTTAGTATAAATAAAAGACAAATATTAAATCGTAGTTTAATGGTTTATGAATAAACTTAAGTAATTAAGTAAATATATAATGAAATAAATATTCACTAATATGTAAGAAGGATAAAGTATTCATACAAAATTATTTGTGGGCAAATTTGATGTTTAACTATTATCCTGGTGAAATAATTGTCACGATGCTACCTTATTAAAAATAGGTATTATTATTTCTGCTAATTATCATTAAATATTTTTTTTTTTCAAAGAATACGTCATTACTTTTATATTTTACTATCTGATACTAACACATATTTACTACTAATTCGAGGCTTCATTCATTTATATAAAGTTTATATACTAATCCATCATGAAAATTAATGGAAAATTCCTTAGATTTATTTAAAATTATTAATTATCCACAAAGCATGAGGTATTATAAATGTTTAGAATAAATTAAAAGTGATTTTGTGGCACTTGTCAAGTTAACCAACGAAACAGTTTAAACTGCCTGGGTGAAAAGAATGGCAACTAAAGCAGGATTCTATCAAGAAATACGAAGCACATACAGCATTGAAACGATCGAAAATTGCAAGAATTTTTTTAGCACGATAATCAGAAGAATAATCAAGATATTACAGATTACCTATTGATCACTGCTTGAAAAACTTACCATAAAGGTAACGAATCCATCGTAGCAGAAAAAAAATAAATGTAAAGGAGAGCTTAAAAAGTTTTACTCTCATTCCGACCTTAAACCCAAATTAAAAAGGGTCACAAAATCACAGATAATATTGGAAGGTCAATTTTGAAGTTAACCAAAGAAACAGTATAAATTAAAAGGGGTTTTGTGTAAGGAATGATTTGGTCAACAAATGGTCAGGATTATAGTGGACACTTGTATATAATTATATTAATTTTAGTGTCATTGTTGTATCAAGCTATGTATGTATCGGTATTTAAAATATAAATATCTAAAACGTATATACAAATTTATTACAAAAGCGTAAATAACAATGTTGTTATTATAGATAGACATACAGTAGCTTATACAAAGTGATGCTGTTTTTCTATGTAGAATTTAAAAATAGAATAATAATACATAGGCTGTTCCATTTACAGTAACAGAGTAAGTATGCGTCTTCATACTTTTCGATCAGCTTGTATAGTCAAAAATATTTTTAGGTTATGCAGCATTGAATTTTTGTATAATTTTTTTTCTTAAAATTAAAAATAGAGCTGTAATCAAAAACCAACCAGTCTTCGGTGTGACACCCTGTACATGGCTTCAAAATTGGGCAACTTTTTTCAAATAACTTTCTTGAATTACATTTTAGTTAACCTCACTTTTTGCCCATCCATGGCATACTTTTTTTAATTTGCCGCTGTACTAATACTAGTCACGTGACGTGTATCAAAATAAATTTTAAGGTTATTAAACATGCTGAACATAACCTCAAAAAACTAGAAAAAAATCTCAATAATATTATATTTTGGAATTTTTCATAACAATCACGTACGATCCTAAATATTTACTTCTCTTACAAGACTGAATACAAACAAATTTACCTTCCGATTGAGAAATATTCGCCTAACGTTCGGTTGCGCAGGCATCGTGATCTTATTGACACCCATGCTGCTGCAGATTCTCAAGCGAACTTCTTTTGTCTTTTCCTCCTTGACGTTTCGTCGCAACGAACTTGTCACTTTCTCACACAGAAATATATCGAAAACACAAACTAAAACACACGGAGAACACGATCGGCGTTATCACACCAACAAAACACTCATTATTTGCACGTACTAAATACTAAATACTACTAATGAATGCGCGGATGAAACGAAATCGGTCGGGCGAGTATCTGCTCTTACAAAATAATAAATACTCGTTTGTTAGCGCGTCAAGAACGGGCGGGCCTCTTTAACCGTTCCGAAGACAGGAAAAGTCACTGACTGCTCGCTTTCAAGATGGGATCGGGTATTTTAGTAAACGTCCCCACTACTACCACAGCCGGATTAACCGAACTCGCTGAAGTGTACAACACCTAAGTTTTAACAGTTAAAAGTGTTGTGTATAGAATATAGACTGTCTTCCGATTATTTGCTGTTGTTTGGTTGTCTCATTTTCCGAAGAAGGGAATGAGACAACTAAAACTTGGTGATAAAGGAAAACAGAAAACTTTCAGGGAATCCGTGTATGAGCCAAATTCAAAATTATATGAAATCATTGTCTTTACTTTTTAAGAAACTGTCTGCAAGGGCGCCAGACGGTGACAATTCATTTGTCTCCACGTGATGATATGTTCGTTCTTTCCGAGGATGGTGTTATATTATATCTACATATCATCAGGAAAGATGGTGATCTAAATAAATTTAAAGAAAAAGAAAGTGTAATATACCTATTTCGAAAATTCGAAGAAATTTTATTGTAAGATTCCGTTGAAATTTTAGAATTATTATATTTATATCATTCGGAAAATATTAATTGTGAGGTCATAATAACGGGGTAAGCAGTTTATTGAAATGAGAACATCTTCCCAAGAAATAAAATGGATGGATAATAAAAGAACTACACACCAAAACATTTTTTAGGTAATTTTTTTTTGTAAAAATCACGTTTTTTTAATAATTTTCCGCATTTAATGGGGGGTAAATGCACAGAAATTTAAGGAAAATTTCGAAATGCTAGAAATTTATTAGAAAAATATTAACACCTCTCAGGAAAAATTTAAAATTTCCTACAATTTGGAATTTCAGTCAAAAATAAAATAATTTTGAAGCGATAAGGAAAAAAGCGAATTTTAAATAAGCTAATTTAGCTAATACATAAATTTTCCAATTTAAAGTATATAGTTTACAATTTTTACATTTTTTTTCCATTTTTAACTCATTTGACTTATTACGTTTTGTTTATGAATTTTAACTTTTGTTTTTGTGTATTGCTATAGACATCTACTACGGTATCATACTTTTTTATGATGTGTTATATTAAAATTAAGAAATCCTGTAAAATTCTGTAAAATATAATGTAATGTACTATTGATAAAAAAAAAATTACAATATAAAAAAAATTATTTCACGTAAAGAAACCTTAGTTGGATTAGATACAGGGTGTATCAGATATAGAGGTAAATATAATAATATGTAGCAGCTGTAATCATACACAATCAAAAAGTCTTAATGCACAGGGGGTCAATCTGTAAGCATTAACGAGAAAAAAAATATTTTATAAATGCCGTTTAATTTACAAAAAAATTACTTTTTTATTTGATACACCCTGTATAGTAACTTAAGATTCATAATACTGTTTTCTTTGAAGCGATGAAACTATTTCTTGAAAATAATATCTTTTATTCAAGTAAATTACCTTAACAAACAAAAAAAATATTTTGTTTGGATATACAGGGGAGACTGGCTGAGAGCGCGCAGCACATGGGAATTTTTTTTGTCTTCGAATTTAGTAAATCTTTTTTCTTACAAATCACCTCTGCATGTTTTGAAACTAAAATAACACTCATCAAATCTGCCGAAAATTTAATTGTACACAAGGGAAGCTTAAAAATGTGAAACTATGCTAAGAGTAAAGTATCTCAGTCTTTGAGTTTAGAAGATTCTTTAATACTAATAAAGCGAGTTTGAGAGAGTGGCGTGCTCCATTTAGCGTGTGTGTTTCGGTAAAAAAAAAAGTGTTAAGGGAAAGGCTTTGAAGGCGGGCGTGATTAAAAGGGAAATAAATCGCAATCGAATGAGAAATGACGGTCGCAAGTGAATAGGGGTATCATGGTTTAGCAGCGAAAGTAGGGAAAAACGAAAAAATTCGCCGAAATTTCGATCGAAATGAACCTCTTTGATGCCAGCCACTGCAAACCCTGCGTTAGAAGTTAGAACGCGAACGCCGAGATGGCGTAATCTTTCACTACTCACTTTTGTTCAAATCCGTTGTTTTGTTTTGTTTTGTTTTCCAAGTTTCCTTTCGCAGGGCTTAACCTTCGGGAAGTTGCTGGCACCTACAGGCGCCATTTAGCGTGCGACCTCCTATGCTATTATCAATGCACGCCCTCTGCAGCAGTCTAGCAGACGTTAGGTACGAATTCCCCAGAGATATCTGTCGCTTAGAAATAATTAAATGTTTCGCCTTCGACTACTGTTTTATCGGCCCGTAATGTCATTCTATCCTGGGGGTAGAATCTTAATACGAAAGATTTCGTCCAATTTTCCATTGGTTATTGTAATCACGTGGTAAATTAGTTATTGTGCATACGAATGGTGCGCTGTATGCATTTAGAAAGCTACATTATCGATGTGGCGTTGATTTACAAATAACGCCTCATCCACCTGCGCTTAAACTGCGTTGAGCCAAACCAACGACAACAGGATCTAATGTTGTTGAGGGATTTCGATGTGTTTCTTATCATAAACGGTCGGAAGGATATGGCTAGATCAACATGCAAATATTTTAAAGCTTCAAAAATGTTTAAATATCTCCGGAACTTGACGTGCCCAGATTTACTTTACGCATGTTTATGTACATGTGGACAAAGCTTAATACAGTGCGTGATGATGGTTGGAGTAGGCGTGTCCATGCCGTCAAATCGTCCATGTTTTACGTTGAAGATTATTTTGTTGTTATAGTCCAAGTCTTAGAGTTATTATTGTGGTTATACTTCGTTTTTAGTTTAACTTTGTGCGTTATTTTCTTCCCAATACGATTATTATAGAAACTCAGTGGCATTTGCTTTTATTGTATTAAAGTGATTAACGATGTATTGTGAACAAAAGGTCAGTGATGTAAAATTGCGAACTCTTGACAATTTACAAAAACAATATTTGCATACACGATGTCAAAGACCCATTAATTCTGCTGTATTCAATTGCCCTAACGCTGAAAGGCACGTCGTTCTGCATAACTTTGTTCAGATGCTATAACTTTTATAAATAAAGTATCTTTATGCATTATTTCAGTGTTGTATTTATACATCTACATCTTCTCATATGTATGTGTACACAGGGTGTATCGAATAAAAAAGTAAATTTTGCTTGGGTGTTAACTACACGACATATAAAGCACAAACCCGCTGAAAACGGATTTCATCATTAAAAAATAAAAAAAAGTAAAATTGAGAGCCAAAAATTCTTTAGTCCGGGCCTGATGCAAGCAAACGTCATGTTAAGCACCAGCTAAACGTGATATTATGTATAAATACATTGCACTCATTTAGTATTATTCTTAATGGTATGCCGTAAGTTCATTTAACGTCATTCTGAATAAATAAAGGCCAATCGGCCAGTGTGCCCTTGTGTAAAAATAGCAAAACGGAGCATTTTAAATTTCTTTCTTTTAAAAAACAAATATTCTTATTTGTTAAGAGCATTCTACGTAAGTCTACAAAGTATTATTTTTAATATCCTGATAAGACGTTCGAGTTTCACCGGATATGCGACTTCACTAGTTACAAAAAACGTAAATATTTTTTTTTTTTGCTTTGTCGAATCGAGAGTTGTTAATAATAAACGGTACCACATGAATCTGAGTTATTTCTTTTGGATTTATTTAATCAAATAACGCAAAAAGAAATGAATCGAATTTCACAGAAATAAATGTAGATACAGAAAATTTGCAAACACGCCTTTTACTATGATATCGCGCGAAAATGAATCCTATACATTCCGCGCTTTTGCCGATGCATCAAGCTTCCATTTTCTTTATATGAAAGCATGATGGTCCTGAAAAGGATCGTTTTTTCGAGACGGGAAGAATTCAAATAAAATGTTCGATGTGGCTTGCACTCCAAGCGGCGATCCACACAAAACTAACAGCGGTAATGGTTGAATGATAGTGGTATGTGGGGGTATACTCGGGACAGCATTTAGATTGGGCACAGGTGCGACTCTAGCCCACGGCATTTACAAAATATTTTTTTCTCGTTCATGTTTACAGATAAACCCCCTGTGTATTAAGACTTTTTAATCGTATATGATTACAGCTGTTACATATTATTATATTTACCTCTATATCTGATACACCCTGTATACCAAATATTTCATGACTGTAATAGTATACTTATTACAAACTGTACTATTACAGTTATGAAAATATTTGGTATATACCTAAACAATTTTGAATATTACAAGTACATATATAAAACCACCCATTTGAATGTACCGCCAGATTAGTTGTAGTTCGGTGTGCTGCGCTCGGTGGCGCGCAATCTTGTCGACAAAGTAGAGCATTGAGTTTCGTCTCCCAGGTCATTCCATCCAACAAACACATATATTTTGGTGTACAAAATTGCAAAATTGGAGCTATTTTTTTACATACAAATACTGATGAGAGCATGAAAGTATAGAAATTGTCCCCTTTACATGGATCCGTTAGTAGAATTAGAGATAAGCAAATAAAAACTACAAATATCGAGAATTGTAAATATGCTTCTTCCAATGAGGTACATATTTTTTTTTTTAACCTTTTTATAGCTATAATGAGAAGAATATTAAAAGATAATACAATAGGGGTTTACGAAAATTAGATTGTAAGGTATCTACCGAGTTCCTACCGCTAAACAGCTGATTCAAATGGTAGATGGAACTGGTACACGTATTTTAGAACGTTTTCAATACATCTTGTTTTGCGTTTTCAATCATTGCGTAACCTAAAAATATTGTGTTTTATATGAGTTTCCTATTGGTTCCGTATTTCATTCCCTCAATATAAAATGAATCATGTGATTTGCGTCAAAATGTTTTTGAATTGCGGTTAAATCACCATATATACCACAAATAGAAGATATTCCTAATACGTTATTTACATTCATATTTAAATTCCGGGCATAACAACCACTAACAACTATGTAGGTATGTATCGTATAAGTTTAGTATTGAGTATAATGAGTACTATAGTTCTTATAAGGTTATGTTTACCGATATAATTTCATTTACCGACTATAATTCTCGATCCACGAATCATGGATCCGGTAGATGGAACGGGTATGTACGGGGCGGTACATTCCAAATGATACAGTTTTGGTACATCAGTATATATCGGATCCAGTTTTCGTAAACCCCTAATATGGTAATTTAACGGAGTCCTAGAGATGTCATTTGTGATGTCGAAGGTTCTCCGAACAACCAATCGAATAATTGAAGAATACAACTTCCCCGAACAAATATGGAGTGAAAAGATTCAACTATATGCTATCGCTGACACGTGTATAGCAATTTTTTTCAGAACTAGCTTGTATGTAACAGTGATTGAGGTCATACAGCAATATTCTATCCTAATATTGAACTCGAAGCCGGAATCCTGTGCATCTGGGAATTAGTTCGGTACCCAGACACCAACGGCGTTTTTTTTGCCGCGCTAATTTGAAAATGAAATTATTGGTCTTCAAATTATTTATTATTGATAGGACATAATTTATGGCCAAACAAAAACATGCTACATAAGGCTCATTCTTTTATTCATGGATATCTAATTAATATATAAACAGAAAAACACTATAATCAATATATCTATCGATGAATAAAAAAATACACCTTAAACTTAAAAGAAGACAGTCACAAAGATTTTTATTTTTAACGCTAAAACATACGGAAAATGTGTATATAAAATCCTGACAAATATTAATGACTACTTGCAACAATATCCTACAGAATTACATACACATTTTGGAGACGTTTCAACATTAAAAACAAAAATCATCGTCTCCTTCCAAGTAGACATGTTCTTGTTTAGCAATAATATATCCACTTTTAACTCGAATATTCACGTCGATCCGTCGATTTAAATTTAATAACATGAATGTTATATTCTATTATAACAAAAATAAGTTCTTTTTAGCGTTGTCGACTTATTTCAGTAAATTCCAGAAAATTGACGCGGTGTAACCGAGTTCGCACGTAGTTGCGCAGCCATTTTGGTCGGCCTAATAGATAAGGACAAGGAGTACAGCTGTTGTAGGGACTGCCAACTTATTACGCTACGTAAGCCTTTAAAAAATAAAAATACTAACTTTCCGATTGTAACGCTTCTTGCGATTGGAGGTAGAACTGAGGGTTTGCAACTCGACTAAGTGCTTTACTTTTCAATGCAAAATCGGGCTAGTTTACATGGCATGCTATTCTGTGTATAATTTATGAGAGAAAATCACGCATCACACATGAAAAGAAAAGCTTCAAAATGGTAATTAATTTTGCTGGACAACTTGTTCTGTTTTGAAATAAAACAAAATAATTACAACATAGATCACATTTCCAACGTCTTTTTACCCAAAAACTAGCAAATGCTTTTTTCTTTTCCTTTTCGAAATTTCTCAAAAAATTTCTGGCCTCCAAGATTGCCAGACCTGTCCCCAATGAATTTCTTTTTTTGGGCTACATAAAAAACGTTCTTTATACGGCCAACTTTAAAAAAGAAAAATTCCATGATCTATACAGGGTGATTCTCAATATATGCGACAAACTTTAAGCGCTGATTCCTGGGGTTATTTTGATCATAAAAGTTCATAAGAACATACGTCCAAAATCGCTTAGTTCTAAAGTTGTACAATGTTTAATAGTAAGTTAACATAATTAATGTTTTTATTATAAATTAACAAAATAATTAGTAAAACAAAATTAACTTGTACTAACTGTTGAAAATGACCGCCCCCCAACTGCAATACAAGCTTCTATCCTCCGTCGTATTGACTGGCGAGTCCGTTCTAAAATACCAGGGGTATTTCGAATTGCTTGAAAAGCTGCGATAATATGATTTCTCAGTTCATCGACATTTTCAATGGGAGTAAACTAATGATTTAAGGTGACCCAGAGAAAAAGTCCAAAGAATTAAGTCTGGAGACCGAGGAGCCACGGTTGTGGACCTCCCCGTCCTATACACCGATCTGGATACGTATTGTCCAAAGACTCGCGAGCAACTAAACTAAAATGCGCTGGAGCACCGTCATGCATAAAATACATTTGTAATCTTAATTGCAGCGGAACTTTCTTCCAGCAGTAGTGGTAGTCCTCTTCAAGAAAATTGCGCGGTTATACCTCGCCATTTAACCGCATCGGTAAAAAATGTGGACCTATCAAGTGATCTCCAACCATTCCGGCCCACACATTGACAGAGAATTGATGTTGATGACGGGCATTAACTAGTTCTTGCGGATTTTCTTCGGCCCGTATGTGATTATTATGAAAATTAATAATTGTGTTTCTAGAGAAAGTAGCCTCGTCGGTGAAGAATATTTGAGCCAAATAGTCAGGATTTTGTGCGATTTTGTGTTGCATCCATTGACAAAAAGCCACTCTTTGCGGAAAGTCTGCCGGCAAAAGTGCCTGCACCCGTTGACTGTGATATGGGTACAACAGTTGATCTTTCAATATTCTCCAAAGTGTGGCTTGACTAATGTTTACAGCAAACGCAATTTTTCTGGTGCTTGTAGTAGGATGTTCCTCAATTTCATTTAGTACAATTTCTTCAACTTGTGGAGTTCTCACTGTAGATGGGTGTCCGTTATCAACTGTCCGTTTTTTAAAATTTCCCGTTTCACTAAGACGTTGGTGAAGACGGGCAAATATTGAATCATGCGGGATGATACGGTTCGGGTATCGTTCTTCATAAAGACGTCTAGGAGTACGCGAATTTCCATTGGCAAGACCGTAAACGAAATGCATATCACACATCTCAGCATTCGTGTAATTCATTTTAGAAAACAGAAACTGGCAATAAACTGAATGAATACTCTGACAACTATTGACAAATATTGAAATAACAAATAAACAATTCCCTCTCAACACAATAGTTTTTGAAGAACCAACTGTGATATTATATCGTGTTAGTCATAGTTCATAATTTATTATTAAACATTCAATAACTTTAAAACCAAATCGTTTTGGACATATACTCATATAAACTTTTATGATCAAAATAACCTCAGGAATCAGCTCTTAAAGTTTGCCGCATATATTGAGAATCACCCTGTATACTAGAAGGTAAATTTACTCATTAGTCATTTGTGTTTAACGAAAGAATTGCTTGCTGAATTTCTAGTAAAGGAATAACATGTATTAAGTGCATATTACTGTATATTCTCATATTATATTACAACCGTAAATTAATTGATTTTATTCATTCACTATATCGCAAGAAAACTGGGAAGGACATTTACCGACATTTTTACGCATGTCGCAACTCTACGCTGCTGTTGCGTTGTAATCAACTCCGTTTCTGTTACAAGCCACACACAACTGATAAATATATATAATTAATATTAAGCGTTTTAAGGTTGCTTTGTGCACAGATATATATATGTGGATAGAGAATAGTCGAAGATATAATACTGGTGAAACTACTTCAATTTCGCGTGGGCGGTGATATTGCATAGAAACACAGACCCTCTTGCACTATTACAGCGTAGGATTTATTCATTTTTTTCCTCTTCCAGCGCTATATAGACTATACAGTACAGCATCGAGCAAAACATATGGATTAAGTCATACAACTTATAATGACGAAACCGCATTTTGCTGCTATACGTGTCGACTGTGGAAAGCGGCTTTACTTTTCCGAGATCTGCATTTGTAATTCTCTGAAAAGTAGTTGGAAATGAGGTTTATTTTTAAATGTGTGACATTGCTTGTATTTCCCTCAAATGTGCAGATGATTTTAGTAGGTAATCGATTTATGTATACAGTACGGCGCATAGTGGGATATAGGCGGAAAAAAGGCTATTTTTCAAATATGTGCTATAACTGTTATTTTAGGTGCATTCTGAAGCAGAAAGATTAGAAATGATTATTTAGTACGAATAGTTACATAAATTAAAAGTGCTGACGTTCAGTAGCACTTTGAAGTTGTGTGATGGTATTTATCGAATTTTTGCTTGAAATATTACTGAAAAGTAAGAATGCATATAAGCGAAACGAATTAAGTTTTGAAAAAAATAGTACCAGAAATGTTAAGGTGGAGGTTTATGCATACTATACAGTAACAATTATTAAGATCTAATGATGTTACATAGGGTTATTATTTAATTTACGAAAAAGTGCAAGTCTAGACTTTTCAATGTTAGCGCCAACGACCGCCAAGCTGATTTTTTCTTCTACGTGTTCTCCATAGCCCAAGGAACAAGAGCGAACAAAATTTAGCTGCCACTTTTTGCCTCTAACTGAAAAATAGCTAAAAATCTAGTAGCGCGCACAGTATACAATATTAGCACAGGATTTTCAATTAGGCTACCCTACACAGTTTTGTAATTTTGAGACACAATTTATTTGTAATTGCATAAGTAATATTTTACCTATTATACTAAAGTATTATACGGGGTGATCCGCAACTGACGTGTCAGCAACTATTATTTAAAAAATTAAAACATATTAGTTTTACTCATGCATACTCTTTAGTATTATTAATGTTAATTTACTTATGTGTAAGTAAGTGCAGTGCTTATAACTTAACACCTGTATAAATAAAATAATTGGAGAGAAAGTTTTAAATTTAATTTTTCTCAGAGCAGGTATCTATACTGGCAGTGAGGTGATATTTATAATATGTAAACATTAATAAACACAATATATCAAATACGAGCTTTTTTGTCAAAAGGTAAATTAAAATTAAATTTTTCGTAACTTAAAATATATAAAATAATAATATATAAAACAGAACAAAAAAACTACCGGTAAGTAAAACAGAACTAAAAATATAAGAAAATATTTTTTTTTTCTTAATGTAAAAATTAAATAAACATAAATTGTAAATACAAATTTGTGTTTCATTATTATGATTGCTTCATATTTCATATAAAAGGAAACGTATTTTTTACCAATAGGAATACATAATGACAGTGGGAAATTGATTTTACAAACTTTTTTTTATACGTAGGGTAGGTGGTAGGTAGTTAAATTTAATGCAAAGTTAGATGGGTTAAATGATTTAAAGTATATCACAGAGGGGACAAAGAAACACGATGCATGCGTGGATTTTAATGTTCTAGGCAAGGTGGACATACGTGAATAGTTAGACAGTGCTTATTTGCGACAAGATGTGGAAAAAAAAATCGTCATATTTTGCGTCGGTTAATTATGTGTATAAAAAAAATGTGAAATCTTATCCTATGTTGGACAGCGTAAAATTGAAAAGTGAACTTTCGGTAATTTATGAGGGCGAGGACATGTATGACGTAGATGTAGGTGGTGTTTTGCCGCTTTTAGTGTTCATAACACACAACAACTTAAAAAAAAAGTTTTGACGGGAACATATAAACTGTTGGATATTATTTGTACAACCCCCATGTCGACAGCAGTATGTGAACCAGTGTTGGGCAAGTTAGGGGAAGTGAATAATTTTCTACAGCGATTAGACATACTCGTCTGTTGTCGGCTCTCAGTAAATCATTAGTTAACACTGCTCTCCACTCATGACGCGAATAAGCACGAGTGCATCTAGTCGCTGTAGAAATTTATTCACTTCTCCTATCTTGCCCAACACTGATGTGAAGGATGTTTTTCCACCCTCAAACGCATTAAAACTTTTCTGAGAAGCACAATGTCAGAAGATGCGACTGAACGCATTTTTACAACAAAGTCATAGACGTCTTTTCCAGCATGAAAAATAGGAGAATGGATTTTATGTACAAAAAATAGGCAAGTTCTTATATTGTGCCCACCCTCTTTCATAACTCACGAGCCGCCACTGGAAGAAACAAAAGCCATAACTAGAATCCTCGAATAGCAGATGTTTAAAATTGACGACGTTAGCAGAATGCATAAAAAAAAAACTGCTGCATCTTTACGTATGCGTTCGTTACACCTTCAACTCCAAGATATTAGATCAACAAAAGTGACATGACCCGTGCAATAAGTATCATAATCTTGCAGATCTTGTTACTTTAACGTTCCAGCATTTTCTTATATTTATGCTTATTTAAGCTTTCGTGTCAGTCAACTTTAGTTTTGCACTAACAAGGGAACACCGGCGGGTGTCCCCCTTCGATTTCGATGAAACTTAACAGATCGAAAGAGTACCTTAAAATAAGAGACACGTATTTTTTTTATCGGCGTATCCGCACGATTTTGGGGTACAGCCCCCTCCAAAGTTTGGACGATTTTTCAATTTTTGCAAATATTTCCTTAATTATAACAGATATTAAATTTCTTCTTAACATAATTTGCAGCATATGCATGGCCCTAAGGGTGGCGTCGTCCGTATCGCAAAAAGTTAATAACGGGGACGGGTACCCCGTACGGCCCCATTTTTTTTCTTACATTTTTTCTTTTTCTTATTCATCAAAAGAAGGCCGATTTTACATAGAATACGATGATGTATAACAAGTTTAGAAAATTAATAATTGTAAAAATAGAAAAATAATAATAAAGCTTCAAAATTAATAAACTTGTCTATTGATATAAATCAAATGAACTATAACAGAAATAAGTTTTTATCCTACACATAATTTCCAGCATAATACATGGTCTCAAGGTATATATCTTCATAAAAAGCTAATAACGGGGAACAGGGTACCCCATACCCCCGCATTTTTTTAATAATAAGTTTATTCATTATTCATCAAAAAAAGATCGCTTTTACATAGAAAACGGTGATGTATAATAAATTTAGAAAATTAATACCGTGCCAAAGAGCGTCCTTTTGATTGATTCTTGGAGTGGGCATTATGTTGCCGAACATCAGCAATTAGTGACAAAAGACAAAACTTTGAGCATTTTATATATACCAAAAAAAAAACGACAGCGATGGTAACCTCTAGATGTATATGGTTTTAGACTGTGGAAAAATTTTGTTAGAACTTTTTCGGATATAATGATTCTTATGAACTACGACATAGATTTACATCAGGGAAATAATATCATTAAGTTGCAATCCCTAACCCATAATCAGTTTTCTTCCCCAAGATTTTTCGACGTATTCAAGTACTCGTGGTATAAGATTGGATACGTTGAGGAAAGACCTGGGCCCTTTAAAAATCCTGTAGAGTTTTGTTTTAACAAAGATGCGCAGTCTACACCCTTGTGTAGTATTTGCAATAAACCAGCTATTGTGCGGTGTTCATGGTGCAAACAAAATCTGTGTTTTAAACACTTTTACACAGACTATCACTATTGTAATACTTACATAGCTTAATTACTGTATGTATATTAATCTTGTTCCCTATTGCAATACATATATACCAATAATCGCATTACAGTATGTCATGTATTTAAACATTTATAAGCATTATAATGTTTTTCTAATTCTGTTCTATTGTTTCCGAAATGTTATAATCGTTACAAACACATTAGTTATATTTATGCTCCATTGAATACTTACATTGTACACCTACATTGCACGAAAAACTTGAAATAAATTAAAAAATATATATGTATGTATTATTTAATCCTTCGTCCTGTGTAGCAAATTTGTTCATATATACGCACCAAAGGATTATGGTGTTCTAAGAATGAATAACATTTTATTAAGGAAATATATAAAACGCAGTCACTAACTGCAGTTGATAAAACGATTTATATTGCTACCACCGATAAAAGTTTCGTATAGTATATAGTATAAGTTAGTAGGCATAGAAAGGTTTGACCATAGCTTGTCGAGTAGATACAATTCTAAATTAGAAATATTTAAGTAAGGAGAGCACGGAGAACGATAACAAATAATTGTTGTAATGCTACTATATTATTATTATTAACATATTATTAATATGGGTCTTGAATCTGGAAATCCATTCTACTCTTCGCCATAAGAAGCACTTGGAGAAAGTTTCAACGGAAGCTTCTAAAATATTTATACTTTAAACAAGAAGCTCTTACCCTGAGATGGTTTATGACTACCAGCTTCTACTTCAGCAATTCGATGTTGAGTCGTTGGAAGTTAGACGACAATTACAATCAATAAAATTTTGTCTATAATCTAGCAAATAACAAATATTGATGCTCCTTACCTTTTATCACGCCTACAATTCTTTGTTCCTCGAGGTTCCCAAGATATACAAGCACGTTCTATGCACCATAATGCACGTCTAAACTCTTCCTGAATTCTCCTATAGTATCAATGTCACGTATCTTTAATTTTAATATCATCGCTCTGTGACATACATTTTACACCTCTGCAGGAAATATTGTCAATAGCAAATAAGCAGTGTCATAATTTGTTAATTTTTGTTTTGCACATACAAATGTTTTATATTAGCGTTTAAACTGAGCTCAAGTACTCTTTATGTTTACATTTTTGTGTTTTTTTTGTACAACTACATGAATTGTATTTTTTTTGTCCTTTATTTGGAGCAATCTGTTGGGCAAATATATTATTATTATTATTATTATTATTATTATTACAATTATTTTTATTATTAATCCTCCAAATTTATTACCATTGTTTTCTATGTAAAAGCGATCTTTTTTTGATGAATAATGAATAAACTTATTATTAAAAAAATGCGGGGTATGGGGTACCCCGTTCCCCCGTTATTAGCTTTTTATGAAGATATCTACCTTGAGACCATGTATTATGCTGGAAATTATGTTAAGGATAAAAACTTATTTCTGTTATAGTTCATTTGATTTATATCAATAGACAAGTTTATTAATTTTGAAGCTTCATTATTATTTTTCTATTTTTACAATTATTAATTTTCTAAACTTGTTATACATCATCGTATTCTATGTAAAATTGGCCTTCTTTTGATGAATAAGAAAAGAAAAAAATGTAAAAAAGTGGGGTGACGGGGTACCCGTCCCCGTTATTAACTTTTTGCGAATACGGACGACGCCACCCTAGGGCCATGCAATATGCTGCAAATTATGTTAAGAAGAAAATTTAATATCTGTTATAATTTAGGAAATATTGCAAAAATGAAAAAATCGTCCAAACTTTGGAGGGGCGTACCCCAAAATCGTGCGGATACGCCGACAAAAAAAAATACGTGTCTCTTATTTTAAGGTCCTCTTTCGATCTGTTAAGTTTCATCGAAATCGGAGGGGGACACCCGCCGGTGTTCCCTTGTAAGATGAGTGAATTTACGTGTAAGTATTTTTACAATCTCACTTTATGTAAGCGACAATTCCATATGGGGATGTAGCTCAGTGGTAGAGCGTTCGCTTTGCATGTGAAAGGCCCCGGGTTCGATCCCCGGCATCTCCAATTTTTTTTTTTTTTGTATTTTTTTTTTGCAAAATACTTTTCTTCTTAATATATTTACAATCTCACACCACTAATCCATTATATTAGATATAACGAGATTCCTATTCATTTTATTTGTATTCGCACAAGTTCAACGCCTCCTTTAACGGAATATAAACAGCAGTATGTTATGTTTTATGTTACCATATTACGTTTATTTATCAACAGGTGTCGTTTATCTCGATCGTCGCGTGGCTGTTTCTGTGAAAGTAATTTGAGATTTAGCTCCGTATGTCTTTCGAAACGTACATACATATTTTCACTGCAAGAAAAACGTGATGATATAATATGATCCAAAATATAAACTAAACGCTTGTTGTATTTAGTGGCAACAGCACCACAGGTGTTTCGAAATCTATTCCGAGCGCGCGTTTCTTTCTGAGAAGATTAAAAATAATCTTGCACACGCTAAACCATACAAAATCCACACACACACAGACGAATATCTGCAGCTCCTTCGAATTAACATCTGCGAGTTTTAGAGTTTGAAGAAGTGATGGCTAAGATTATTCTGTCATATCGGAAATGCATTATTTGTCATTACGAGGCTAATATCATTATGTATGCCAACGCACGTTTTAGGAACAGAGTCATACGGTCTAGATATTGAGTAACGCCTAATAAAAAGATTTACTAGCTTGTTTTCTTGCAATTACCCACAATTACAACTTGTGTCACTTTGGATTTGTATTCTTCCTGTAATTCAGTTGTAAGTATGATTCACGTACAGAGTTTGGTTTACAGGAACAATAAACTAGATTAAGTGGAAACGTCATTTTTGGGAAAGTTTGCGAATCAAACGTGTTAGTTGTGAATGATGCATACTTTAAACGCTAAATTATATTCATGAAAATTTTACATAGTACTGATGTCAATCTTCGTAGTGTTTATTTTTTTTTTAATTTTGCGTAGAAAAATATTAAAAACATACAGAATGTTTCCAACACATAAGACTACACACGATATACAGGCTTATTTCACGTAAGTGGTTCATTAAAAGTTTATGATGTTCTATTATTTACTTATTTGAGATTTTGGCACCATTATCTGTTCGATTGGAACTATAAATGAGAAATACATTAACCAAATATCACTTCCGGTTGACCGGAAATAGGCGTCAAGTTTGTTATTTTAAATAGAATGATAAGCTGGCTCTGAATGGGATTAATTAATGTCAAATTCATTGACTAACCATAAGTGTTTATGTATATCATCGTAATTACACTTTTGTACAACGCAATATTAATAGAAATGACAGAAACAGCGACATTCTTGTATGGTTATTCAAAGAATAATACATGAATTTGACATTAATCCCATTCAGAGCCAGCTACAAACACGTAAAGATAGGGCTATTTCGTCTGTTTAACAAAAAATCGTTCATATCTCAAAATCTATTAAAGATAGGTATAAGGAATGCTGATATAAAATGATAGGGGATGATATTTACTTTCTAATTCCGAATTAAAATACAGGGTGTTCCATTTAAAAAAAAATACTTTTCTGCATTTGAAAATATGTCACTTTGTTCCTCAGTTTTGAACACCCTGTATGTTAGAATGTAAAGTATGCGTATGTCTTTTAGAGTTATATCTACATTCATAACATAGCAAATTTGGAGCCTCTACTTGTAGTATTAACCGAGATATTAATTTCTCAATGATGCAATGAATGATAAAAAAAAAAGAAAAACTTAAATAACTCGAAAACGGCAACATGTAGCTATAGGAATAACTAATGAATACTGACGTATTTATGGTCGTAGAATCCAAAAATGAATAAAAAATTATATCATTCTATTTAAAATAACAAAGTTGACATCCATTTCCGGTCAACCGGAAGTGATATTTTGGTTAATGTATTTCACATTTATAGTTCCAATCGAACAGATAATGGTGCCAAAATCTCAAATTTAAGTAAATAATAGAACATCATAAACTTTTACTGAACCACTTACGTGGAATACCCTGTATTGTTTGTAATTGTCGCAAACGATATTATTTTCATCAAAAATCGACGCGAAAAAACGACTCAGATTTACAAATCTCAAACGTATATTTTTTAATATTTCAATTGAGGATAGCTTTCTGAATATAATTATACCAAATTTGACATTTTTAACATAAAAAAACTTTTTTTCATCTAAGTTATTTCTTAAATACTAGCTTGTTATTGTAAAAATATGAAAAAATAGATTTTTGACAGAAATATTTCGATTTTCAGTGTGTATACATTTTTTCGTTGTATAAATCATTCTCACACGAAATTTCCAAAGTAACACTTAAAATTTGATATTTCCATAAATATACATATCTAATGGAATTATTTTGCTGTTTTACTTGTGGTTGTATGTGATAAAATCCAAGTTAAACGGAGACCTACCAAAAAAATTAAGTATAATTATGATTACCAATGAAAGATATTCCAATAATCCAAAGATAAAATTACGTATATGTATTACAGAAATTGTCACAAAGATGGCGTTTCTTCTATTTCACACCAATAGTGATGCATATTCGCTACAAAAGGTACAGCAGTTACGGTTAGGGATTATTAATTTGATTCTGATATATTACTTACCAGTATTGGGCAAGTTAGGGGAAGTGAATAAATTTCTACAGCGATTAGACATACCCGTGTGTTGTCGGCTCTCAGTAAATCACTACTTAACACTGCTCCCCACTCATGACGCGAATAAACACGAGTGTATCTAGTCGTTGTAGAAATTTATTCACTTCTCCTATCTTGCCCAACACTGTTACTTACCATGTGAACATCTAATAAGAGCTGTGATCATTAAAACAGTGACTCATTTAGGAAATGCAATATGATGTCTAGAGATACTTTAAACATGTAGTTCATATTATGACAACTCTGCAAAAAAAAGCTACTATAAATACAGAATTGCAAAAAGACTTTTAATCTTGCATGTCATAAACAATAAATATATTTTCAAACAGTGCCTTATATATTTACTACTTGTGTTTTGTTTTATAATAAGAGAGTATTTTACTGTTTATTGTGGTGTCATCTTTTTCTATACCTATAGAATTGTATTTTAAATTGCCAACTTTTGTTGTTGCCAACAGTTTGGAAACAATATCGTTTTGTTCAAATTTCAAAGTGATTGCTGATGAAAAGTTTGTAAATATTGAAAATTTCTGAATGTTTTGAGGGGAATTAGGGAAATTTATTTTGTAGGAAATGCATTCTGGAAGTTGGCAACACTGATTGTTACTGTTGTTATCTTTTGTTTGTACATCTGCTGTGAAATGGAGGTGAGATACCCTCGATTTTTTGCTCTTTGTTGGTGTACGCCCATCTTTATAAAATTTGAATCGTGCTAATTCTATATAGTTATTAAAGATTTATCAAAATCAATTTATATTTCTGTCAAACTAGCTCACATTCGTAATGTACTATATTGAGTTTGTTAGTCTTATTTCTGTTTACTGTATTTTCCGTGTTGATTATATAATTCAGCTTTTACATTAAATAACAATTCTTCATTTTTACCATTACTCATGTATTATTTTCTATAACAAATATATATTTTGTAATAATTTACTCAAATATTTATTCTTTTCATATTTAAACAGGATACAGTTATGGTAAAACCCAGCAGTCTAGTAGAATCACTCGCGTGCATATAAATGTATACATGTGATAAAAATTATTTTCTTTTAACAAACATACATACTTCTTCATGCGTTCTAAGGCAGTCATCAAACCCAATCTCATTATAATTTCAATACGTTCATTTTCAGTTAGTTGAACCATTATTAATATTTGGACATTTACAAAATTAATTCTGACAGCTTAAGTCAAGTACTGAGTCACAGTATATGACACTAAGGACATGTTCGCAAAAATCCATTGTTCTTGAGTGGTCCATTTTGAATGACCTTCAAGCCCAGCTGTCATTTTGTAAAGCTGTTGCCGGGAATTTTCAAATCTGTAGTATAATTTATATTTTAAAGGAAGTAGAAAAATGGATTAAAAAAATACACAGATTTGTGCGTTTTTTATTCTGATTTTGTTGCAAATATTTATGAACAGTTTATAGTAATAAAAAACACGATTCCAGTAAAAGAATGTTTGATTAAGTGATACATATATTTGCAAGTGTTTTACGATAATTATGTTCATATTCTTTCCTTTTTGTGAAATAAATCTTTGTTTATATTTTTATAGTGTAACAGATTCTTCCAGGAATAAATATGTTGTGGTTCTTTCTCAAATAAATTAATAAAAATGCAACAGCATCGGTGGAAGGGACTTTCAAATTTCTGACACGAATACACAATAACTTTTAATTAGGGTTCAAGAGTTTATGACTATATCGTTCTGTGCGATACAAAGATTGTTCCTTTTTATTCGACTACTTCATTTCTAACATCCAACCCTGCACTGGTTTGTCAACAATAATGTCCGGGGGTGCACAAGTGTTTAGAGTTCAGACGTAGACTATATAATATCGAATTGTCTATAATATGAATAAATGCCATTAAAATTTATACCAGTATAATACAGTTCAAACCAAAATCACATATTTTAAAAAGTGAACATAAATGAATTAGGTTAGTTACTGCGATAAATAGCAATCTAGCTTAAAATGTGTATCTAACAAATAAATTGATTTAATGTGACCTAGGAATCTCTGCACAACGATAATAGTTCTTCTTATTCATGTACTTTCTTAATTCTTGTCGTGTCATATATATTAGATTCATTCGGAAATCCAAAGAAACTGCGACCATCGTTAGCATCAAAATTTATCTTGCGAGAGTGACTGGCACTACAACATGATACCCATTGGTGTCTTCTTTCACGATAATTTGAGTTATTTCACTTAAACCTAACAATATAATATATAAGAAAGTATATAAATGTTATGGCCACTGGCCACCGATCTTACCTTTTACACAAGAACATCATAGTTCATTAAATGTTTTTAAAACTGCAGGGGTAATTCAAGACTCATAAAATACGTAAAATAAATAAATAAAATAAGTAATCATATAGATTAAACGGAGGAGTAACTATTTGTGTAGATACGAACGTAAACAATAACAAACTGCCATTTTGGGAAGCTGTTGTTTTTGTGAAGTTAGGTTTAGAAATCTGGACCGCTATAACTCCTCTCTTGGCCTTACTCAATGTACTCTGACTGAGTGCTGAGTTTTAATTCTATGCATGACTAAAGATAAGCATTGAATTTAAAAAAAAAATAATTAAATTTCTTAAAAACCTTAATACAGGCTGTTTAATTTAAAATAAAAAAAGCTATCATGGGGTCAGACCCGGGGATATAGGAGACCATTTGTGGTATATAAGCTTCTTTTGATATTGAATAGCTGCTACATAAAATAGCAGTTTGCTTTGTAGCAACCCATCACTAATAGAAACCGGTTGCATTGAAAAATGCAATATAATCTACAGATGTCTTTCAAAAAAATCACCGATGACGTCATATCGTAATAGCAATGATAACAGATATGATTCTTCCATGATACCAAAAGTAAATATTTTTAAAACTCTAAGTTGCGTATATACAGCGATTTTCAATATAATTACAAATAAAGAAATAACGAATTTTATACGTTATACTCACGCTGTAGATATCGAGTAACTAATTAATAGTAGGTAACAGCTGGTTATCAAAAAAAAAATATCGTGGCTATTTGATTTTATGATATATACTGACGACGTGCTCCAAGTAAAAGAAAATAGCATTTATACGTCTTGAATATACACCATTTTAAATACAATGCAGGTAAAAATAGAAATCCTACCGCAAAACAGTTTTATGGTTCGCATTAATAAATAGGGCACGATATTCGTTCTATGCGAACATTGCATAGCAATGTTCTAGTCAGAGCCACATGATAGGTGCCGACATTAATAGCGTATGCGAAGTTGGGTTCTTTGCAAAACGTGCATTTTCAAATCAAACTGTCTGTCTAACGCTTTTGTATGTATTATTATGCATTAATGAATATTAGGAAACACCATTAAGAAATGCATTCGCTTATCCTTTGAACTATTAAAGCGAAANATATGTCAGGTTAAATAAATCATTATGCCTTTATAACGTATCTAGAATATATCCTTCCTTTACTATCAACAGACGAGACGTCTTACTTGCAAATTCGGCCTGCAATACATATTCATTAAATAACCACTAAATATAATTTATTCATGTTCTAAGATACTATGTTGGTACTACTGCTTTTTAAAATGCATGCTTGTCAGATCTTCCAATGTATTCCACCAATTAGTTATAGATGTCACTGTCAGAGGTATATTCTTGATTGCATTTGCAGTAAAGTGTGGAATTGCGTTAGCCAGATATATTATATTTTTTAAAATAGGTAGTTATACAATAAACCTACCGAAACCATTGTGTAAACAATGGAAGGAGTTAATAGTTTCGTTATCGTGTATTTCGACGCGGAACGGGGAACAACGGGCATTACTCCCTGTTAACTTTCGTGGCGAGAGTAATAAAATCCATATATTTTTAATTCATATCTTTACAGTATTTGTTTTTAGAAAGTAACGAGTGTTTTAAACATTCATTTGCAGACATAAGCAATATTCATCCATGAGTAAACAAGGAATTACATCCACTAACCAAAACGAAATGCATTGCGAAATAAATGTTGTAAAAATTGATTATTCTACTCATTGTCAATGTGCTATTGTAAACACAATTTATGAGCATGTAGCGAAATAGTGAATATATACAAATATTGTTTTAGAAATGTTTCTTCACATACATTTCAGACTAAGCGTACACATTAAACATTTGAACAGTGTTTTAAAGAAAAAGCATTTCTATGGTTGCAAGACATTTTTGGGTCTATATTATCTGTTCTCAAAGAAAAGAAGTTTGTTAGCGTATGATGAAATTTGGAGATCGGAGGATGCATAAATTGTATACAGCGGATTGAATTAAATTAGTCTGGAATTTTGACGTACTTGGTGTACAACATATTGGACCAAATTCGAAGTAGTAAATTCGGAGAGATGTGTTTAGATGAGAAGAATTGCTTATAATCGTTTACTGGAATACTTTAGCGATTATGGTCCCGATTAAATTTATTGTACTCACTTGTGCTTTTTTGTTTTTTTTCCGTTGTCTCTCATGATTAACATTTTAAATTCTGATTTTCAAAAAGAACATCACTATTATTAACGGTAAATTTATTTTTAAGAGTTTGTTTCTTCCTGTCAAAAGTGTTTGACAGTTAATAACTCCAGGTTTGTTTAGTTTTGACGAACGAGAATTTGCAACACGGTCGTGACGTCATAGCAAACTTACTACTGTAGTACTCGTCTGTTATAGTAAAGTGAAACATCTGAATAGATGTCTTCTTAATATTAGTGGGATTTCTTTTCATTATAATTCCAATATATGAACAGAGATAGATTGTCTGCCATGATACCAAAAGTAAATATTTTTAAAACCCTAAGTTGCGTATATACTTCAGCGATTTTCAATATAGTTACAAATAAAGAAAGAACGAATTTTATACGTAATACTCACGGTGTAAATATCGAGTAACTAATTAATAGTAGGTAACATCTGGCTATCAAAAAAAAATATCGTGGCTATTTGATTTTACGATATATACTGAGGACGTACTCCAAGTAAAAGAAAATAGCATTTATACGTCTTGAATATACACCATTTTAAATGCAATGCTGGTAAAAATAGAATCTACCGGTAAAAAACATTTTATGGTGCGCATTAATAAATAGGGCACGGTATTCGTTCTATGCGAACATTGCATAGCAATGTTCTAGTCAGAGCCACATGATAGGTGCCGACATTAATAGCGTATGCGAAGTTGGGTTCTTTGCAAAACGTGCATTTTCAAATCAAACTGTCTGTCTAACGCTTTTGTACGTATTATTATGTATTAATGAATGTTAGGAAACACCATTAAGAAATGCATTCGCTTATCCTTTGAATTTATTAAAGCGAAAATGTAGGAGAAACAGCTTTATTTAATTATCTGGTTATTAGCTTTTGTAACGTCAAAGATTTCTGTCTTTATGGCGTGGAAATGCATACAAAACGCATGATTTTATATGAGTGCGAAAGTTCGGGGTTTAATTTCCAGAAATTCTCCAAAAAAGAATTTCGTGCTAGCCTCAACTAGAAGAAAAATAACATTACATTCATATTTATATTGTTGGCCTTTAGACCCACATTTTCCAAATCGATACCGGATACAATATTTCACTAGAAATGTGCCTAACAACAATAATATAACTCGTTTCACAATGATATGCAACAAATGAGCAATTAAGCAAAATTATAATGAGGTACCCTCCTACTAAAATACATTATACAATCGTTACCTAATATATAGGTTTCGACAATACGAAGACGTAGAATCTGCATTCGGTTGACCCCATCCCAATCTTATAATTATACACCTAATGAAAAAACAAAAAACAAGATAAAAAAGAACAGAATTGTAGCACGTATATGTACGAACATAACAAACATGTGTGTTTCTTTCTTCTAATGAAGTTGTCTCTGTTCTTGTAATTAGTGCATGGTGAATAAATATGGTCTCGTATGTAGATCAAGCGAAATAGCCTTAAGGCTTGCTTGTAAGCAGTTTGTAGATACGCATGTAATACACTATTGCAGCAATGTTCATTCATTAAATTGAAATGGTAAAGAAAACATTGGGGTATGTGTTTTTCCTACTTTAAAAGGTGGTAGGATGGTTTCAAGCATTTGAGATATACGGGTGATTTCATATTATGCGACAAACTTTAAGCGTTGATTCCTGAGGTTATTTTGATCATAAAAGTTCATAAGAACATATGTCCAAAATCGCTTAGTTATTTATAAATTAACAAAATAATTAGTAAAACAAATTTAACTTATACTACTTGTTGAATGCCGCCCCAACTGCATACAGCTTCTATCCTCCGTCGTGTTACTGGCGGTGCCTTTTTAAAATACCATTATTTCGAATTGTTTGAAAAGCTGCGAGTAATACGATTTCTCGTTCTTCGACATTTTAATGGGAGTCGTATAAACTAACGATTAAGGTGCCCAGAGAAAAATGTCAAAGAATTTAAGTCTGGAGACCGAGGAGGCCAGGTTGTGGACTCCCCGTCCTATCCAGCGTCTGGATACGTATTGTCCAAAACTGGCGAGCAACTATACTAAAATGTGGCTGGAGCACCGTCATGCATAAAGATTTGTTAATCTTAATTGCACGGAACTTCTTCCCAGCAGTAGCGGTAGTCCTGCTTCAAGAAAAATTGCGGTATACCTGCGCATGATTTAACGCATCGGTTAAAAAATGTGGAGCTATCAGTGATCTCCAACAATTCCGGCTCCACACATTGCAGAGAATTGATGTTGATTGCAGGGCATTCACTAGTTCGTGCGGATTTTCTTCGGCCTTGTGATCATTATGAAAATTTAAATGATGGTTCTTCTAGAGAAATTGCCCGTCGGTGAAGAAATATGTGAGCCAAATAGTGGATTTCGTGCGTTTTGGTGTTACATCCGTGACAAAAGCCACTCTTTGCAGAAATCTGCGGCAATAATGCTGCCCGTTGAATGTGATATGGATACAACAGTTGATTCTTCAATATTTTCATTGTGGCCTGACTAATGTTTAAAGCAAACGCAATTTTTCTGGTGGCTTGCAAGTAGGATTTCCTCAATTTCATTAGACCATTCTCAACTGTGGATTTTCACTGTAGATGGGTGCCCTTTCAGTCGTCGTGTTTTTTAAAATTTCCCGTTTCACTAAGCGTTCGTTGAAGACGGGCAAATATTGAATGCTGGCGGATGATACGGTTGGGTATCGTCTTCATAAAGACTTCTAGCAGCACGCTAATTTCCATTAGCAAGACCGTAATCGAAATGCATGCATACATCTCAGCTTTCGTGTAATTCATTTTAGAAAACCAGAAACTGGCTAATAAACTGAAGAATACTCTGAAAATTTGAAATTACAAGATAAACAATTCCTCTCAACAAAAGTTTTTTGGAAGAACCAACTGTGATATATATTCGTGTTAGTCATAGTCATAATTTAATTATTAACATTCAATAACTTTAAGCAATCTTTTGGACATTATATCCTATGAATTTTATGATCAAAATAACTCGGAATCAGCTCTTAAGTTGTCGCAAATATTCAGCGTCGGCTGTTATGGCGCCCGTCCCTCCTAGCTCTTACCGCTTCTCGAGATAATCGGCTTTAAAGTTTGAAAATTAAATCGACGCTACGGCGCCCGCGAGGTGACCATTAGAAGCGCCTTTCGACGAGGATGAATGGCGATAAAGCGCACGTTCGATATCCTAACCGTTTCCGAGATATTGAAGGTAAACTTTCGGAAGTAAAATGGACCTAGAGCATTTTCGGTGTCGTCCTCACGACGTCGCATTGTGACGGAGTCGATGATAAAAAGGAAGATCGCATCTTAACCGTTTCGAGATATTTCGAGGTTAAAGTTTTGAAAGATGCGGGCTATATAGAGCGGTTCTAGTATAAGCCGCTATAAGATGCGCATTTGTAACGGGCGAATCGAATGCTTAAAAACCGCCCGAACCAGATATCTTTGCCGTTTCCGAGATATTCGCAAAAATGTTTGCCCGAAATCGCTTTAAAATTCCTTATTTATCACCCCTAAAACGGTAGTTGTGGGCAAAAATATCGCTCCGGGATTTTGTTCTTAATAGCGTGCGCCAGATGTTTCCCGTGGGTCGCTCCGAATCATTTTGAGACAAGCCGAACCCTCTAGCCTACTGTCATTCCGGAGTTATGTTATAAAAACGGAAAATACACGCGTTTGTTGCGTTTTTCTGATCAGTTTTTATATTAAACACGTAGTTTCCTAACTCAGCGCTAAATTTGTATAATTTAAGTAGCATATCAATAATTTATTTAGCACGACTCGATTCAATAATTAACACGCCAATTAATACTGGATTACAAACAGGATATACTTAAAATAATAATACATCTACAATGTTGGTAGTCATCCTACTATTCTGTGGACGACACTTAGTTACGCGAGAGTTTCTAAGTTGCATAGATTTTTCATGTTAGCTCGGTTCAGCTTTTGTCATTGTTTCGAGAGAATTTTCACAGATGTATATTTTTTTTATAAGATTAGTTATGAGTTAAATTGTTTAATTATTTATTTAAGTGTCAGTTTTTTTAAATTAATTCATTTATTTAGATGTCTTTTATTTGGCTCTGTTGTTAGCGCTTTTTCTTCTAAATGTTGGCGTGATGTTTGTGCAGCTGGCGTGTACGTAGTGAGAGTGGATTTTTGTTAGAAAAGACTGGTTGAATGTTTTGTGAGGCAGTTCTTGGTCGACTGTCAGCGTGAGTACATGTATTTTTTAAATTGTTTGCTGCCATTTGTTAATACTTTTGACATCTTTATTTTGATTCGCATAATTTGAATATATTTCGTCCATCAAGAATTCGCTTAATAATAATTGTTATTATTTTGGATGTGTACACATTATAGTTGTAAGATCATTATTATTTTGACGTGCAGAAGATATATTTATTTTAGTTTTTTTATTTTAGGTTTTAAAGATTTAATTTCTCCGTTTTTCATTTTCTGTTTTCATTTTAATATTAATCACCTCGGGTTGGGTGATAGAAGCATTGTGCTCGCATTTAGTTTTTCTTAATTTAGTTTAATTACTAGATTGTTCCACTGTTAATTTATTTTATTTTATTTTGACAGCACGTGGGATTGTTTTGAAAAAAAAAAGAATCTTATCTTCTGAACTATTAATTCTTTGCTTTGATATAGGATATTAGCATTGTTCCTATTGCTAATTTAGAATCACGTTGCAGTTTTTAATTTAGGCCAGAACCCTCTGTTCAGGTTTTTTTTTTTCTCCAAATTTGTAATTAATCCTTTTTTTTTCTTTTTTTATAATAATTTTTGATGCTAATAACGTTGTTGAGTTAAAATTCTGTTTTTTATTTAATTAACCTTTTCATTTTTTTGGGTAATTAAGAAAGTCAGTTTTTTTCACCCACAAAATTACTTGTCGTGGTTATTAGATTCAAGTTTTAATTCGGAGGGTAACCCTGAGTTTAATTGTTTTGCGTCCTTTAAATTTTTATACGTTAGCTAGCTAATTTAACCTTCTCCTTTTTTCATTTTTTTTAAATATTTCATTTTGCATTTTCAATTCAGTCAGACACAGCAGTATGTACATAGTGATAGGTTGCTAGCAAAGTAAATGGGGCTATTTTGTAGCAGCTACATACGCTTAACAGCAGTTAACCCCCTGCTAGCGCACATGCGGCCTGGGGTGTCTCGTGCTTATTGTACCACTTTCCATGAGATACAATAAAAATTTAATTTATTATAATGAATGCATGATCTGCTTTCTATAGTCTAAACTAGTCTTTGAATTTTTTCAGATTTTTTAAACAGTCTAAGTCTGGTAAAACGGGCCGGACACCACGCCCATTGTGTTGGTTAAGTAAGTGCGCAAATTGTAGTATGTCTACGTAGGGTTAAATTTGTGGATAACGTACACGTTATTCATTAACGTTGTCGCATGGGGGAATTGCTCAGATTGCGGATCTGTAACCAAAACAGCTTCCTTTGCTCTCTCCACGTAACCAACCCATTGCCAGCTAGCGTGCAGTCACTAAGTATCTAATGTAGAGTATAAATATTTCTCATATTAGTCATCCTCGTTCACTGGACTGCTTGCATTCTCCCCCAAAATATGCGATAAATAACTCAGACTCGTACCGACGTAGAAGAATACAGTCTACGTTACATGAAAGCTTCGCCGGCACTGATTGACACGACCTATAACAATTTGCGGTCAGGTTTATGTCACGCCGTCATAAATTAATTTTCGCACAACCTTTGCGAACGAATGATTCACCATCTAGACGGATTTTCTCCGTCTGGTCGTGTATTCCTTCCCGGAATATGCCCCCCCTTCCACTATGTTGCACGGAGTAGTACTTAATTCTGCGATGACAGGTCCGTGTGTGGTGTGTGACTTAAAACCTTCTCTAAACTCGAGACTTGCGTAAGAATAACGTATCCGCCGCTAGTACTATATATGCATAGTAAATTTTATAGCGGTTAAAGATGTGATTCATGTTTTTTTTTTTATCTCCAATTTAGATAATAATAATTTCATTCACGAAGCTATGCTTAAAATACGTATGTGACACGAAAAAATGGAGCGTAACGCAATGTGGTATATAGTAAATCGGCGTGTATTGTTGTGGCAGTGAAAATAAACATGATAAGATAATTATTTATGCAAAAAGTGGGTGTTTCTTCATTTACTCGGAATTTCCAAAGTGGAAATGCATCTCTTAAACTACTCACGAATTTCTTGAAAGCTACATGCTAAAAAAAATGTAGGTAATGTTTCTTGGTAAAAATCACGCTTTTTGGGTGCAATGTACTAAAACTTTAGGCGAAAATGTCAAATGGTTGAAATTTGCCGTAATACAAGTATTTTTAGTTGAAATATTATAGGAGAATTTCCGTTTTCTGGAAAAATTGTCTAACTGCGCTAATATCGCCAAAAAAATATCTAATATCCAGTTCTTCGGAAAAACTTAAAATTTCTTCCCAATTTCGAAAATTTACAGTCATAAATATAGTAATTTCAGGTTATAAGGAAATAAGGGCAAACGCGGGCGCGTTAACTTAAATGTTTCTGGTTAAGTCAGACGTAGGAAAAATGAATGGTGTTACCGACACGTGTTTGTTTTTTACTATTTTAGAACTATTATACTAATTTTAGTAGATGATATTAATTCATATTAGAAATCTGTTTGTTGTTTTTTAATGCTTTAAGTACATATTGTAACGTGTATATAAAAAATATTTTAATGATCTATTATTTAAATTGGTAAAATAATTTTTTTAACATCCCAGTGTCATCTATATTTATCAGTATTAAAACATAATTGTGCTCTCTCCCATGCCAAATAGCATGCAGAGCGAGAATTTCCGATTGAAGCATGTTGACATCAAAAAAATAACGAATAGCTAGTTACCCCTCCTATCTATCTCAGGACGTGTGGAGACGCGCATGCGCAAGACTGTTGCCCAAAATAGTCCTCTCCTTCAATTTGCATGTTTAATGACCAGTTTCCAGGAAATCGTAGGCACGAAAGTGTTGTACCTCGATAGTGATCAATCTCTCATGTATAATGAAAACATTTAAGTGTACATCAAAGTGGTTTTATTTAGTAACAAAGTTCGAAATGTGAACCTGTGTAAAATCAGACATAAATCTAAAGATATTATTATCTCAGGTAAGTTACGTGAAGCCTCGTTAATTAATAACATTACGTTTTAGTAGTAATTTCACTTTTGCATATAAATTTATTATGAGACGTGAATACGTTTAAAAATTAATTTCAAAATTCCCGCGTTCTTCCAAGTTGACTGCTAAACCTGCTTACAGCGCTTGATACAATTCACCATAACCCCAAAATTTGCTGAACGTATTATGAAAATAAAATTTCTTATAAGTATCATTAAATTTAGATTAGGATTGAAATAATACGTTTAATTTTAGGTAGATTTAAACGCGGAGTACCTTTGGAGAAGTGAAACCGGCTGGAATCCAGGTGGTCAGAAATGGTCGGGTGTCTGATAGGGGCCCTGGTACATCGTACTTCTACACACGGAAGGTGGTCTTGGATCCGGAACATCTCTCAGGAGACTCGTCGTTGAAGAAAATTACCCAAAGATAATAAGTAATTTGGATAATATTTATGTGATAAACTTTGTTTAACAATTACAATTATTTTTGGGTTGTTTTTGGAATAAAATTGGATTTTTTCAAAATAGCCGTTAAATTTTACGAACAATTGAGACACGTTTGCTTCTGATCAGGTTGGTAGTGAATGCTTTCGAAATGAAAACTATAACTGACTTGAGGGCGATTGTCTTAGACAGGGGGTCAGCTGTCTCAGAAGTACGTTGATATTACCGAAGTGAGGGGAATATACTTGTTTAGTACATGAGAATGCCCATGTGACCGAATGGCTGTCAATGTTAAACGAAATAAAAGTAAATATTATCGCAACATTCTGAATCACCTTTACAATTAAAAATTAATAAAGGTAGGTGTCTCTGGTGTCGTGAGAAAAATACATTTTAAAATTTTTCAACGCTTATTACTATGTAAACTTTAAAATCTTAAAAAAAATTACTGGTGCAAAAGTAGCAACTATTTAAACACATAGAATTGTGACGAAACCCAATTCCTAGCAATTTCCATGTCTTTCTGTTGACATTATCAACTGCTAATTGGAATGCCAATTCATATACAAACATTATTATGACTAAATTTTAAATAAAATAATACTCTGTAAAAAAAAATATCATAGTTCATTTGCATTAAGTTGGATCCAACTTTGATCTGTCAATATCTATTTGTAAAATATACTATTCAAATTCTAATATCATTTTCGATGTGTAGGTTTATCACCGCTGATCATCTTTTTCCTGAAGGGGGAAATATTCTGAAGGAAAATGCTTTGAAGGACTTGCCAAATGCAGAGATTCCTAATCTCACCTTGACATGTCGCACGATTCTGCTCTACATTTATATCTTCCTTATTATATCTAATTATTTAAATATAACTAAGTAAATAGGAAGTTTACATTTAACAA